>JASDQU010100742.1:40074-180129 GCA_032191745.1 Picea mariana | reverse complement strand
TTATCCTTTTAGCCTTATTACAACGAGACAACATGTCACTTATAAAAATTGAACCTAAATGAAGAGGAGAACAAATAGTCTACCCAACCACCCAAGCTATAAACCATGGACACAACAATGTTGGTATGTTAGTATATATGGTTTGAGAATAGATGGTTTGAGAAGATGTAGAGAATATTACAACAATGATGAAGTGTTGATGTAGATAGTTTTATAAACCACGAAAATTAAATCGACACTTTAACAACAATTGTTGAATTGATAGAACATACCCTACGAAATTGGGCTGGGACCCTTCCACAATATTTTGTTTGGTGATCTTTTTATGAAATTTTGGTACCAGACCTACACATCAACCTTTCTTTATTATATTATAGTTAGTAGTTCCTAGGGTTTGATGATTTTACTTTGGTGGTGCAACTATTGTGTGGAGGCTTTGACTTGTTCTCATTGAGCCTTGATCATTTTTCTTGGAATTCTTTTTGGAATTGATAATTTATAATGGAATCTTTTTATGTTTATGTATATGGGTAGCACACGGATTTTTAATTTGTATACCACTTTTTATTTTATTTGGAAAAAAACTTGATTATGGTTAAAAACCTAAATAAAAGAAATTTGATAAAAAAATGTGTTAAAAATCAAAATCAGATTTGACTTTGCTACTAATCAAATGAAAAATAGTTCATATACAAAATATTTAAATAAAAATAAAATATAGATGGAATCTAAAAAATAATATATAATTAATAATAAATTAATGAGAAATATAAATATGATACAATGAACCTTGTAACAATATACACTTATATACATTGACTGATTATGAAAGTGAATGCTTATTCTTTTAAGTTTGTGTCCTTTAAATCATTTATTATAGTTATTATTTATATATTTCATATTCATTACACATATTTTTGGAGAAATATACTCCCTCACTTACAAGTATTAAGCAATATAAGTGAGTATGATAGTACTTTCACACAAGAGCTAATTATTTAGAATAAAATCTAGGAAACTATTTTGAGTCCTTGAATGTGGATGGGAAAACCAAAGAAATGATTAAATTCCAAAAGTGGCATATGTCCAATCAATTACAATTAACATCAAAATTTTCCATATAACTTTGAATTTACAAAACTGCTAAATTGATTAGTTATGATTATAACTAACACTATTTCATTATTTATCATTAATGAATAATCATAAAATCAAGATTATAATTTTACATAATTAATAATTAATTAATATTTTTTTTATTAATAATACTTTTTAGTAAATTATGGTAGATGTCTAATCAATCACAATTAACATTAAAATTTTCCATATAACTTTGAATTTACAATACTGCTAAATTGATTAGGTATGATTATAACTAATACTATTTCATTACTTATCATTAATGAATAATAATAAAATCAAGATTATAATTTTACATAATTAATAATTAATTAATATTTTTTTATTAATAACACTCTTTAGTAAATTAATGATAAATTATGGATATCTAATAAATCATAAATAAAATTGAAAATTTGCATACAACATTTTTTTTACAATGTTGTAATTGGAAATAAATTAATATTATTATTAATGTTAAATAAATCACAATTACCATTCACAACACAATTTTCAATATAATTATGGATTGGAAATAAATTAATATTATAATTAATGTTAAATAAACCACAATTGCCATTCACAACACAATTTTCAATATAATTATGTCAAAATTGTAAATCTAAAATGAAAATAATAATAAGATAATTAACCCCCGGATGGGGTGCTTCTGAGCTCGGGGTGCGATCAAACCACGAGAAGGCCACCTGGTGTCTGACCTGTCTTTTCCCACCATATCCATCACCTCATGGACTTAATTTTGCTGCTGCCACCTTCCAAACCTCAGTCGAAAACATTCACCCACACGAGTTGGAAGCTCTGGTGCTTGGGAGCCTTCATGGCGCTGCGCGTAGAGATTCCTCAGTCACATCAACTCATCCTCACAGGCTTTCCTAAATCTGTCTCCGAGCACACTGATCTCCATTCGCCCCCTCCCCGTTTGATCGATCTGATTACCTTAGCTCTCATTCTCCAGGCCTGTGCCTCCCCTCTGGTGCATCCTCCTTTCGGCTCACGGGAAATCAATCTCGGGCCTCACCTCTCCAGGTCCGCTTCTCCTTTGTGTCCTCTATCTAAGGCCGCCGCTATATTTTGACATTCCATGCCTCAGAGGTAAGGCCAAAAGGGGTGCCTCCTAGTATGCGGCTAGGAGGAGGAAGCCACCCACCCCCGACCATCCTCATGAGGTCGAATTTTTCCCCATCTTGGCTCTAGCCGATGCACCCATCCCCACTCATTCTCCTGAGGCCAAATTTTTCCCCGTCTTGGTTCCAGTTGATGTGGTCATCCCTGCTCAGCCACTCCTTGAGACCAACACTGAGCTCTCCCCCCTCTCGAATCCCTACGACTGTAGGGTCGAGTGGTTCGACACCTTTGGCAACTCATTGGGTTATGTGCCTCCCCCCCTCCCCACCTCGACGTCCTCCACCTCCTCCCTCCCCCTTTCGCCACCCTCCCAACACCTCCATTCCCACCCTCTCTCCCTCCTCCTCCTCAAATTTCCTGCTGTCACCCCTCCTATGCCCACTTTGTGACAAATGCCAGGAATGAGCAGTGGTCATGAACACCTTGAGCGACCTTAAAAGGGCTTGGCCGACATCAAAAGGGACCTAGGGGAAATCAGGTCAAATACGCTTGACATGAAGCACATGGACGCAGATCACTGGAGCCGGGTTGACAAGCTGATGTCCTTCCTTCAGGACCTCCGACAAGCAATACCGGACCACGACAAGGGAAATTCATAGGCGCGATAGGTCTACATCGGGCCAAGGCTTGGGCCAGGTTTCTAATCTTTTCTATGTTTCATGTTTATGTCTCCCCTCGTCTACAGGAATCCATGGAAGGTTGGCCTGAGTTTTTTATTATTATGTTTACTTCCATGGATTCCTACAAATATATTTTCTACAAATAGGTTTTCTTCCATCCCACAACTCAACTAGATCCCAAGTCTCATTTTTATCCAAGGTATCCATTTCTTCAAGCATGAACTTCTTCCAGAGTTTTCTATCCTTTGAAACAACTGCCTCCCTAATAGTTCTAGGATCATCATCAATACAAAAATAAAATAAAACTAGGTCAAAATTCAAGTGGAATAAACCTTTCTGGTTTCCTTCTCTCTCTCGAACCCATCTCCTCAAGACTATAGTCTAAGGTTTCTCCTCTTTTGGTTCATTTTATTCTATTGACTCAAATTCTTCACCCTCCAACTCAAACTTTATTGTATCTGGTTCTTCTTCCCTTGGTTAGACTTCTTGTTTGTGAATAACTTTAACCTCTCTAAATACTAAATCCCAACTATAAACAATCTTCTTTGTTAATGGGTTCCAAAGTTCATAGCCTTTTATACCATATTTATAATCAATAAATATATATTTTTCAAATTTGTTATGGATATTACTCCTATTTTCCTTTGGAACATGACATAAGCATCACAACCAAGAAATATAATATTTTTTAGAAAGGGTATTTTACCAATCCATACTTCATATATACTTTTATCTACTAGTGCTGATGTAGGCAATCAATTTACCAAGTAACATGCAATACCCATTGCCTCTACCTATAATTCCTATGATAACCCTTCACCACTGAGCATACTTCTTTCTTTTTGCATCAATTTCCTATCATTCTTTATGCAACTACATTTTGTTGAGGTGTGTATGGAGTAGTGATTTGCCTTGCTATTTCACACCTTTTACATAATCCCTCGAATACATTTTGACATAACTCTCAACCAATATATTTCCTCAACACATTTATTTTATTCTCTATTTGTTTCTTTACAAGATCCTTAAACTCTTTAAATTTACCAAGAACCTCAAATTTCTTTCGAAGGAAATAGACCCATGTGTTCCTCAAGAAATTATCTATGAATGAAACATAATACATTGATTTACCTAGTGATGGAATATGAATAGGTCCAAACACCTCATTATGTATCAACTTCAAGATTCATTTTTCTCTTGTAGCACCAAAAGGAAGTCTCACTCAATTTTGTTTACCATATATATACAATGTTCACAAAAATCGAAATATAATGAACAATCAGACATACCTTCAACCATACCTTTACCATGTAATTATTGAAGGCCCTTGTCTCCAATATGCCATAGTCTTTGATACTATATCACACTCTTCTCTCGAAGGACAACAATGGTCATGTCTTCTCCATTGTTGTCCTTAGGAACTGTTGAATCTTTATATGAGATATTATATAATATTGTATATGAGATGATATGATGGGTTGTATATGATGTATATGAGATTCATGTTTGGTTTGGTATTACGATTATGAACATGCCAAATATATAATGAACCTAAAGACACATATGGTGACCATCCATGAAAGGATGCATCTCTAATAATTGTAATAACTATTTATTATTATTATTATTATATTAATAATATTATTAATAATTAATAATATTATTAATAATTAATAATATTATTAATAATTAATAATTATATTATTGATTATTAATATGGGAGAATGTATTCCCGATGTTGTCCAAACATCAACACTCCCTCTCAACGAGGGAGACATTCTGCACCTCAAGCACCTTGAGTCCATAAGACTATGCATGGGTCATTCTCCTCAGTCAAATCAACATGACCACTCTGGATAATATATGCTCGATGCTTCTAAATTAAACACTCCTTCTCAGCTAGGGAGACATTCTGCATCACACCAAGATTCTTGATTTCGAACTTTGAGGCCAACTTCCTCTTACACTTGTCAATGAGCCTTTGATGTAATCATATTCGTCATACACCCAGTTGATATATACTTCTCCCACATAGCACCCAATTGATGTATACTTCTCCCACATAGAACCTCGGGTCTCCAATGGTCCTTGCCAAGTCACATGATCAAGGATAGAGACCACACCTGGGTCATTCTTCTTAGCCAAGTCAGCATGGCCATCTAAGAACAATGCACAATGCTAATACATGGAGAACATCAACACCCTCAGTCACTCTCCTTAGACAATTCAACATGGCCATCAGAGGAGAGTGACTGATGCTAATACATGGAAAACATCAATGCCTTAGGCCATTATCCACTAGCCAAATTAGCATGGCTAATCCTGTGAGTGAATGTATCATTCTCCTCAATCAAATCAACATGAACCCTTTAGGAGAATGTCTACATGATGCAACCACCTAGAGAAATATCAACACCTCGTGTCTTTTCGACTCCTTGTCAAATCAACATGACTAAGGAGAAATACTACGCCTGGTCCATTCACCACTAGCCAAATCAACATGGCTAATGTTGTGAGTGAATGTATCATTCTCCTCAGTCAAATCAACATGACCCCTATGGGAGAATGTTTTCCCGATGCTATTCATCTCTGGATGTTTACTAGAGCTTCACAACTCCCTTCTACATCATGTCTCAGATGAAGTCCTACAAGAAACTTCTGAAGCCACGTTGCCTCATGACTTACAATATTGGATGCTATATACTTTTCCTTCACTATCCTTCTCACTGGCTTCCTTCTCCGAAACAAGGGAATCCTCTCCAGGAGGTCTCATATCTCCTTAAGGTCTAGCCTCTTGTTTGTCAGTGATGGAGGATGTCTATCCCATCTGAATTTAATTTTGAAGAGGAGTTCTTTCTGAATGAAAGTCTCTAATAAAATGACTCTCTCTTATATTAGGCCCACTCTAAGTCTGCATGCTCCCTCTAAAGATTGACTCCCTCTGAGGCTATATAGTCTTCAGAGTAAGCTTCTCCCTTTTCATGTGATGACTTCCTCTTCTTCTTCATTACATGGATGTGCACAACTATATACAGTGACCCTCATAAATTTAACACTCCAAACATTTTACTCTACTCTCATTTTCCTAGGCCCTCCCGTGAGGGAGTCAAGCCCAATCCTGCTCTGATACCATTTTGAATTTTTATATGAGATATTATATGAGATAATATTGTATATGAGATGATATGATGGTTTGTATATGATGCATATGAGATTTATTATTGGTTTGGTATTACGATAATGAATGTTCCAAATATATAAAGAACCTAAAGACACATATGGTGACCATCCATGAAAGGATGTGTCTATAATAATGATAATAACTATTTATTATTATTATTATTATTATTATTATATATTTTAATAATATTATTAATAATTATATTATTAATTATTAATTTGGGAGAGTGTCTTCCCGATGTTGTCCAAACATCAACAAGAACAACATAATTGTTAAACCCATCATTAAAAGTGATTTCCAACAACTTGTGTAAATTTCAAGTCCAAACTCCCCTCATCAACACCATTTCTCCTCAAACCATATTGCAACTGTCCTTTTCAAATATAATATGCACACCTACATCACCATTTTACTTATATATATCATGTTTCTAGCTAGATCTGGAATGTGCAAAACCTTGAGTAGAGTTCTAATCCTTCCATCTTTGAGCAACAACTTGACCTTTCCACATCCTACGATTTTGGTTCTCGAGTCATTTCCTAATAAAACATCACCTCCATTATACTTTCCATATTCATAAAGTGACTCCATGTGAGGATTCATATGAAATGAAGCACCTGAGTTGATCAACCATTCATCACAATCTTCATGTGTACATGTATATTTTAGGTAAACATCACCTCCTTCTTCCATTGATGTTTTCATTTATGTGGAAGGAGAATCATTAAATCCCTTACCTTGATCAAAATTCTTAGATCTACAATATTTCTTATAATGCCTAGATTTCCCACATTTTCAACATTTTCTTAAAGATTTCCTTGGAGATTTAGATCTACTTCTAGATTTAGATTTGGTCCTTGAAGACTTATTTTCTCTCTCTTGGGACCGACCTCTTATAGATAAAACATTTTTGACCACATCTCCATGGAATTTATCCTCATTTTCTCTAATAATAGGGATGCAACTACATCCTCAATATTTAATGCAAATTAAGTGGTAATACCAATTGCTATAATCAAATCATCCCAAGAGTTTGATAGAGAAAATAACACGGTAATTGCCTTCTTCGTCCATCTTAATATCAACTAAAATTCCCACATGCTTGACACCTTGGCCTCTAGTGGGAATACCTCCCGAAGATACAAAAATCAACATTGATTTCTCTATTGATTTGGTGCCAAGAGTTGCCCCAGTGTACAAGACACCATACATAATGGGCACACTAGATTAATTGAAAGAGTTGCAGATGCAACTAGAGGAACTTTTGAGGAAGGGGTATATACTCCCAAGTTGTCACCTTGGGTAGCCCCAATTATTTTTGTAAAGAATAAAGATGGGACCTTAAGGCTGTGTATTGATTTCATATAGTTGAATAAGGTCACTATAAATAACAAATATCCTTTTCCAAGGATTGATGATCTATTTGGTCAGTTAAAAGGTGCAAGAATATTTTCCAAGATTGACTTGAGATCATGATATCATCAAGTGAGGATAAGGGAATAATATATAGGCAAGACAATGTTAAAAAAAAAAGGTATGGGCATTATGAATTCACGTTAGTGCCATTTAGACTATCAAATGCCCCAACTATTTTTATGTGTTTGATGAATGGAGTGTTCAGGGAGTACCTAGACAAGTTTGTAATTGTTTTCTTAGATGATATTGTCATCTACTCTAAGTCTGAGGAGAGCATGAGAAGCATTTAAGAATAGTGATATAGGTTTTAAGTGAGCATAAATTGCATTCCAAGTTAAGTAAGTGCATATTTTATCAAAAGAATATTCACTACTCAGGGAATATTATTTCAACAGATGGGATAGTAGTTGATCCTGAGAAGATAGAGGCCATTAGAGGATGGAAAATTCCAATAAATGTGATAGAGGTCATATTGTTTATGGGTCTTGTGGGTTATTATCGAAGATTCATAAAGGGGTTTTCAAATATTGCAATCCTAATAACTTCTTTGCAAAAGAAGGGACTGAATTTTGAATGGAATTCCAAATGTGAATAAAGTTTCTAGAAGTTGAAATATATTTTGACAAGTGCACCAATATTAAATATTGCAAATCCAGATGAATAATTTATAGTGTGCACGAATGCATGCAAGGAAGGGCTTGGTGGAGTCCTAAGTCAAAAATATCATGTGGTATGCTATGAGTCTTAGAAATTAAAAGAGCACGCGAAAAATTATGCTACACATGATCTAGAGTTAGAAGCCATTGTACATGCATTAAAAAAATGGAGACATTACCTCATGGGAAGGAGATTTGAGCTAAGGAAATACCACTATAGTTTGAAACATTTAGTTGGACAACCAACATTAAATGTTAGGAAAACTAGGTGGTTGGAATTTCTTAGTGAGCATGAATTTGAAATTAAACTTATCAAAGGAAAATTAAATCATGTGGATGATGCACTCAACAAAAGAGCTCATATAATGAATATTTCAACCATCAACATGTAGATGATGGATTTAAAAGATAAAATTCTTGAAGAAGTAAATTCATATTAGAATTATTTACAAATACAGTAAAACTTACAGCAAAACAATTTACAACAAAAACTTAAAAATTATGAATTGAAGGAGGATGGAATCCTCTTATACAGAGGCAAGGTGTATGTGCAAAATTCCATGGAGCTAAAAAATATAGTGCTGAGAGAATTGCACAATGTGTCATATGATGGACACCAAGGATATCAAAAGTCCATTACAATTGTAAGGAGCCAATACTTTTGGCTGGGAATGAAGAAAGAAGTGGCTAACTACATAGCCCGATGTCTAGTGTTCCAGAAGGTAAAGACCAAACACATGCATATAGCGGGGATTCCACAACCATTTACCATTATAGAATGGAAGAAGGAAGTGGTCAGAATATATTTTATTACAAATCTGTCCAGAACAATGAAGCAGCATGATTCCATCATGGTAGTGGTGGAAAAATTGACTAAGGAAGCACCTTTCATTCCTATGAAGACAAAAAATAAGGCAACAAACATTGCAAAGATTTACATGAAGGAAGTTTCCAGGATACATGGAGTTCCTAAGGAAACAATTTCATACATAGATTCTAAGTTTACATCCAAATTCTGGCAAGGTTTGTTCAAAGGCTTTGGGAAAAATTTGAATCTTAGTACAACAGATCACCCATAGTCAGATGGGAAAACATAGAGGACCAATAGGATAATTGAAGACATGATTTGGATGTATGTGATGGACCAACCATCAAAATGGGAAGACTACGTCCACTTAGTGGAGTTTTCTTATAATAAAGGGTATGAAGCCTCATTAAAAATGTGTCCATTTGAAGCTTTGTATGGAAAGAAATGTAACACACTAGTGAGTTGGTATAACCCAACATATATAGCCATCATTGGGCCAAATTTGTTAAAGGAAATGAAAGATCAAATGACAAGGATTAGGAATAATTTAAAGGTTTCCCAGGATAGGAAGAAACGTTCTGCAGGCAAGAACACAATTTTTAGGGATTTTAAAGTGGGAAAACATGTATTTCTTTGAAAGTGAAAAGAAGTTCGCTAAGACTGGGTTGTTGTCCAAACTTGGCAGCAAGAAATTGTGGGCCTTTTGAGATCTTAGAAAAGATAGGGCCATTTGCATACATGTTATTATTTTTTTCATCCATGAGAGTGCATAATGTGTTTCATCTGTCATTATTAAAGAAATATGTGCCTGATTCTAACCACATAATTGATTGGACTGTGATCTAGGTGGAGCACAAAGGGGATTTTCGGGTGGAACCAATACACATCTTGGACTGGAAAGTCAAATTTCTTAGAAAAAAATCCATAGGGATGGTAAAGATTCAATGAACTTGCTACAACCTTGAAGATGCAACATGGGAGCATGAAGAAACTATGCGGGAGGAATATCCACAAATTTTTGTAAATTTTGAAGAAAATATAAGTTAAAATGCAAGACTCCATTTTTGGGCAGCTAGAGTTTTAGAACCACATCTCAGAAATTCTTGGTCACCTGCATTGACAAACCTGAGAAAATAATGGCACAACCTGATGGAATGAAGGAAATGAATGTGGCACATTACTTGGGTCAACAAGATGAGAATAATGAGAGATTATGGTTGGGACTGTTGTTGGAGGGTAAAAATTGCAAAATTTTGTTTTATTTTCTAAGTATTGTGATGTAAATTTGTATACATATTTCAGCATGGTGTTGTGCACTGAGGATGGTGCACAATTGTAGGGGAGGGGGAATGTAACATCCCCAATATAATCCACAGTTTAATTAATGTATAGTGTAGATATGAATGTGGCTATGGCCAAGCGATGTAATATGTGAAATGTATTTTCTGATTTTTAATAAATAAAATTTGATGCAAGATGTTGGATAATTATAGACAGAGATGGGGGATGAGTTTAACACAAGAGAAGAGAGTGTCAAAGAGGAGTCCAAGGGGGAAATTATTTATGGGTGTTAATTCAACCCATATTTCTAAATTTTATTATCATTTGGGGAAACCTTCTTTTTATGTTTAAGTGTATGAGAGTCCAATCATTAAGCTCATGTAAGAGGGTGGGTGTGAGAGTCACAACCCATAATTATTGCAAGCACGAGGTGGAAGTAAAATCAACATTGGGAAGAGTGAGTATTCAACTATCTTGGGAAAATAGAGGAAAATCGTATGGGTGGTAACAAACAATTTCACACATTCAGTTTTTGATGAACAATAAGTAGAAAAGCGGGGAGAAGAGCTTGGGAGTTGGAGCAAGAAGGTTGGGAAAATTATGGAGCATGCTAGAGCATTTTTGGATCATTTTGGAGCAGAATATTGAAGAGCTAGGTTGTTGGGTATGAAGAGTGAACTCCTGAGTGAATTGCAATGTAATAGCAAGTGGTTGTTTTTTTTGTTGATGGTTTTCCTAGAAGTGAGTTCCCTTGAGTTCCCAACAAAGAGATTCTTGGTTACCTATTTCAGAGATACCCTGATAAATGAATGGGATGCCTGATGGATTGGGAGCAGTGAAGGGGTACATTCCTTGTGTTGGGCAGGTCAAGAGGAAGAGAGTTGGAGGAAATTTGAGATAGATGCAAGAGAATACATGTGGGTTGTGGGATATTGATTTGTGAGTGTACTATTAGAGGCACCCTTCTCTTGTGGATTATTAGCCCCATCTCAGGGGTGAATTACTATTGAGACTTACAAAAACAAGTCTATGGTTGGATGGAATGTCCTTCCCAAGTAGTTGGTTTCACAAGTATTTTAAAAGATAAATGTTTATCTATTTCTGAGTTATTGCATGAGTTTAATTATTGTGCTTAACTCTGTGTATGTGAATGGTTTATTTACTAATTTGAATGAGTTTATTAGATGCATTCATGATCATTTATAATGTTGTATATGCATTTAATTTTGGGTATTAGAATCTGGTTGAAAGCATGAATAAATCATAGTTGGTAAGCTACAGGAAATGGGTAGCAAGAAAGTTTTGTTTTTATGTGTATTTTCCACAAGTAATGTCCCTCGATTAGGTTGGGGAACATTATAAAGAGGTAGGGGTAGGATTTCTAGGGAGCGTGCTATGCCTCCTCAAACATAGCCTACGTTGGCATATTCACCACCTACAGAAGAGAAACATACTCTGGAGTAGGAACATATTTCAGATAGAAAAGTAGTGAACATGATGAGATCCTTCTAGAGGATGTATAAGAATTAATGAACCATTTATAGAAAGAAGAATGGGGAGCATCCACTCTTTTCGAAGGATCAAAAAATCATTCCAAAAATCACATGCATCGAAAGTTGGAAAAGTTGAAATTCCAAGAATTCTAGGGATCTATTGATGTTCAAGTAGTCAAGGCTTGACTAGACATGGTGATGTGTTTTTCCCTGAGGAATTACACATCCAACCTAAAATTTCACATGGGTACCTTCCAAATGAATGAAATTTCTTTACTATGGTTGAAGACACTTCTACCATAGATGGGAATTGACATATCTAAAATTTCATGGGAACTGTTTGAGAAGTGTTTCCATGAACGCTACCTGTCAGAAGAATTCGTTGAAAGAAAAATCATTGAATTTAACTCCTTACAACAGGGAGGAATATCAATTCTCGAGTATGAGGCTGGGTTTATGGAGGTAATAAGATATGCCCCACATATAAACAATGAGAATTTGTGGGTTAATAAGTTTATTTTTTCTCTGAGCTATAACATAAGGGAAAAAGTGAGAATCCTAATGCCTCAAACCTTGCATGAGGTAGTTCAAAAGGATATCATAGTGGATGAAGCAATTTTTAGTGGTGGCAAGAACAGACCACTGATACCTACATGTTTTGAATTTTAGAGATCAACACCATTGCAGGAAACTAATAGACTTGCAATAATACATAGGGATGTGCTGAAAAGAACCAGTTTTTACGACACCGTGACGTCTAACAGGGAACAAGAGACCACCTTATAGACCACCAACATAGAAAAAACAATATCATCTGATGTAGGAGAACTGAACTACACCATAGAACAATAGACCTTCCTTTTCTCAGTTGAGCAACAAGAGCCAACCCCCTAAGAGGGGTTTTGGACTTGTGGGGAACCACATTTCTAGAGGGGTTTTCCCCATGCACAGAAAGGAGTTGATGGAGAGTAGAGTTAGATGACAGTGGGATATTTTATAAAGGCCCAGAAAATTCACGCAACAATGAATAACCTCCAGGAAGAGCATCAATCAATAATATTAAATACTTTAGGTAAAATTGATGTGAATTTTTTTTCAATTTTAATAGATCCAAGAGCTACTAACAGTTTTATTTCACATGCTACATTTTCTAAATTAAAAATTGAAGATGTAGAACAACAAGATTTTAGTCAAGTTGAAATGTCTTTGGGAGTGAAGTAGAATGTTGGAGGGTTAGTGAAATATTGGGTGATTGATTTAGGGGAGTGTGTAGCTAAGGTATCCCTTTATGTGTTAGTTTTAGGATATTACAACATAATTATTGGAAAGGATTGCTTAGAGACTCATGAATAAGTGTTAGACTATAAGAACAAGAAGTTGTACTTTGTAGATGATGCGGGTCATAAGAGGAGTTTAGTGGGAAAGAATCAAGGAGTATCACTATGATTTATAAAATCCTTACAACTAAAGAGGAATATGCGAAAATTATGTACATTATATGATGTATTAGCTATGAATGCAAGGAAAATTAACTAATGTTAGAACATTACCCTATTGTGTCAGAATTTCAAGATGTATTTCTAGAAGAATTTCCTGAATTACCACCCAACAAAGAACTGGAATTTACGATTGAACTCAAGCATGGAACAAAACCTATCGCAAGAACTCCATATCAAATGAAAACACCATAATTATAAGAACCACATATGCAGTTAAAAGAACTTTTGGATTTAGTCCTTATAATACCAATTGTATCATCATGGGGAGCACTAGCGATATTCACAAATAAGAAGGATGGATTGTGGCATCTTGTATTGATTATCATAAATTGAACAAAGAAATGATTAAGAATTGAAAATACCTACTACCAAGGATTGGCGATTTATTTGATCAGATGAAGGGAGAAACGATATTCTCAAAATAGATTTTTGATCGAGATATCACCAGTTAAGAATTAAAGAAGAGGATATTCCAAAGATGACATTTAAGATGATATTTGGAAATTATGAGTTTGTAGTATTTCCATTCGAGTTGACGAATAACCTAGGAGTATTTATGAGTCTAATGAACAAGGTATTTTGTGAATATTTAGATAAATTTGTACAAATTTTCATTGATGATATATTTATATACTCATGAATGCCAAGAAAAAAACATGAACATTTACGACTAGTCTTACAATGTCTTAGAGAAAAAAATATTTATGGAAAACTATCTAAATCTTCATTTTATGAATCCAAGATTCATTATCTAGGATATATTATCTCCGGAGAAGAAATCATAGTTGATCCTACTAAGATCGAAGCAATTATGGAATGGATGATATTGATGAATGTACATAAGGTACACATTTTCATGGGATTAGAAGGATACTATAGAAGTTTTGTTGATGGGTTTTCAAAGATCGCAAACCCTATAACTAAATTGCAAAAGAAAAACAAAAAGTTTATTTGGACAGAAAAATGCGAGGAAGGATTTCGAAAGTTGTAGGATTTATTAATGACATCACCTATTTTGAAAGTACATGATATACATCAATATTTCTTAGTATGCACTAACACATCAAAGGAAGGACTGGGCAGAGTACTGATGCAGGAAGGTGGAGAAATCACTTACGCTTCAATGAAACTTTGACCCCATGAAGAGAACTATGTGATGTGTGATCTAGAACTTTTGGAAATAGTACATACATTGAGAATATGGAGACATTACCTGGTGGGAAAAAAAATCGAATTAAAAACATATCATCATGGATTACAACACATTTTTACTCATAATAGCTTAAATGTTAGACAAAGAAGATGGTAGGAATTGTCAAGTGAATATGATTTTGATATAACTTATATCAAGGGAACAATCAATAGAGTCACATATTTTTTAAGTCACAGTCCACATATTGATGCAGAAGCATCATCAACAATGCTCAATGAGGCCAAGTGGAGGACATATCAACGTCCAACACGCACATTCAAACTGTTTTGTATCCCAAAGAGAGCATGTCATTTTATTATTTTGAAAGTATTGTAATTAAAGGACCTTTAATGTTCTGAGGCTTGAGCCATTGATCGAGATCGCATGAGATTGTAATCGCCTTAATTAGATTTAGGATTGTACAGATATCGAGCATCAACTCATATCTAGGTTGTAATTATCCATTAATTATAATAAGCCTTAGTGGTACAATGATTTAATTATGATGTGAAAGCACTAGAGTAGTCGGAAGGAAGGCTCAAGAAGCCCCTCCATGTATAAATGTATGTAATCTATGCCCAAAAGAGGCTGTTGAAGTTTTATTTTCTATTTTGCTAAAGAAGAGAAGTTGAGAGATGCAAGAACACTTTGTAAATGTTTTGTTGAAGGAATATAATAGAGGAGGATTGCTTTCAAACTTCTAAGTTTGCATATCTGTGAGTTAATTGGGTAATGTTGTGTTCTTTTCTTTCTATGTTTTATATGTCTATGGTGGAATTTCATGATTGAATGGATGAACTTGTAATGTTCTATAAGTTTCAATTGTTTCTCTTATGAAACATTGGTACAAGGAGTGCACAGTCGCCATGCAAGGAGTGCAAAGGAAGAGTCATTCAGACTCATATTCTCAAGAGAGATAGCATGAAACTCCGAAGAGTGAGTGCAAGGAGTGCACACATACTCACTGGAGTATAAAATCTTGAGGAGACCCGCGCAAGGTGTGCACAGGGCCAACACTTAGTCAAGTGTTGAAAGATTCTTAAGGAGGACAAATGGAAGGAGTGCGTAGAAGGATTTCCAAAAATATTCAAGATTTAAATTTTCAAGAAGTAGCACAAGGAGTGCGTCGGAGGTTTGAATCACTTAGAGTGATAAAGCTCAAGCAAAATAATGGGTAAAATTATTTGGAGGAAAGAAATGCTTTTGTTTTAGAAGACAGGTAGACGAGATCTGTTCGAAGGGAGCCAAGATCTTTCATGACCGTCAGATCTAGAGAAGGTGCGCATGTGATAACTCTTGAAGTCCTTCAGACTTCATGAATTCAGAAGTTTTAGGGTAAGTTTTATAGAGGAGATAGATTTCTGGAAGCTCCAAAGTCTGGATAAAATCCCAGCTGTTGGCGCCAGGTGCACATGGAAACAAATCGAGTATATTCAGAGCTTAACTACTCCAAATAATTGGAGGAGAAGTTGCAAGAGTGAGAAAAAATCTGGAATTCCTCAAGGCTGGAGTAGATCTTGATCATCGGTTGAGAAGGAAACATGGATAGAGGATCTTTCCTTCACCCATTTGACGTTTGACGAATTTGGAGTGTGATATTGTGAATACCCTTGAAGGCCCAAATCCCAGAGTGGATCTAGACTGTGAAATCGTAAGGACGTGTGGACCATTGATTGAGACCCCCTTCACGAGTTCGCTAGTTCAACACTCCAAAGGATTTGAGGTGTTGTGTTGTGAAAGGCTCCAAAGACTAGAGCACAAAGTAAAAGTCAACCGTTGATCTAAGGAGAGCACTAGCCGTCCGATCCGCGAGTTTGGAGTTCACGAGTTCGGGGGTATTGCATATTCGAGCAGGTAAAAATCCCGAATCTGGAGGCCCGAAATATCTGTGAACCATATATATTGGTGCATGTTAAGAGCCGTTGATCTCCACTGTAGTTCGATTGTTCACGAATTCAACGTTCGGGAAGACTATTGTGTAATGTAGTTGGAATTCCCGAAGCTCGAAGCTTCAAAGTGGCAAAGTTCCTACTGATTAAAGGGTTTAGCCCATGGTTTTGGCCTGGGGTCACATGGATTTCTTTGCTAACTGGATAAGACCCTCGTGAACTTGAATTTGCACATAGGGAAAAGAGTAAAGGCCCATGGAAGATTATTTCGAGGGTTCAGTAGGAGCCTGAGAGCTAATTTAGCTCCCTACTATGAACAATCCTTATACTGGGAGGTCGCGTGAGCCCCTGGGATTGGTAGGGGTTTCCATCAAGTGGTATCAAATCCTGAATTAATCTCTGTGTGAAAGAAAACTTAGAACCATGTCACCAAGAAGACGTAAATAGAGACTAGTGGTCAATGCATCCATTGAAGAGGAGATGAGACAAATCCGTGCAATATTGGATGCCATGGAGACAACACAGAGAAGAGCACCTGATGCTGGTGATGTCAGTGAAAGTGAAAATGAATATGTGGAAGAAGAAGAAGTTGCAGGAGAGCAAGTAGCAGAGGAGTGACTGCTGAGAGCTGTTGTTAAGCTGGTAATGGGAGAAAAAATAGAAGTCCTGATGTATGAAGGAAATTTAAATGTGGAAGAATTTCTTGATTGGATAAGTGCTTTAGAAAAATACTTTGACTATGAGGAGATTGATGATGAAAAGAAGGTGAAGCATGCAATAACTAGATTGAAGGGACTTGTAGGGTTATGGTGGGACGAATTGCAAACTGACAGAAGATGCAAAGGTAAGACCAAAATCAAGAATTGGGATAGGATGGTATATAAATTGAAGTCTAAGTTCATACCCAAGGATTATTAGTTAAATATGTTCAGAAAGCTACAGAATTTGAGACATAAATGTTTTTCCGTGAAAGAGTACACCGAAGAGTTTTACAAGATGAACATAAGAGCATGACATAGGGAGAATGGTGAAGAGAAATTTTCCAGGTACATTAATGGTCTAAGATATGACATCCAGGATGAGATTATCATGATGACAATGAGAACCGTGGAAGATGCTTATTAGGTAGACTTGAAAGAAGAAGAAAATTTGGCAAGGAAGAAGAGTCAACATAACAGAGGAAAGAGTCCTAACAGAGGAAGAGGAACTGTCAAAGAAAATTTTCAGAAGCCCAGAGAAGAAGCTAGAAGATATCACGGTTAGATAGAGAGAGGAGGAAGTTCTAGAGGAGGATACTATGGAGGAATAAATTATTTCTCCAGAGGAAGAGTAAGAGGCAGAGGAGGAGAAGTGAATTTTTATTCCTATGGAAAAACAAGACACGTGTCTTGGGAATGTCCCGAGAGGAAAAATGCAGGAGCTGGATAAGCTCACATTTCTGAAGCACAAAAGAAGAATGTGGAGACTGAGATGAAGGAAGAAGCGATGTAAGAAGGAAGATCACTCATGATGAGAAAATTACTCATGAATCCATAGAAAGAAGCACAAGAACCAGTCCATAGGAACAGTTTGTTCAGAACTGCTTGCAAGACCAAGGATAGGGTATGCGAGGTAATCATAGACAATGAAAGTATTGATAACTTGGTATCCAAAGAGATGGTGGAAAATATGAAGTTGGAGATGAATTCACATCCAAATCTGTACAAGGTGTCGAGGTTTCATAAAGGACATCAATTCATGGTAAGTCAACAATGTAAAGTTGAATTTGAGATAAGGGGTTATAGAGATGAAGTTCTATGTGATGTCATACTCATGGATGTTTTTCATGTTCTATTGGGAAGACCATGGAAATATGACAAGAATGTCATACATGATGGAAGAAATAATACTTATACCCTGGAGAAGAATGGGTGTAAGCATATGTTGTTTCCAATAGAAGATAAAAGAGTTACAGAGGAATCTAGTCCTCGTATACTTTTCATGAGTGGGAAGGAACTCTTGAAAGAAGTAAAGAAGGAACGAGAAATACAATTTGTTGTTGTAGGTAAGCCAAGAGTCATTCTTACAAGCACTTCTATGAATGATTTTCTTGAAGAAGTCCAAGAGTTATTGGATGAGTTTGTTGATATTGTTGTGGATGAGTTACCTCACTCTTTACCTCCCATCAGGAGTATTAGTCCCCATATTGACCTTATTCTAGGAGCAAGTTTTCCAAATTAAGCAACATATTGATTGACCCCTCAAGAGAATGAAGAGGTCAAGAATCAAGTCCAAGAGTTGTTGGATAAAGGTTTGATCAAGGAAATTTTGAGACCATGTTCCGTACCAACTATGTTGAGTCCAAAGTAGGATGGAGGTTGGAAAATGTGCACAAATTCTAGAACCATCAACAAAATAACCATCAGGTATAGATTCCCTTCATCTAGAATGGATGATTTAATGGATTGTTTGAGTGGTGCTAGTTATTTTTCCAAGATAGACTTGAAGAGGGGTTATCATCAAATAAGGATGAGAGAGGGAAATGAATGGAAGACAACATTCAAAACAATTGAAGGATTGTATGAGTGGATTTTTATGCTGTTTGTCTTAACAAATGCCCCAAGTACATTTATGAGGTTGATGAATGAAGTACTCAAAGAATTTATTGGAAACTTTGTGATTGTTTATTTAGATGACATTTTAATCTTCAGTAAGATTGAAGAGGAGCATTTGAGACATTTGAAGATAGTGTTGAGGAGGTTACAACATGAGGAGTTGTTGGTGAATTTGAAGAAGTGTTCTTTTATGAAAAAAAAACTTGTATATTTGGGGTTCATAATCTCTTAAAATGAATTTAAGATGGATCCAGAGAAGGTGAGGGAAATAAAATATTGTCCTTCTCCAAGAAGTGTGTTAGAAGTAATAATTTTTCATGGGTTGGCAAGATTTTACAGGAAATTCATCGGGAATTTTAGTAGTATTTGTGCACCCATAATGGACACCATAAAGAAATAGCATAAATATTTTAATTGGAAAGAAGAGGTAGAGAAGGGATTTAGAGTATTAAAAGAAAATATAACAGAGAAACCTATTTTAGTTCTTCCATATTTCAAGAAGAATTTTCAGGTTAAATGTGATGCCAGTGGAGTGGCCGTTGGCACAGTTTTAAGTCAAGATAATAAGCCTGTTGCTTATTTCAGTGAGAAATTGAATGATGTTAAGAGGAAGTATTCCACATATGACAAGGAGTTTTATGTTGTGATTCAAGATTTGAAAAAGTGGAGGCATTATCTTATCCCAAAGGAGTTTGTTTTATATACCAACAATCAGGCTTTGTAGTTTATAACATGACAAGAGAAATTGAACCAAAGACCTACCAAATGGGTATAATTCATGAAGAATTTTACTTTTGTTATTAATCATATTAGTGGAAGCGCTAACAAATTCGCAGATCCTTTGAGAAGGAGATTTTTTATCTTGTAGGAATTCCAAGTGGAGACATTGGGGTTTGAACACCTCAAGGAGATGTATCAAGAAGACCTTGATTTCAAGGAAGTTTATGAAGCATGTGAGAACCCTTTTCTAAGGGACATAAATCAGTGGATGGAGTATCTGATCCAAGGTGGATTGATATTCAAAGGAAGTTAGTTGTTTATCCCGAAATGCTCAATGAGGGATACTTTTCTAAAAGATAAACATAGTGGTGGATTGGATGGACGCTTTGGCCATGATAAAACTTATGCACAGTTGATTTCTTCATATTATTGGCTAGGAATGAGGTCTGATGTGAAGAAGTTCACGGACAGATGAAAAATATTCCAATATGCTAAAGGAAAGCAACAAAACACTGGATTGTATCAACCATTGCCTATTCCAAACAGGTCGTGGGATGCTATAAGTATGGAATTTGTTATGGGATTTCCAAGAACCTAGAGAGGAAGCGATTCAATATTTTTGGTGGTTGAAAGATTTTTGAAGATGGAAATTTTCATACCATTTCCCAAGACCAACGACACCACTCACATAGTGAATTTGTTTTTTCAAAGAAATTGTGAGATTGCATGGGTTTCCAAAGAGCATAGTTTCATACAGAGATACTAAATTTGTGGGACACTTTTGGAGGACTTTGTGGAAGAAGTTGGGGACAAGTTTGTCTTTCAGTTCAACATATCATCCTCAAACGGATGGACATATTGAGGTAGTGAATCGAAGTTTAGAGAACTTGTTAAGGATTTTGGTCATTGGAAATAACAACCAGTGGGATCAAATTCTTCCCCAAGAAGAGTTTGCATATAATGAATCATCGAATATAAGCACTGGTAAGAGTACATTCTAGATAGTATATGGGATGCATCCAATAGGAATTTCAGAGTTGAGAGATTTGGGACGAGATGAATTTCGAAGTGCAGGAGCAGAGGATTTTGTTGCAGAGATGTAGGAGTTCCATGATCATATCAAGGGATAGTTGCAAAAAAGTAGCCAGGAATACAAAAGCAGATAGACTAGAGGAGAAGAGAGGTAAATTTTGAAATTGGAGATCAAGTCTTAGAAAATGCGAGGAAGTAAATATTTTCAAAAGGGAAATATAACAAGATGAAGATGAAAAAGATAGGACCTTGTAATATCCTCAGAAAATTTGCTGCAAATTCTTATGAGATTGAATTGCCAGAGGACATTGGAATATCACCAATATTTAATTTAATAGACTTATACCTTTACAGGATGGATGATACATAAGGGAAATATGGTCGGGAGGAGATTTAGTGGAAGCAACAAATACCCATAGCAGAGAAGCCACATATAGAGAAGATTTTAGAACAAAGGATTGCTAAGAAGACCAAAAGGAAAATTTATTATGAGTATCTGGTTAAGTGGAAAGATCATCTAGTAGAAGATGCCAATTGGATAACTAAAACATATATCCAGAAGCATGGAAAGACAATGCAGGAGCTCATGCACAAGAGTCCATGAATCTTTTTGTCTAGCGGAGTATGATGTAGGCGCATTGTCATCAACGCTCAATGAGGCCAAGTGGAGGGAAAATCAACATCCAACACGCACATTCAAACTGTTTTGGATCCTAAGGAGAGCATGTCATTTTATTATTTTGAAAGTATTGTAATTAAAGGCCCTTTAATGTTCTGAGGCTTGAGCCATTGATCGAGATCACAAGAGATTGTAATCACCTTAATGAGCTATAGGATTGTACATATATAAAACATCAACTCATATCTAGGTTGTAATTATCCATTTATTGTAATAATCATTAGTGGTAGAATGATTTAATTATGATGTGAAAGAAATAGACTAGTCAAAAGGAAGGCTCGAGAAGCCCCTCCATGTATAAATGTATGTAATCTATGCCCAAAAGAGGTTGCTGAAGTTTTATTTTCTATTTTGCTGAAGAAGAGAATTTGAGTGTTGCAAGAACACTTTGTAACTGTTTTGATGAAGGAATATAATAGAGGAGGATTGCTTTCAAACTTCTGATTTCTCATATCTATGAGTTAATTGGGTAATGTTGTGTTATTTTCTTTCTGTGTTTTATATGTCTGTGTGTGCATTTCATGATTGAATGAATGAACCTATAATGTTATATAATTTTCAATTGTTTCTCTTCTGAAACACTGGTGTAAGGAGTGTACAATGGACATGCAATGAGTGCGAAGGTAGAGTCATTCAGACTCATCTGCTCAGGAGAGATAGCATGAAACTTCGAAAGGTGAGTGCAAGGAGTACACACATACTCAGTGGAGTATAAAATATTGAGGAGACCCATGCAAGCTGTGCATAGGGCCAAGACTTAGTCAAGTGTTGAAAGATTCTTAAGGAGGACGAGCACAAGGAGTGCGTAGGAGGATTTTCAAAAGTATTCAAGCTTTAAGTTTTCAAGAAGTAGAGAAAGGAGTGCATAGGAGGATTTTCAAAAATCTTCAAGATTTAAGTTTTCAAGAAGTAGAGAAAGGAGTGCGTTGGAGGTTTGAATCACTTAGAGTGATAAAAATCAGGAGAAATTGCGGGTGGAAGTATTTGGAGGAGAGAAATCCTTTTGTTTTAGAATACGAGATGACGAGATCTGTTCGGAGGGAGCCAAGATCTTTCATTACCGTCATAATTGGAGAAGGTGCATGGGTGATAACTCTTGAATTCCTTCGGACTTCACAAATTCAGAAGTTTCAGGGTAAGTGTTGTAGAGGAGACAGATTTCCCGAAGTTCTGAAGGACGAAGAAAATCCTGGCCATTGACGCTAGGTGCACGTGGTAATAAATCAAGTGTATTTGAAGCTTAACTACTCCAGATAATTGAAGGAGAAGTTGCAAGAGTGAGAAAAACTCCGAAAGGCCCGAAGGCTAGAGTAGATCTCGACCGTTGGTTGAGAAGGACACGTGGATAATGGATCTAGCCTTCACCCATACGACACTCGACGACTTTGGAGTGGGATATTGCGAAGACCCCCAAAGGCCTGAAGCTCGGAGAAGATCCATACCTCCCAATCGTAAGGACGCATGGACCATTGATTGAGACCCCCTTCATGAGTTCGCCAATTTGACACTCCAGAGGATTTGAGGTGTTGTGTTGCAGAAGGCTCCGAAGCCTGGAGCACAGAGTAAAAGTAAGCCACTGATTTGAGGATAGCTCTAACCGTCTGATCCACGAGTTTGGAGTTTGTGAGTTCGAGGGTATTGCATGTTGGAGCAGGTAAAAAACCCAAAGCCTGGAGGCCCAAAATATCTGTGAATTGTATATCTCGGCACATGTTAAGATCTGTTGATCTCCATTGTAGTTCGACTGTTCACAAATTCAGCGTTCGGGAAGACTATTGTGTAATGTAGTTGGAATTCCCGAAGCCCAGAGCTCCAAAGTGGCAGAGTTTCTACTGATTAAAGGGATTAGCCCATGATTTTGGCCCGACTTCACATGGATTTCTCCGCTGACTGGATAAGACCCTCGCAAATTTGAATTTGCGTGCATGGAAAAGAGTAAAGACCTATGGAAAAGTATTTTGAGGGTTTAGTAGGAGCCTAAGAGATAACTTATCTCCCTACTGTGAACGATCCTTATACCAGGTGATTGCACAAGCCCCTGGGAGTGGTGGGGGTTTTCATCACGTATATTCTTGGTTATACCTTTAATTTTTTTTTTAAGAGAAATGATTTTAAGTTTATAGTTTGAGGATGAATGGTATAGAGAAGTAAAATCCGAAATTTGAGAATGAAGTAATGAAAATTCCAAAGTAGACATGATACACTTTGGATGATGATGGATTGTTATAATATAATAGAAGGATTTACGTACCACTAAATGAATAAATGCATAATTTAATATTAAGGGAGGCTCATAGAGAAATATATATGGCTCATTTGGGAGTAAAAAAGATGAATACGAATTCAAAACATTTATTTTTATGGAAAGGGATGAAGAAAGATATAGTGAATTTTGTGGAGAGGTGTCTTGAATGTCAGCTAGTGAAGGCTGAACATAAGCATCCAACAAGATTATTACAGCCAAATGCAATACCAGAATCCAAATGGGAAATAATTTCGATGAAATTTATAGTTGGATTACCATTGACGACAAGGAGACATGACTCAATTTTCATAGTAGTTGACACATTGATGGAAAGTGCAAATTTTATTCCAGTACGGACCAAATATCAAGCTCTTGATATTGCAAGAATATTTATTAATGAGATAGTAAGGCTTCATGGTGTTTCTAAAAATATAATTTCAGATAGAGGAGTAATATTCACAAGAATATTCTATACAATTTTTCAAGACACCTTGGGGAAGCAATTAAATTTCGGTACGACATATCATCCTAATACAAACATACAAATATAAATAAAAAAACTGAATATTGGAAGATATGTTAAGGATGTACGTCATGGATCATGAAAAACATTGGAAATAATTTATACCATTGGTCTAATTTGCTTATAAAAACAATTATCAAAGTTCTATAAAGATGGCACCATTCAGGTTTCTATATGGAAGACCATGTATAACACCTCTTAGCTGGGATAGGTTAGATGACATAGTTTTAGTAGGACAAGAAGTGATTCAGGAGATGGAGGATAAAATGAAAACAATTAGAGGAAGACTAAGGAAGCACATGATAGGTAAAAATGTTATGCTGTTGCGCATAGAATCGATCTAAGTTACAGATTCAGGGACATATTTTTTTTGCGGGAGAAGCCACAAAAGAGTTCAATCAAGTTTGTAAAGGGTGCAAAATTATCACCACAATATGTTAGACCATTCAATATTTTAGAGAAAAAGGGATCAAATGCACATCATCTTGCTTTTCCTTCATCTTTATAACACATGCATGATGTTTTTAATGTTTTTGTTTTACATAATTACATATTCAATTGATATAGGTGGATATCGGTGGCCGCCCACCTATTCCAACTGGCTCAAAATAATCTTTTGGCAATTTACTATTTTTAGCAGTTTTTCAGTTCCTAAACTTTGGGGGCCATTTTGAGGGCCTAAATGAAGTTTTTTTTGGGATCAAGCACCTCAGTGATAGCCAAAGGCTTTTATTGAGTCCTCAAAATTAATCTCCTCTATGATACCTTTCCAATAAGCTATCGTGCACCCCAAAAAAACATCGTATGCCAAAGTTACGCCCCTAGGAAGTTGATACACCAAACTACCCAAAACGAGATCCACAAAATTGTTGGCTTTTTATCTTTTGGGGTTGGGGTTTTAGATTTTCTTTATGTTAAAAAGGCCTTTAGAGCCTCATTGTAATCCATGTTCTTGCAAATGCGAGTAACAATCACATCTCTTCTTATAGATAAGATGCCACCATTCTAGCGAGTCTTTCACTCTGTATTTCTACAGTTTTGTATAGTTCACTCATTAATAGAAATTGTGTATTACTATATCTCTGTGTTTATGGTTATATCTCTGTTATATTATTGGATATCTGATATATCTTTGTACATTTCTTTATTATATCTCCTCTCTCATTTCATGCCAAAAATAATCCGGATCATTGATCCTTCACATGTTATTGATCTGAGTTATTTGTAGATGTCAGATGAGGGGGCCTTGACGATCGAAATAATCCATATTTTGGATTAGTGCACTCGACAAATTCGACGTCGTTTGGTCAAGCAAGTAAAAGTATAGTTGGATAACTATTGTCCTAGTTCTTGTACCTAGGAGGATGCAGTTGAGATGCGTCGATAGTTTCCATATATATTTTGAACTTCACAACGAAGTTTAAATTAAGAGGGGGTGTGTGTAGTGCCCTATTTTATTTGACTACTTTTACAACCAAACTTATTCTTTGAGGGTGTTTGTTTGCAAATGAGCTAGTTAATACATTATTATGATATTCATACACAAATTATTTGGATTTACTTAAATTTAAAATGTTAAAATGGTTTAATTAAATGCATGAGATGTTGATGAATAACTAACACATGAATTAATAATTAAATTAAATTAATAATTAGTATTTTTCATGCTCATCTTTGCATGTAGACGACACATGTCAAGATGAATAATCAAATTAAAATAATTATTAAATTACTAATTATGCATGAGTAGGATATGTGTCAATCTTCTCTTTGGTTATAAAAGAAAGTTTTGGGGAAGGAGTAGGGACGACTATTTTCCCTAATATTGGATGGTCGTCATAACGACTAGAACTTTGAACAATTATATTTGTGAGTTTGGACATTGGTGTATTCCTTGAGGTGGGAACCTCAGAGCTTGTGATCTCGAGCACCAATATGTTTGGTTAGTGGCTGGTTCTATACAACCTCGTTGTGGCTCAGGGGGCCTTGCAGAAGAAGAATACCCTTTGGCGATGCTAGGGACATATCTGGTGAGTCAATTTAGAGATCGATTAACCATGGTGACAATTGAAGTGATTTCGACGAAGATTGAAGAAATATTGGTGAAGTAGATGCACAAATTAGTAAATTGACGAAAGTATCCGTCAAATGACAAAAGGATATTAACAACATATTTCATCTGATGACGGTAATCCTTATGACATAATTATGAAATTTGGTTTGTCATTACACCATATTGTGGCCTAAATTTAATTCAAACTCTTTTGTTTGTTGACAGAGTCTTGCAAAATTTTGTTGTATAATTTTTATCTAAACAAGAAGGGACTGATATACATGTTGCATAAAATTAATTTCCTTACTTATTGTAAATAAATTCATATTGAATTTATAGCCTTTCTTACTTGCATAGTAAATTAACGTTAAGCAATATATCTGCAAATATAATACATTGGGACTATATATTAACACTGAGATAATTAGTTAGACATTTCCCTGCATACACAATTATTTATTAAATCCTATACATGCGAATGTAACCATGCTATCCTATGCATATAATTAGGTTATGCAATTTGTGGAGTAAATTTAATGATGCTAATAAACCGTTTTAAAATTAAATTTCTCTATATTGATTTCTTATGAATAATATTACCACTCGTTGGAAATGTGATTGTTTGCTGATATTTTTTTGTATCCTTTACCTTATCGAACGATGGAATTTACCTTATCGAATGATGGTATTCGATTTTCTTCCTGTCGATTTTGACCGCCAACGCTCATCGTCATTGGGCTTGGATTGTGCATACAAGATGTAGATGCCAAATAGTTTGAGTAGCTTGTTACTATAGTGCACCACTAAACTCAAATTGGTTTGAGTACCTTATTACTATTTTAGGATGATAAATTGTATTTATTTTGTAAAAAACTTTTGTTGAGAGGATATGGATGATAGAGGGCTAGGGAAAAATCATAGCAATGAGTGTGAAGGAAGCATGTTTCAAGAAGATAACAAGGCAATTTATTTGAAGTTGTAATATAAAAGTAATATATTTTAACGCAGAGAAAAATATTGAAAAATTCAATAAGATTGTTTGCAATCTAAGTGGAAAAGTGAGTAAAAGGTTTATGCAAATGTTGCAAACAAGAGAATTAGGTGGATAAAAAGTTGACCAACATTAAGTTTTTCTTTGACTTTTTTCTAATAATGTAGTTCTTAATTATAAAAGATATTAGGTTAGAACATTATATTTTGAATATATTAGACGTTTTGCATGGAACAACAAGGGAACATAAGACCCTACTAAAAAGAAAAAAAACTACAAAAAATGTAAATGATGATGAATTTCTCCTTACTTCATCTAGAATGGTGCTAGAATTTAATGACAGACAAATTTTTTTATAATGTCGAGAGAGATATAGTAGAAAGAACATATAGATGTTCTTTTCACCTACAATACAAAAATCAATCCAATGAATCCCAAAACTAGCTTTATTTAAACTGCATCAATCTTTTCTAGAGTGATGGACATTGAAACATGTGAAGTTTGCAATAGCAAAATTGTAAAATAATAGAAAAAAACATTTATAAAGTATTATTGCTAAATATGTTTTTGTATAGTATGTATATACTAGTCCAAAAAAATACCAACTTGATATTTCTACTATATTTACTTCATAGAAATATTAATCGACTTTTATTATGCTTTTTATTTTCTAGGAAGATTGAGAAAATTAAAGATGTCAAGCAAGATGATATATGAGACTTATCAATAGGGATGTTTAAAAACATGTATAAGGATATAGTCAAAGAAAATAATTGAATCACTGGAATATCTATTCCAACAAGAACATGCATCAAATATATGTAATCATTGATTTTATTATATGTTGTTAGACACACGAGATAAAGATAAGGGTGAAGTGAATTTAATATTCATACGATACATGTATAAATACAAGATTTTTGACATTTGGATTCGTATTCCAAGATGTCGTTTGGACTCTCAATGATTTTTATAGTCACTTGATTTTTCACATTTCATTAAGTGAGGAATATTGATGCAGGCCCCCCTTCTCCCCTCGAGGCTGCTCGACCTCCTGGTCTAGTATCGTTCAAATCATGAAGTCAGATCAACTCTTTGGGTCTTTGCTAGACCCCAAATCTGTTTACACAGGTCCCCTTTCCATCTCTTATGCAGGCCTTGTCAAATCCACGGGCTCTTTCCTGCGCATTTTCGAAATGTCGATTTTTAGGTGCTAGCTCCTTTTTCATTAGCCCATTCCTACATATGGCCCTAGGATATGACCTCACGTAGGTATGTGATTGTGGGCGTGACCAAGAGTGGTTTGAGACCAACCCTCTTTTCTTCCGCAATTCACCTCCAGCTACCACGTATCCCTTTGCCAATAGCGTGGTTCCAATTATGGCCCGCTCTCAAATTTTTAAAGTCCGAGCATATTTTGGCCCCATAATCCAAATCGACAGTCGATCTTCTAACCTCAGCGATGTTTTGTGATCAACCATTGAGATCTGTCCTCCCTTTCTACCTTCTCTCCTCCTTTCACGCGCATTCCCAGATCTCAACGATCTGTCGACACATACCCTCCTTTCAAATCAACGACTATTGTTGATTTCACCTTTCGAGCTTCGGGAGTTTCAACTCTCAATTATTTCTCCCTTTGAAATGGCAATCTTCCAAAGTGGAAGATCTATTGACACCTGTCCCTAGCAAATGGACGGTTCAAATCTGCCTCCTTTCCTTCCTTTCCTCTGGATCACACATTCTCAGATCCTTTTGATCTATCGATGAGTGTCCCTTTTCAAATCAATGGCCGTTATTTGCTTCATGATTCAGGTTTTAGAGGTTTCAATTCTCAAACCTTACTTTCTCCATAATATTTCCACCTAGAGCTCACGATCTATTGATGTGTGTCTCTCGTAGATCGACGACTGCGATTCCTTCCGGCCTTTAGAGTTCAGAAACCTCAATTCTCAACTTCTCCTCTCTCACTTTTTCCTAGAGCATTTTATCCAGAGCACAAGACCGATTGATGCATGTCCTCCTACATATCGACAGTCCCCAACTACTTCGGCTATTTAGACTTCAGGAGTCTCAACACTCCACCTTTGCTTCCTCCTGAAACTCATGATCCGTCGTCACACGTCTTTCTGGATTTGATAGTTCAGATTCACTTTGGACTTCGAGTTTCGGGAGTTTCGAATCTCAACTGAAATCCTCGAAGGGACCTTTCCTAGAGCCTCAGATTTGTTGACGTGTAACCCCCTGGCGATCAACGACCAAAATATATTTCAGCTCTTTAGCTATTTCACCTCCTCTTGATCTATGAACTCCTGGAGTTATAGATCTTGCGCCACCTATCCCCTTGGATGATGGACGGTCCCTAAACACTTCAGGACTTCAAAACTTTGGCAAGTTCACTCTCCTGTGCACACCAAGGGTTAAGATCCATGCACTTTACCTTGATCGGACGACTGCCGATCCTCTGCGCTTAGATCCTATGACTGGGATCTATTTCTTCCCCTTGTGCGTTCCTTCTTCATCCTGGACCCTGATCTGACGGTCCAGATCTCTTCCTACATCCGATCTGATGGTTGTTGTCGCTCCTCCTCTTGAGTTTCTTTGTTCTCCCGGAGTTGGGAAATTTTCTAAGTGTTCAAAGGTTTTGGTCTTTGAACCTTCTCCTGCGAAACCGGTTGAAAAAGGTCTTGACTCCGCTTTTCCTCCTGATATTTGACAATAAAATTTGACCTCGGCTCTGACGCATGCTTGTGCTCCACATGCAAACTTGCAGTACTCCTCCTGAGCTTGTGAACTTGAAGTAAATTCACTTCTACGCGCACTCCTTGCGCTATCTCTCTTGAGCTTTTTCTCTCAGACCCTTTGACTCCTTTGAGGGCCACTTCATTACTTAGTCGAATTTCGGATCTGTGCACTCCTTGCAACAAATTCTTACGCAAGACTTAACTTCTCGCAGGTGACTGTGCACACCTTGCAGTAGTCCTTTTGCACTCCTTGCAAATGGAAAGTTCACGCTATCTTTTTTTATCTTATGAGTCAAAATAGACTCTGTCAACGCACTTCTTGTGAACTGTATGCACGACTTGCATGAACTCAACGAAGAGAAACAATTGAAACTTATACAAACATTTCACAGTTTCATACATTCATTTATATGACTCCTTCATTCATGAAACACAAAATAATAGAAAGACTGTAAACACTAGCGACACCCTACATTGGATCAATTTTCCTATGTTATATTCATTCAAATGTAAATGGCTACAGCTATGAAAAACGATAACTAAATCACAACAATCTCCTACTAATTTGTAGCAGCCTCATTTAGGCATACCATGCATCTACATATACAAGAGGTCCTCTAGGGTTCCCTCCGACTACCTCTCCTATCGAAGTAACAACTAACAACTACTCAAGCTTCGTTACATTAAAGTATGGGAGTAAAACTCCCAAATCTCTTAGGGTCATTCAATTTTCGAGTGTTTCGCTCTTATTCAATCATTCGTTCAAAACAAATCTTCAGGAAAAACCAATTGTCATATTCCCAATAATTAAAAAGGCGTGCTATGGCACTGAGTTGTCCCTCCACGTGGGCTTTTCTATGATGCTCCTGCATCAAATATCATAACCCTAAGCGGATTATATTTCCAAAATCCCCCTCCCCCCTTAATCCAAATGGATGTATATAAGTCCAAGGAGAGATTTGAAATCCCAAAGTGTACAATTGAAATCACAGTTTTCGATGGTTGGCTTGCTCTCTGAATATGGTGGTTTTGGGATGACCACAAACCAAATGGATAGCATAAGTAGATACCTTCAATTAAATTGTGGTCATGGTTTAAGCAATATCAAAAACCAATCTGTTGGATTACGAATTACCACAAAATATGGAACTTGGCTCTAGGGCTCAATGGTTCCTAGAACAATTCCCAAGTTAGCTAGAAGCTGGAAGCTAATGTTTTATGCTAATTAGAAGTTCTCTTGAATGTTGGTTTAAATATAACCATAAAATATTCTATAGAAGATGTTGAATTTATTCTACCAAGTGGAGGTTTAAGGAAAACCACAAACCATTGTCTAGAAGAAGTTGGAAGTCTTCTACTAAGTGGTGGTTTAAGGAAAACCACAAACCAATATGGTGGTTTTGGATGACCACAAACCAAATCAAACTCGCTTGTCATGCTTTGTTATTACTGATTGATTGATAATACTTCGAAACTTAAAGCCTGACTATCAATCACCGATGTTGTTCCCTCTCAGGTACAAGGTGAGAAGACAAACATCTATCCACTACAAGATGTGTCAATACTCGAGTGCAAATTCTTTGGTATGACTAATATATCTTCTTGATTTTTGATGACCATTTCCAAGAATTCATCCACCAATAGTGTTTTTTTACCCTTGCAAATTTCTTGCGGTTAGAACATATATCAGAATGATGATTGTGCTTTCCACAATGCTCACAAGGATGAATATCAAAGAATTGATCTTCCACATGGCCAACTCACTAACAATGTTGGCATTTGAGAATCTTCTCTTGAAATGGAGAAGGTGAATATGAACCTTCTTGTAGCAATCCAACACTTTGGAACTTGATCAATTTAGTATAGTCTGGAATATGAAAGGTGGCTTCCTTTTCAAATCTGATACATGTTCTATGCTTGTTGTTCCTGATTTCTTCCCAAGGTATAAGGATTGGCTAGAAAGAGGAAGTTGATATTCATCTGTACTTGAATGTGAAGTTGGATCATTGAGATGCTTATGTATAGGATGTTGATCTAAATCATCATCATCTTCAAAAATACGGTTGTTCTGAACAAGGTCTAGTTCATAATGTCGAAGATTCTTTTGTTGTATTTCTTCTTGTTGGAATTGTGATTTAAGCTAGAGAAGTTCAATTTTTTCCTATGGATCTTGTACAAAGGTTAGAGAATCAATGATAGTGTCTATTCCAGTAGTGACTATATTGTCAATGAAAGAGAGTATTATAATGTTCAATAACTCTAATAGTTCATCAATTCGAGCCATATCTCACACCTCATAAGGTTTCTTGCAACTCCACACTTTAACAATCAGACTCTACAACACAACCAACAAGTTGAGGGTGTCGGATTCTACCGAAAATACATATGTTACAATTAATTTAATCTTGATTTCAATAGTGTAAAAGTAAACTTATTGAAAGTATACCTTATATATTAATTTAATTCTAGAGTGAGTGTATCATCAATATTGAACACAAAAAATACCACTGACACTGTCTCCATGTCACCAAAACAAAATCATGTCAATTCTATTGTCATGCAAAAGGATTTGAATCTTTTTCTGTCAAGGAATGAGGATCCACTAGAAGTAGTCTTGGTCGAGATTTTGCATGATAGAAGAGAAATCCATACATTTGAAACCCTTGAAGGAAATCACAGTTCTCGATAGAATATCAACAACATACATCCTTCACAATATGGCACACATACATGAACCAGCCAATACCGGTGTTGCATTAAAGAACCCTCTAAATTACAATCACATCATAAGAACGATGCATCTCGTTTTTTCATTGGGTAAATCACTTTGTTGGGTTAAGAACATTAATTCACTGCCATCTCATTGAGTCACCAAGGTAGATGGATTGAACAAATTATTATTGTTTTCCATTGGTCCCAAGAAAATCCAAGTAGGTCTTTGCATCTTTCCCGAGAAAACAATTCTAAACACATATCATAGTCTTATGGATGTTGTAAGGCCATAGCAAAAGGAACAATTAGCTAGTTTGTTTCTAGAGAATGGTGACAATTTCTAGGTATTTCGCAATCTAAGAAGAAGGTGACAAAAATTACAACAAGACGAGCAATCATGTCATGATGCCCATCTTCTGGCTCGTGTTAGAAAAACAGGACCGTGGAGCAATAAAATAAAACAAATGCGGAAACAAAACACAGAAGATACATAATACAATAGAGACATAGATTTACGTGGTTCATCCAGTGTGGGATACATCCACCAGAGAAATTGCCAGGTCCTTCCTTTATTATTATCCAGCATATGAAGGGATACAACCTACAACAAACCCGCTGTAACTTCCTCTTCTTTCTCTCACAGTCTCCTATCTCAGAATACAATATTCGCCATCAACAATCGCNTTATTATCCAGCATATGAAGGGATACAACCTACAACAAACCCGCTGTAACTTCCTCTTCTTTCTCTCACAGTCTCCTATCTTAGAATACAATATTCGCCATCAACAATCGCAACAATACATTTCCCTCATAAAAGAGGGTTGCCTTCTAGGGAAAAAAACTCTAACATCATCTCTATCATTAGATCTGCGACCTTATAATGAACGGTCCAGATTTACAGTGAAATTACAATATACATTTACAAGGCAATTTTTCCTTTAGGGGCTTCGCCCTCGAACCCTCGCTGGGGGCTTGCTTTCCCCCAGACCCCGCAGAGGGGGTACCCCCCCTCTGCACTCCCCTGCGTGGAAGAGTGTACATACTTATGGAGTGTAAATACTTTATGGGGTATAAACACGACTGAAAGTAAAAGACCTCTAAATCAGGAAGATAATCAGGCTCCACAACCAACAATCTCCCACTTGGAGACTGATCTCAACAACTCCACTGCTGCTGTATATGATGGAATTTGAACCTTCTTGGACCTGGAAAATTTCTCATCTTCATCTTCATTCTTGAAGACCAACTGAAACTGAGCAGGAACTCAGTTTCTCCCTGGTTACTCCCTTTGTTAACACGTCTGCAGGATTCTGGCTAGTGTGTATCTTTTCCAACTTCAAATGTCCATCTTCCAAGGTGGATCGTATGAAGTGGTACCTCAAATGTATATTCTTAGTCTTCGAATGGAAGGCTGCGTTCTTTGCAAGATGAATGACACTCTCACTGTCACAGTACAACCTGCTATTCTCTTGCTTCTTTCCCAATTCCTCCATAAACCTCTGTAACCAAATCATCTCTTTACTAGCCTCTGTAGCAGCAACATACTCTGCCTCTGTTGTTGAAAGTGAAACAACCTTTTGTAGTTTTGAAATCCAACTTACCATTGTTCCACCTATAGTAAACACATACCCTGTGGTACTCCTCCTGCTATCTTTATCACCTGCCATATTTGAATCAACATATCCTTGTAGAACAGTTTCTGAACCTCCAAAACATAATGCATGATTAGCAATACCTCTCAAGTATTTGAGAATCCACTTTACTACCTCCCAATGTTCTTTACTTGGATTGTTCATATATCTTCTCACAACTCCCACTGCATGTGCAATATCTGGTCTTGTGCAAACCGCTGCATACATCAATCTGCCAACTGCTGATGAATATGGGACCCTAGACATGTATTCTATCTCCTCCTGTGTCTTGGGACACATTTCCTTAGTTAATTTGAAATGTCTGGCCAAAGGTGTACTAACTGGTTTTGCATTCTACATTCTAAACCTCTCCAACACCTTCTCTGTGTACTCACCTTGAGACAATGTCAGTTTGCGATTTTTCTTGTCTCTTGTTATTCTCATACCAAGGATTTTGTTTGTAGCACCCAAATCCTTCATCGCAATGATTTGGCTAATTTCTTCTCGAGCACATTTATATCCTACATATTAGACCCTGCAACAAGCATGTCATCTACATACAATAGCAAGATAATAAAGCTTCCATTTTCTATATTTTTAAAATAAACACAGTGATCAAAATGACATCTACTATAACCTTGTTCTGTCATAAACCTGTCAAACTTCAGATACCACTACCTTGGAGCTTGCTTTAGGCCATATAAGCTCTTATTAAACCTGCATACCAAATTCTCCTTCCCTTTGATCTCATACCCCTGTGGTTGTTGCATATAAATCTCTTCCTCCAAATCCCCATGGAGAAAAGCTATTTTTACATCTAACTGTTCAAGATGCAAATCTTCTACTGCCACAAGAATTAAAATAGTTCTAATTGAAGTCATTTTAACAATAGGAGAAAATATTTCAACAAAATCTATACCTTTTTTTTGTGCAAACCCCTTTACAACAAGTCTAGCCTTGTACCACTTTTCTCCTCCATCTTCTTCCTTCAACTTGTAAACCCATTTATTCTTCAATGCTCTTTTTCCTACAGGAAACTGAACCAAGTCCCAAGTATGGTTATTTACCAAGGAATCCATTTCCTCTTTCATGCCTTGCTCCCACTTCCTTTTGGTGTCTACCCGCATTGCCTCTTCATAACATTCTGGTTCACCAGAATTAGTCAACAATAAATAATACAATGAAGGAGAGTATCGTTCAGGGGGTATACTTAACCTGGTAGATTTTCTAACAACACTTGTAGGTGTTTGAGGTACCTGCTGCTCTTGTTGTTGTACATTTTGATTTTCTTGTTCCTTTGGAATTTCTTTTTCAGTGATCTCATCAAGCACTGTGTATTCTTGTTTTTCTTTTTCCTGTTTCTTTCCCTGCAACTAATCTTTGTACATGACCTTCTCATTGAATATGACATCTCTACTCCTAATTATTTTGTTATTTTCATAATCCCATAGGCAATAATCAAAATCATTAACACCATATCCAATAAAGGTACACTTCTTGGATTTTGCCTCAAGCTTTGTTCTATTTTCTTTATCAATATGGACAAATGCTTCACAGCCGAAAGTTTTCAAAAAAGAATAGTTTACCTTTTTTCCTGTCCATTCCTCCTCTGGAATTCTACCATCAAAAGAGCTTGAAGGTCCTCTGTATATTAAGTAAACATCAATATCTACAACATCTGCCCAAAACTGTAAGGGAAAACCAACATGCTATCTCATACTCCTTGCACGCTCCATGATTGTCCTATTCATCCTTTCTGACACACCATTTTCTTGTGGTGTTCTTGGAACTGTCTTCTCTCTATGAATCCCATGGTATGAACGGTAATCATCAAACTCCTTGCTGCAATATTCACCTCCATTATCTGATATGAGACACTTCAAATTTTTTCCTGTCTCATTCTCAACCAAAGCTTTCCATTTCTTAAAAGTATAAAAAACATCATATATTTTTCGAATGCAATAAACCCAAGTTTTTCTAGTTGCATCATCAATAAAAGTAATATAATAATGAGAGCCACCAAGAGATGATACCTGAGATGGTCCCCATACATCTGTATGCACAAGCTCTAACCTTTCACTCTTCTTTTCTTTTCTGACTCTGAGAAATCTGACTCTCTTCTGTTTTCCATAAACACAATGCTCACAGAAGTCCAAATCAATTTGTTTACGATCTGGCAACAAATTTCTTTTGTGAAGTATCTGCATCCCCTTCTCACTCATTTGTCCAAGCCGATGATGCCACATTGTTGTATCCACTCCTGTAGAAGCTAAAGAGATAGAAGAGTCAGTATTACCAGTACATAAATACAATGTACCTACCTTCTCTCCTTTCTCTATCACCAATTATCCTTTGATGACCTTCCACGTCTTATCTGTAAATATGGATATACAACCTTCACTTTCCAACTTCCCTATTGAAATTAGATTTTTTCTTAAATCTAGAACATGTCTTACCTCTTTCAACAACCATTGGTTTCCATTGCATTGCTTTATTTTTACCTTTCCCATTCCAAAAATTTTGCATGGTGCATCGTCACCCAAATGAACCTATCCAAAATCACCTTGAACATAATCTAGAAAATGTTTCCTATGGGGTGGCATGAAATGAATCCTCTGAATCTACTACCCAAGAATTAGAAATATTATCTACAGAAAGAATCAAAGCATCTTGTAACACATCACCTGTTACATTTTCTTCCTGATTTCTCTCCTGCTATCCATCTCTTTGTTTCTTTGGAGCTCTGCAGTATTTCTTCAGATGTCCTTTCTTCCCACAATTCCAACACTCTATCTTTCCAAGTATGGATTTGGATCTACCCTTCCTAGAATTCCCACGGTTCCCAAAACCCTTTCCTCTATCCTTTTGTCTTCCCCTGTTCTCCATGTTCAATGCATTTCCTGATGTCTCACTTGTGCTTTTTCGTCGCATTTCCTCACTAAGGATAACACCAACAACATCATCAAATTTTAAAGTATTTGAACCAGAGACAGAGTTACTTATAGCCATGACCAAGCCGTTCCATCTTTCTGGCAATGAGCACAAGATTAGAAGAGCCCTGACCTCATCATCAAAGTCCACNACTTAGTTGATTAGTAACCGTATTAAAATCATTTAAATGATATGCAATAGAACCACCTTCCGACATCTTCATATTAAATAATCTCTTCATTAGAAATACCTTATTGGACACCGATAGTTTTTCATACAATTTGGCCAATGCGTCCATCAAACCCTTCGTTGTCTTTTCTTTTTAAATATTGAAAGCCACCGACGCTGCCAGGCTCAGCTGTATCGTTCCTAGAGCCTTTCTGTCAAGAATCTCCCATTCTTCATCCTTCGTAGCCGCCGACTTCTTTGCTATTCCACCCAATGGTAGGAATAGATCCTTTTGATATAAATAGTCTTCCATCAGCATCTTCCATAACTGGTAGTTTTGGCCGTTAAATTTCTTGACCCTAAACTTTCCATCTTCCGACATTTCTCCCACTCGAACCAGGAACCCTCTTTTCCTACGAGTTACCTTTTACTCTGATACCAGTTGTTAGAAAAACAGGACCGTGGAGCAATAAAATAAAACAAATGTGAAAACAAAACACACAAGATACACAATACAATAGAGACATAAATTTATGTGGTTCACCCAGTGTGGGCTACGTCCACCAGAGAAATTGCCAGGTCCTTCCTTTATTATTATCTAGCATATGAAGGGATACAACCTACAACAAACCCGTTGTAACTTCCTCTTCTTTCTCTCACAGTCTCCTATCTCAGAATATAATATTCGCCATCAACAATCACCGCATTACATTTCCCTCATAAAAGAGGGTTGCCTTCTAGGGAAAAAACCCTAACATCATCTCTATCGTTAGATCTGCGACCTTATAATGAATGGTCCAGATTTACAATGAAATTACAATATACATTTACAAGGCAATTTTTCCTTCGGGGGCTTCGCCCCTGAACCCCTGCTGGGCCTCACTTGCCCCCAGACCCCCTAGCTGGGGGGATATCCCCCCCAGACCTTTCAAAGGGGGTACCCTCCCTCTGCACTCCCTCGTGTGGAAGAGTGTACATACTTCTGGGGTGTAAATACTTCACAGGGTATAAACACGACTGAAAGTAAAAGACCTCTAAATTAGGAAGATAATTAGTCTCCACAGCCAACAGCTCGCTCTACAACAATGATAATAATAATAATTCTATGGCCTCGAGTTATCAAAAATCCCAAGTGGGAATGCCAATGGTTTGAAATCTTCCAAGCAAATTCCAATGAATGTGGTATTGCCAATGGTTTGAAATCTTCCAAGATAATTCCAATGAATGTGGTATTGCCAATGGTTTGAAATCTTCCAAGACAATTCCAATGAATGTGGGACTACCAACGGTTTGAAATCTGCCAACAATTCTATCTTGAAGTCTTGGAAAACAAGAGAGAGGAATTTCGATCACATGAAATAAGAGAGAGATAAATTATGTTGATTTTGTAGGATGAGTGGAAGGAGCACCTAGGTTGAGGGCCACCGTTATCCACCTAGATTAGAATTATATTATATACTTTGGAAATTATCATTTCTCTACTCGGATAATAAAATAAACCTGTTAATTTCATCCTTACTTCATCTAGAATCTTGTGATCCATTTAGAATATTGAGACTAGCTTTATTCATAAGTTGTGTAGTATTGTTCTATAAATTCATCATTAGTTTGCAAAATTACACAAGGGTTAATTTAATACCATTTAGAATTGTGTGATATAACTTATATTAAACTTAAGGATCATTGTTACTGGTATCCTTTACAATTAATGGATTAGAGATATATCAATATAAGATGTAGATGCAAATGAAAATTTGAATTGCTATTATTCTCTTAAAATTTTAGTAATCGTTGTTAGTTGTTGGTTGTATCTCTCTCTTTCTCTTCTTAGGTTGACCCAGGTTCAGATCTGAACATGTTTCCAACAAAATCCTCTAAAAGTATCGACCCTCCTAGTAAACCAGAAGGAAACGCTATGCACAGGGTGCACAATGCAGTCTCACCCAAGATAGCTCTATGGGTGACTGCAATACCCATGTGTTTGCAGTCTAGGAATGCGTGGGGATCTGGGAGTGTATTATATCTTTCTTTATGCATTAAACTTGTCATTGATTCCAGTATTTCTAATATTCATTCATCCTTTAGCCTTATGCATGCATGCTAATACATCTAGTTATTCAATCATTCATAAAGTAATCATTGTCAAAAAGTAAAAATTCAAGAAACATCACACAAAACACAATTTTTACCATGGCTCACCCCCTCCTAGGATACGTCCACAAAGATTTGGGTTCTCTGTTGTTTTATTTAGTTAGCTAAAAAATTTGGCATTGCGCGCATTGCATATTGAATAATACAATCATGATTAGGTTAAGGAACCTCTGTGAGGAAGATCAGATCACACTAGGATCCTCATCTTGTGATCTAACCCTCAAAATATACCTTACTCGACTCTTCTACACCCTCAGTACAATCGACATTCCCTCAGATCAACTACTCCACAAAAACCCAACTACCCTGATCTAGACCTCCTAGGTTCTTATTTATACTATTTTGCAAGCTTATAGCCATTACAATTCTTATCAAAAACCCTAAACCTAATATGGTTAGGCTTGTCTGCCTCCTTGCCACATGGATTTTCCTCTTGCATACTGCTTTTCCTTCTTTTTTCTGCATGCTTCTTTCTTGCCAGCTGTTGCACGTAATCCAAAATTAGGTATTTCCTTACAAACATAGGTCTTTCCTCAAAATAGGCCCGTGCCCAACATGCCCCCAACACTGACATGTGGCTCATCCTGAGCCACTCAGGCGATGCACACTCCTTGAACAACCTCTTCCAATCTATGCAATTTTCCTTCTAGTTCTTCCCCTTTTTCCCTTACCTACACAAATTTTACTGTAATATCTTCTACCCTTTGCGCTGTGATATGTTTCTTGAGGGATTCTTCACTCTCAACATGATTCCGGGCCATTATTTTCTTCTCCTCCTCCATATCCACAATTATTTGCGCTCCTTTCTTCTGGAAAGGTTCTAACTGGGCTTGCCTGGCTTGCTTGTTATTCCACATAGTCTTCAATTATGTCTGCAGGGTCTTCATCTCCTGTCCACCCTTCAATCGCTCTATGATTCTCATGGATTTTTTTCGCTGCTTCAGCTCTTGGATTGCAGTGTTAATTTCCTCCTCTTTCTGGTCTAATTGTTGGACATTATCATCTTCCTCCAATGTCGTCCATAACTGCGCGGTCTTGTCAAATAGTCATGTGACCTTTTGAGCATCATTCTCCATTATTTCCACTTGTAAATATACCTTTTGTTCTCTTTCGACTGTGACTTCAGGAGGGGTGGTGGATTTTAATTTTTCTTTGAGATACTCAATCTCCTTTTTGTAGTTTTCGAGCTTTTGCACAATGATTTGAATCCATTCTTCCGCATTGCTCATGGCTGCCTACGTACTGTCTGGAATTCTTGTGAAGACTTCATTTAGCTTCTGCTCTAAGTTATCTGTGCACTGATTCTCCTCTTTTGTCTCCCTCTTTACCTGCTCTACCACCGGTTTTAGTGCCTCCTTTCCATTCCTGGCTATTTACAATTTTGTCGTGTGTGCTCTAGCTCGCGATTGCACTTCTTGCACGACATTGACTTGCATTCTATATATTGCCTTTGTTGGTATTTGAGCTAGTACCAACTGTATCTGTGCCAAGTCTTTGAGTGGTGTCTGAGCTATGGCCTCGTCAACCTGCAACATCTCTGTTGTTATCTGGAAGCTCAGACTTGCTTTCTCTATGGTTTGGATAGTATCTTCTTTGTTCTACATTATCCTATCCTTGGCTTCTGTTGCTCGGGGGATCGACTCTGTTCCCCTTTCTTTCCTCTGCACTTCTTGCATCCTTTCCAAGACCTGCTTAATTTTTTCCAACTCGTTTCTTATCCTTCCTCTTTGGTTCTTGGCCTCTTCGAACTCGTCAACTACGTGATCCTATACCCTCTCTGCTAGAAGATTGACATCATCCTCGGTAATTGTGTATTCTAGGATTTTCTTATGGGCTTTCACCTTCTTGCATGGCCCATATGTGTGTATGATTGGGTTCTTGGGTGGCCTATCTCTTATGGAGTGGTTGCTGACAATGTTTCCTGTGTCATTGTGTTCCCCCTTCCTTGTTCTTCCTGTGCTGGGGCATTGTCTTTCTTTCCTGTTTGCGCATCCTTCTTTGGTGCATTGTCCTTCTTCTGCATTGTTGTCTTTTGACCAGGCTTCCCTTGTTGTGTTGATTTCTTGGTTGCTGTGCTGCCCCCTGCAAATGTCTTGGACAAACTTTCTTCTACCTCTTTTCCCTTAGGAATATCCTTGGTGATGACTTGGATTTTCCAGTGATCCTGCCAGTCTCTCATTTCCATTTCAACTTCCTCTGCATTAATGCAGAAGTGAATTTGACTCCATTCCTTCTTTGGTTCCCTTCACGCTTGGATCCACATGTTGTGCTACGTATCCCTAAAGTTGGCTACCCCTTGATACCACGCAACCACTTCTGGAGTGATCCTCTAAGTGTTGGATATGTTGTTTTGTATTTCATTGAGATACCGAGCAAAGGTGTTGGCATTGCCATTTCTTTGCTTGGGTTCCGAAGTGCTTCCCATTGATGTGTACCGTGTTGCGTGAAAATGTCCTACTCTATTACAGAAGTACAATTAGGGAGGATCTTTCTAGCTAATTATTGTTATCAAAATCATTAACCATGAGTAGTGGAACTCTGTACCCAAGTCCTGCGTGTCCTTGCAGTAGTCTAGGAACAAGTTTAGTAAATATGGAGCCCAATTGAGAATGGTGTCATTTATTCATTGTTCAGTTGCTACGACAACCCCTGCAGGGACCTCCTCCTTGTCGAATTTGCGAAGTAGCTTGCATGCCATTAGCTTGTTTTCCATCCTACTGGTTGTGTCACTGATTCATTTTATGATTATTCTGTGCGATCCTCTTTCAGATCCATATGTTTTCTTCATCTCCTCTGCGAGAGCCTTTTACTTGGCTTTGTCATTCAGGTATTGCGCAAGATTCTCTCTATTTGATGGCAAGCCTATGATGAATGCAATTATTTCTACGTCTATGGAGACTAGTTCTTCTAACCACAAAAATCCTCGATGGAGGACCACCAACAACTGCTTGACGCAATTTTTCACATATTTTCCCCTTCCAAAGCGGGGAATTTCCAACAAGTTGAGAATTCTTGTGTTTTACAATCCTGCCACCCATTGCTTTGGTTGTAGTATTGGGTCTTCGAATGATCCTGTGCTCAGGATCTCCATGTACACATGATACACAAATTTAGGGAATATACTGGTATCAAACACATCGTGGTTTATGTACTACAATATTTCGACATAGACTAGTAAGTTTGGCATGGCCTGCACCCCATCTGAAATGTGCGACAAGACAATTGAGGTGTCGGGCTGCATGTGCGGGGATCGCACGATGGGTTGTTTTACCTTTCTCTTTACTGGTGCGCTAGACGTCCCAACCTCTAGTTCTCTGTCTTTCCTGCCTGACTCTGGTTTCCCTATGATATCTTTGATCTGCATTTCCTCCTGTTGCGTGGACCCCACCATAGGCTGTGGTATTGGCCTATCAAAATCCGTCCTATTGCTATCCCCACCATTCCTTTTGTGGACTGCTTTGGCCCTGGAAGGTTGCAGTGGGTTTCTTGTAGTTGAAGGTTTGTGGCCCTGCGCACTTTCGTGTGAGTCGATATCCATCCCATATGTCATTGGGGCCTACTCTTATTCCTCAACCAATGTGTCACTCACTGGTTCGGCCCACGACGAGGGAATTGCGTCGACATCGACGATTCCCTCTCTCTATGTAAATTACTCCTCTGCCTCTATGGTTTCCTGCGGCGACCTATGGTTGTTGTGTGTTTTTCGTGTTGTTTGTCTTGGTGCACCGACCTTTGGAGGTGCCATATTGGGTAGTCCTTGTTTCCCTGATTGAGCTTCAACTTCTATGATCTCCAACCTCATCTATTCATTTCTTGTCTTTGTGCTCCTTAGCTTCGCGGGTTTGCAAATGCACAATAAATCTTGTTTGGACCACATTTTCACTTTATATAGAGGGTATCATAAATGCCCTGAATATTATCAGAGAAGCTTCTTTGGTTTTTATTAATGCATTGAAGCTTGTTGAGTACGCTTAGTTCAGTTTCATAAATTCCCAATTCGTGCCTTTTTTCTTCAGTGGGTGGTTTTTTACTTTTCCAGCCGTTGCCCCCTTTTCTAGTGCATTGCACTTTTCCAGTGTACCATACATTTCTACTGTGACTTTTTCGTTAGTGCACAATGTTTGCTTCCTTTCAACAATATGTTGCGCGCGGTCACTTTTTCTCTTTGTTGCGTCGATTCCACGATCTGTTGCGCATAATATTTCCCCGTATTTTGTATTTTCTTTCTTTTCTACTTTTTTCTTCCCTTTTATCCTTTTTCTACTTTTGTCTTCCTTTTTATGAGTTTTCTTTCCTAATATCTACTATAGTACACTATATACATGCCTTTCTCACTACGTTGTAACTTTTAAGGGTTAGTAGGTCAAATGTCCCTGTATAGTTTCAGTCTACTATCGTTGATCATTCCTTTTAGTTATGTTCCTCCCAAGTCTTTTAGTTGTACAAATACCCCATATGTGAAAATTTTACTTCATATGGCCCTAGCCAATGCATTCTAAACTTCCCAGGTTGTTGGGAAAATTTGTTTTCATAGAGAAAGAGTAGGTTTCCCTCCTTAAAAATCTTATTTTTAATATGTCTGTCATGCCAGGATTTGTCTCTTGATTTCTTTACTTCCTGGTGAAATCCTTCTAGAATCCTGTCCTCTTCCATTTTCCATTAGTTGACTTAACCTTTCTTGTACTACACCCCTTTCTGTCATGTTGGTAATTGTTGCTACGCGTAGACTGGGTACCAAAAAATCCAATGGCATCACTGCTTCCTGCCCATACACGAGTCTAAATGGTGTCTGTCCTGTCAAATTCTTACATGTGGTCCTATATTCCCATAGTACTATGGGTATATTCAAGTCCCAATCATCCTTGTTGACATTACTGATTTTATTCTGAGCATTTTCCAAGATCTTATTGAAAGCTTCTACTATTCCATTTCCCTGAGGATGATATTGTGTACTCTTCTGGTGATAGACTTCAAACTCCTCAGTCATAGCCATGATGGTATCATTGATAAAATGAGTGCCCTAGTCACTCATTAGAATCCTAAGACATCCAAATATGGTGATCACTTGCTCAAACAAGAAGTGTGTTGTTGTTTCTACAGTACAGTCTTTGATTGATGTTGCTTCTGCCCATCTTGTTAAGTATTCAGTCATAGTAATGATATACCTAGCTCCTGGCATTTTTGTTAGTGGGTTAAAAGGTCCCACAAAGTCTATTGCCCATTTGTCAAATACTTGCAGAGTCACTTGTGGTCTTAGAGGCATATCATCCCATTTGTTGGGTTTGCTAACCCTCTGATAGACATCACATTTTTAGAAATATTCCTTGGCATCTTTATGGACTTTGGCCACCATAATCTTGCGCACAATACCTTTTTCATAGTAGATTTTCCTACATAGTGTCCTCTAGCTATACCTTCATGAGTTTCTGCTAAAATTACGGGCCTTTCATGTTCTAATACACACCTTCTCAAAATTATAGATGCACCCATTTTGTATAAATTTCCTACAATAAGTTGATAGTCTGCAGCTCCGATTACCATATTTTTCTTCTGCGCAGTGCTAAAATTGTGGTGCAACCCTTGCACTTAAGTACTCAATAATATCAGTGAAATAGTCATCAACTACCTGTACTAAAAATAATTGTGCATCAAAGAATTTGTCTTCCAAGTTAGTAGGTTCTTCTCCATTAGTTACCCTTGATAGGTGATCATGTTTTTCTTTCAACTTCCTTGGTTTGACTATCACTTTGAAATCAAATTATTGGAATAAAAATAGACATATACATATCCTCCCCCCCAACACTAGCTTGTTGACTAGATATTTGAGGGAAAAATGGTCTGTGAACATTTTAGAGTGTTTACCCAGTAAATAGTGCATGAATTTATGAAGTGCATATACCATGGCTAGGCCTTATCTTTATGTGGTGTTGTAATTCTGCTCTAATTCTGTCAACTTTCTTCTTGCAAAGGCTATAGGATGGTCTAAGGCCCCTGCTCTTGGCTATGCCAGAATTGCTACAAATGCTATGGTTCATGCATCTACATGCACATGAAATGCCATTTCCCAGTTTGGGAATACTAGGATAGGTGTTGTGACCATATTTTGTTTTAAAGTGTCCAATCCTTGCTGACAATCCTCATTCCATTAAAATCTGGTGTCCTTCTTCAATAATTTTTCCATTGGACTGTAATATGTGCATACCCCTTTATAAATATCTTGTAATAGCTTGCATGTCCCATTGTTTCTTTTAGCTAGTGCACTGACTTTGGTGGTGGTAAATTTACAATGACTGCAATCTTAGCATGGTCCACTAGTAAACCTTGTTTACACAATATATGTCCCAACAATATTCCAAAAGGTGTCCCAAAAATGCATTTCTTTATGTTCAATGAGATCTGACATTACCTGCATCTTTCCAACATGAGTCTTAACACTTCTACATGATGTTTTAACAAACTATATATAGTTCAGTCATCCATATATACTTGTAAAAACTGATGTATGAATTCCTTAAAAGCATCTATGACTACTCTTGAAAATATGGTTGGTGCATTCTTCAGCCCAAATGACATGACTGTATATTGGTAGGATCCCCATTCTGTAGAAAAATTAGTCTTGTACCTGTCTTCTGGAGCTATTTTGATCTTATGGTAACCTGAGAATCCATATGTAAATGAATATGATTCCTGGCCTCCCACATTCTCTAAGATCTGATTTGTAAAAGGGGTATGGAAAGGGTCATGTAAGAAAGCATCATTAAGTTTCCTTAGATATGCACAAATTCTTATCCCCCCTTGTTTCTTTTCTTGGACTACCATAAGACTGATCCATTCAGATTCCTCTACTGATTCTATGATATCAACTTCCAACATTTTGTCAATTTCTTCTTTCACTTTCTTCTTATACATTAGATTCAGTTTGTAGGGTCTTTTCCTGATAGGTATAGCCTTAGGTTTGAGGGGCTTCTTAATCTCACCTATCTCCCCTACTATTCCTTTCATCTCTATGAAGGTCGTTGGAAATAGGTCATTGTATTTGCACAATAATTCTGTTATTCTTTACTGTTTGTTCATCCTAATAGTCTCCAATACTTGCCATTTTAGGATTGTCATTGGTCCCAATGTTGAATTTATTAACTTTGATTGGTGCAAAAAATACTTCTGACTCCGGAGATGGACCTTCCACCTCTCTTTCTCCCTCAATATCTATAATCTGAATGTTGCGAGGATCATCTTCATCTGGTGCTTCTTCTTCAACATGATAGCATGAGAGTAACTTGTTGATTGTCTGTCTATTTTTTTGTTGATATTATGTCATGATTTCAACCTCTGGTTCATTAATAAATATCATTCTCTGTATCAGCTTCAACGCTGAATCAATGTTGGGGTTCTCATGTTCAAAGGAGAAGGTTACTACAAAATTCTGCTGTAAGCCTGTCCATTTTGTAGTGCCTCTCTGCATCTCCCGGTTTATATACTAGCTCCCTGGGATTCCTTCCAATGTATGGATAAAGTGATGAGGCCATTCCTCTGGTGGTGTCATCCTCCACTGTGCCTTACACTTATCTAAGTGTTCAAATGGTGTTCCCTATCCATAATACCTCTGCATTTTAATGCTCCCCTACTCCGCACCAAATCTGATGTGCAGTAGTCGTTTACACTGGTACCAGTCCTGAATTGTTTCTTTGTGTGCACCCCACCATCTTGCAGGTGTGGCCTTGAGTGCGATATCTAGGGCTAAGAGCCTCTGATTTCCAAGTACTTCCTCTTCATATTTTGTCGAAAATTCCTCTAAGTCATTTAACCCGTGAAAACTATGAGGTTCTCTTATCTTTGTACCAACCCATCTTACTGCGTGGTCTATTCTTATGCACCTCCTTGTGGAAAATTCATGTAACCTATGTTTCCAATTCTCCAAAATTGTGTCTAAGTCAGAAGCACATGATGTAATTCTTCTCCAGCTGAGTACCCCATATGCAGTTGGGTTAACATAATCCTCTTCTCGTGCAGTAGTTCTGTATAACTGGTTTATTTCCCCCATATCCAAACAAGTGGGTTCTACAAACCTTTCTCCTTTTGATGGATCCAATGGTGCAGTGACTCTATATTCACCTGATTCAAATGTCATTTTCCTTGTCTTCAGGTTGATTATAGCCTGGTTATCAAATTCCCAATCCACTCCAAGCAATGTTGGGTAAGGTGTTGTACCATCTACTATATCTATTACTTCAAAATATGCCATAGTGCACACTCCATCCAGATCTACTATCACACCTTTAAGCTTTCCAATTGGTAATAATTTGTGTTTATTTGTTAATTTCAGTTGGACAGGTGAATATCCCAGTGTGGGTTCCCCATACACTGCCATGTCTTCTTAGGTAAAATGTTTACTTCCGAGCCTAAATCTAGTATAATGTATCCCATTTTTAAATCCCAAATGTTGGCATTCAGTCTTGTTGACGCTTGAATCCATTAGGACCGAAATGGCAACCTCACGAGGATGTGAATCCCCCTGCGTTTTTATAGAGGTGGTACTCATCTTTTGATTTTATTGAGATTTTTAAATATTCAAAAGGTTGGAATTGACATAAGTTCGTCGCAATAATTCAAAGAAACAAAAAAATTAAAATAAAATAAAGTGGAAAATTATTTTGTTTTTTTTTAAAGGAAAAATATTGAGAAAGGACAAGGAATCAAACACATTCACACATTTGAAGCAAATAAGAAAATTTTCCTCACATCCATCATAGTTTAAGATAGAGATTTATGATCACATAAAAATAAAAATAATATGATCCACATGCACAAGAGAACTTTAACAGAGTGGATACATGGGAAACTCAAATAAAGATAATGATAGATCAACCTTAAATACTTTATATTCTGAAAACATGGTTACAAAGCATAGTCAGGATTGTTCCTGAAGTAGTTCTCATGAAATTTCCAAAAATATATAGTTTATTACATATTCTTGAAATTGTAAATGTGTTTTTCTTAAAGACAGGGATTGGGGCTCCCACGAACCATTAAGCAAATAAATACAAGAAATGAGCTTTTAGAAAGAGGATAGTGGGCAGTGGAAAGATCAACAAGATATGGTAAGAAGAAAAAAGGAGTTATCAGTCTTCAGTTAAACCTTTCTAGTGAAAGAGGTGGAATAACTGGATGAAAGACTTGATAGAGAAAGAAGAATGTGATCAGCATAAACTTACTATGATGGTCGCTCGTGTGTTCATTTGCTTGTTGATGTACTTTTATCGTTTTCATCAACGATTACAAGAACCATCTCAACTGCTTCTTTCTGTTCCTGTGTCATTTTTTCGATAGCCTTCTTGAAACACTCTTCGATGTAATTTTTCATATGTTCCACGTTGATTTCATGCCGGATTTTAATATTGAACAACTCACCCTCCAAGTCACGGATATCAATGGAAATGCCATGTAATATTTCTTCAATATCCTAGTTTTTATAGAATAATCTACTAGCCAGTTATCTATGGAGTTCTCATCATATACAACTATGTCATAGAAATTTTCAATTGATAATCCTTTAAAAATATCAACCTTCTCATCAAACTGTTGTTTTGTTAGGAACAACGATTTGAGGATCAACTTGGGATCTTGTACCTCATTTTTGCTTCCAGCTAGGTCCACCTCCATGAGCCTTTTGAATATCTCTTCTATCCTTGATATGGCTTGGCTGCATGCCTAAACGATGTTGTTCAAGTTCTTTATTTTCTCTTTCCAACAAGCATTCAACTTCTTGATCTGACTTGGAGAGGGAAGGTCCTCCTCTCTTCTCTTAATCTCTGACATGTTATTAAATTTAATACCAAAGGGTACCACTGCATTGAGGTAGAAACCTTCTTCATTTTTTAAGATCGACCTATAGATATTCAAGGAAGGCATGCAACCTCGAGCCAAAATAAATCATGCTCTTTGAAGTTTCCAAAGATTCTGTAATCAATGCCATTTGTTTGTTTATATTATTCTTCACGCAACTCCTAGATGATGTGAGTAAGATTGAGGATCCTTTTATTCTAGCTGCGGGCATGGCATGTTCAAAAATTTCCAAAGGGATGGAAAGGAGTGGAAGAGGCATCAAAGTCTCTTCACATTCCTTAATATTTTCCTTCAACTTTGTATTTTTTGCTTCGATACTGCCAATGGAATCGTCCAATACATCACCGATGGATTTATGGATTCTTGATACCTGGGAAGGACATATATTCTTTAGGTTAACCTCTGAATGAGATTTACCATTTTAATTCTCCACATCACTCTTCTCAATAATTAATTTTTTAGACTCGCTTTCAAAGACAACACTCTGAAATACAAATGATTCTTCTTCATCAAATATCTCATTCTCAATAATTTCCAATGACTGGTTCTGGTGAGCCGCGTCTCTTAACTGGTCAATGTTAGGGAACATATTCTCAATGTCAGCTTCGAGCTCCATATCCTCGAGGGAGAATCTACTGATGTCACTTCCAACGCGATGCTATTCTTCCTCTTGTACAATATTCTTCCTCAGAAGAATTTTATGGGAGCTTTCAATTTTTCCTGGAGGGGGGTTCTTGTCTCCTCCTCTGCATGAACTACTGTTGGTTACATTATTAGGTGGGTGGGCCAGTGGATCACTTCTTCTAGGTGTTGACGTCTTGGGATTAACAGTTGGGGACTAGGAACTCTTCTCACTAGGAACTTTTCCTCTTTGTTTATACAATTCATTGGTACTGAGTACTGTCTCTACGTCAGCAATAGTGTGGGTAGGATTACCCAAGTTATTATCTTCTTATTATCCTAGAACAATATGGATAAAGGAAATGATAAAACCCACTATTAACGTATGTTTCACAAATATTCCATTAGGGTCAAACACTCTAATATTTTCAGCGTACTTGAGATTCAAGTTGCGAAAGTGGCTAGTGAATTCGTCAATTTTTTTCATATTTCTGAATACAAAATCTCCAACTTTCCAAGGAAATGGTATAAGTTACTTTTTTCTTTTTTCATGAAAAAAGTGCAGACAAAAGTTATATTTCCTTGCAACTTATGTGACAAACATTCTGTCAGATACATGGCATGGAAGAAATGAAGGATTTTCCTTAGAACTGAAAATCCTGATGACATTGTAATTCTCCATTTGTTCCAAAGTCCCCTTTTTATCCAGGAATTTACTAGCTTGAGCAAATATTCTTGGGTTATCTCGTCCAAACAATAAACCTTTAAAAACTGAGACGAATTCGTTGAAAACTTGATAAAAATGCAAGTAATCTTTGTGCCTCCATAACATTTGGTACCAAAAGGTCATAGGGTCAAATTCACAATTCACATTTTTGCATATAGATAATTTAGGAAACTGACAACAATGTGCTATCACGAAAACCAAATAAAAATACATAACAAATTTCTTATCCTTTTTGTATTGATACAATTGGGAAGAGATTTCAATGGAAATCAACTTCCCCTAATCGAAAATGGCTTGTTACTTGACGGTAAAATATAATATGTAAAGAATCATATGGAAAATGCTAGCAGTATTTTCTTGGCCTGCAATTCTGGTAAATAACCAGGAATTTCCCAAAACAGGTTTTTGAACAAGCTGACCTGCAATCTGGTAATATCCTCAAGGATGGAAACATGATTCTCCAAGAATGTTGGCAATAGATCCATGTTGTTGTCGTGTTTTTTCAAAAAGTCTCAACAATCTTCACCTTTGAAGATGAGCATTGGCTCTGGGAGTCTCAACATATTACGAAATACTTGAGGAGAAAGAATAATGGGAGAATGGTCCTAGAGTAGAATTATCCACTGGCTTAGTATACATTTCTCGGCACACTAAAAAACCAATTCCTTGCAGTAAAAAAATTCCAGAACACAACCTGCGCACGCAATTCCGGATGTCCAAATTACTTCCTTCTGAGTAGAAGGGGATGAATAATAAGATTATGCTCTAGACCACTGAAAATTCTGATCTTCTCGTCCAAAAATGTTCAAGGTATCTCAACAAAACTGTTGTCACCTATTGCTGCCATAAGTTGACGAGAAAATTATTTTTTATTCAGATAATATTAGAAATGAGTGCTTGAGAGATAATATATAATCTTCCGCAAATCATGCATTAATGTGGTTTAATGAGGAATTTCCTCGAGCCCTTCGCCTATTAATGCCAATATTTATGGGACCTGCGTAATGATTTATTAGCATTAAACCATACTAAATGTGCATTGGGAAGAGCATGAAGGTGGCGGGGATGAACATGAGCGGAATAGGATTTGAGACTTTTATTAACCCACCAACTCGGGAACCCACCAACCCATGAATGGAGAAGGTAAAAAAATGGCTAAGTGTTGTGAGGCGGTCAGGCGTACTCAACATAGGAGAAATGAGATACTTAGAAGCTCGAGGAGTCCTGGGGATCAAAGTGTCAATCACTAATCTTTTGGATGCAAAATGTATATCATAGAACATGGGATATGAGAGTTATACCCCGCCAACCTGAGAATCTGTGATTGTAGAAACACCTAAGTATAAAACTAGAAAGGAAGAATAAAAGGGAAAAAAGAAAAAGGGGAAAATGGGTAAGTATAGAAGAGGGAAAAGAAGGGGAGAAAAGAAGTTGGGAAAATAGAAAAGGGGAGGGAAATTCCGGAAGCAGGAATTGATCTCAACAACAAGATCCAATTATGGGATGATGACCCCCTATGGGTTGTCAAGAATATATAATCTCTGGTGACCAGGTACTTTTGCCCATTGGGATGTGGAGTTAGAATAAGAATATACAAATTGAAAAATAAAATTATGTACATTGAGAAATGAGAAAGTCTTAAGGGAATAAACCTTTAAAATGTCTTGGAGCATATAGGATTTAAATCCCAATATATTCTCGATGACATATGGTCTGATCTATAGTATTTCAAACTTTGTATGCATGGACGGTTTATCCTTGGCCTTGGTCCAAAGTAAAACCAACTCTCCTTTTTGGAATTTTTTTAGAGTTGTGCTCTGATCAAAATATATTTTGATGCTATGATGCCTCTGAGAAGTTCGATTCAACACTTTTATTTGTTCTTCCTCCAACTTCAACAACTGATTGATTCTCCTTTGAATGGGTGAACTGTCTTCTGTATCTTCGATATTAACCACATAAATCAATGCATTGAGCTCAAGGCTAATCGACATTTTTCTCCTCTTTCCCATAAACCAATAGATATGGATACATCCATGTGCTATCCTTTAGGGTCACTCTGCTAGCCCATAATGCATTCGTCAGCTTCAGAAGCCAATTCCTTTGGTTGATATCAATGGTTTTCGTCAGTATCTGTGCAAGTGTTTTGTTTGTGGATTCATCAAGGCCATTACCTTGTGGATAATAATTCAATTATTGACTCATGATTATTCCATATTGTCCGCAAAACTCCGTAGAATTTGAACTAATGAATATCAAACCATTGTCTGTGATAAATTTATCTGGGACACCAAATCTCGATAGAATGTTGTCTTTGAGGAATTTAATTAGTTCTTCAACATTAGCCTTCTTTAATGCCACCGCTTCCGGCCATTTCGTGAAATAATCTGTAGCTGTTAGAATATATATATACCCCTTTCTAGACTTTGGATTAATCGACCCATCAACATCAAGTCCTTGTTGGGAAAACGGTTGTTCTACCACAATGGGATGCAAAGGCATCATAGATTTCTTCATTTTTCCTGAAAACTGATGGCATGACAAACACTTCCTTATTGTGGCATACGAATCCCTGAAGATTGTTGGCCAGTAAAATCCTTCTCTAATTATTTTTTGGGCAATTGCAGTAGGTGCAAAGTGTCCACCACATATTCCCTCATGGAATTCTCTGATTATTTCATGGGATTGATTTTCATCGACGCATCTTAGTAGTATACCATCATAATTTCTTCTGACCAGTATGTCAACAATCAAAACATATTGATTTGACCTTATCTTCAGTGTCCTTTACTCCTTGGGATTCATGGTGAGAGAAAATTTCCCAGACATTAAGTAGAATATAATATCTCTCTACCATTCTGAGTCAGCTAATGGTTCTATGACTGAGATTGAAATCATCCCATCGAATGAATCCCCATTCACGATGAGCTTGCATAAACCTTGTCCTTTGATTTCCTTTAAAGGTTTAATATCGATATCATATTCTTGTATCTTTGCTAACCAATTAGCCCATTTTCCTTCTCTCAACTGTTGATTTAAAAGCATCTTCACTGGTGATGAGGGAACATAAGAAATAATACGAGAGTTTAATATATACGTCTGAAAGTGTGCTACTTCTTTTACAAGAGACAAGGCTTGCTTCTCCAGTTATGAATACCTCAACTCATAGTCGCGTAGGGTTTTTCTTGTAAAACTTATTGGGAGTTCTTCTCCTTTGCTATTTTTTTGAGTGAGAATGGATGCCATAACTGTCTCTGTAGCAAACAAATAGATAATGAAGTCTCTTTCGAAGTCCGTACTGATGAGGACAAGAGTAGTGGTGATTTCTCCTTTGATATTGTTGAACACCTCCTGAGTATATTTTGTCCATTTGAACCTTGGCTCCTTTTTCAACAACAAATTGATCGGTTTTACGATGCTTGCGGATCCAGGAACAAATCTTCGTGCAAAATTGATTTTGTTGAAGAATGACTGGAATCCCTTCTTGGATATCAGGGGGTTGAGCTCGTTTATTTCTTTAACTCTTTTCATATCTATATAAATTCCTTCCTTGCATACATTATGGCCCAACAATTTTCCTTGAGTCACAACGAACAAGCATTTCTTTGGATTCAAAGAAATACCATATAATCTACATCTTTCAAAAACCTTTCTCAAATGATGGATATGATCCTCCCTTTTCTTTGAATGCACTGTCAAGTCATCTTGATAGCCTGCCATAAAATTTCCTATCAACCTGCTGAATGCATGATCTATGGATCTTTGGAATGTGGCTCCAACATTATTGAAACCAAAGGGCATTCTATCATATGCATATGTCTCCCACAGTGTGATAAATGTTGTCTTTGTCCTATCTTCCTCAACCACCAAGACCTGGTTATATCCAGAGAAACCATCCAACATGGACATGCAGTTCAATCTAGTAACTTGCTGTAGAAGAAACTCCATATTAGGAAACATAAAATTGTCCTTTATTCTTTCTTTGTTAAGGTCTCTGAAGTCAACAAACATCCAGATTTCCCTTGTATTTTTTATTACAATCAATGGATTTGAAAGTTAGTATGAATGTCTGATGGGATAAATTATCCCTTCCTTCTCCAATTTCTCCAATTCGATTTTTACAAGAGGTTTCATCTTGGGATTCATCATCCTTATTTTTTGTTTCATTGGTTTCGCTTCTTCCCTCAAAGGAATGATATGCTGAAATATAGTTTTATTTTAAGCCTTCAAATCATCACAGGTCCAAGAGAAAACATCAATATATTCCTTGAATAAGGAAATATATTGGTCAACCTCTTCAGTGGTGCAATCAACTCCCAAGTTGACATATTTCGGGGAACTGTTAGTTCCAATATTGACTTTTCTCGTTTCTTTCACTTTTGAACTGAAACTTCTTCAAGGATATTCTTGGCATGATCATCTTTCATAAACAAAGATTCAACTTGTACATAATATTTTGGGACAACAGACAAGCAATCGTCTTCTTCATCATCATCGTTTAACAAAAAAAATTCCAGCTGTTCATCGTTCTCAAATACTTGCAAGTACTCAACGTTATCGGGCATAGATGGTCGAAAAAATCTTTCTACCTGGAAAGATGTTTTTCTTTGGACATCGTCTGGGTTTGATAATGAGGCTACCAAGGCTATTGAATCGACCTTGTGATTATTGTCTCTTGGAATCAAAGAAATGTTAAAGGAACTGAAATATTCCATCAATTTGTTAACTCTTTTGAAATATAGCTTAAGTATTCCTTTTTGATTTTATACCTCTGGGTAACCTGATTGATGACCAACTCTGATTCTCTAGTTACTACGAGATGTTCTATTTTCATTTCCTGTGCAAGGATCATCCCATGAATCAAAGATTCATATTCTTCATCGTTATTTGTGCAGGAAAACTCCAGTCTTAAAGCATGGGGATGCATAGTCTTACTTGGACTCAAAAGAACAATTCCATCTTCGTTCCTAGATTTTGAAAAGGCTCCATCGAATGACATCCTCCAATATCCTTCAAACAAGCACTCTTGATTCTCTCGACCTTGAATTTTCTCTAGGATTTCATTGTGCTCTATGTATATAATATCATAGTTTCCAATCCCGACATCTATATAATGTTTCATCAATTCATTGTCCTTCTTCTTGAAAGAGAAGGGTTTTCTAGGTTCACGAGGTACTTTAATCATCACTCCCTCTTTGCCTGATAACATCATACAACTTCCATCATTCATTATATATACACTGATCGTGGATGTCCAATATCTTCCCAGCACAACTCCATATGCTAAAGGAAGGTCTACCACAATAATGTTGAAAATTGTAATGATATGGGGGGCTACTGTAATCCAAGAATAAAAATCCTTGATTTCTCTGTACGCTGGCACTTTTCTAGAATCAATCGCATATATGCTTTCACCAATTTCATAATACTTAGTGCAACTCATGCCCAATGCCTCCATGACCACAAGTGGCATTATATTATTTGTCGCACCAGTGTCAAATAAACAATTATGTAGTGCAACATCATGATTTTCAATCGAGATATAGAAGGGCATAATTTTACCTCTCAGCTTTGCAATTGATAGGCTCTGGCTTTGTTTTGGAATGATAACAAGAACTTCAAATCTTTCAGATGGATCATCCAATAACTTCAAAATATCCTATCTTTGCTGGGGAATCTTCACCACTTCCATAAAGGGAAAAGTTATCCTCAATTTACTTAGGTCCTCCATGACATTATACATCATTTGAGTTGAGCTTGACGCCAGGTGTTTCCTTTTAGTTACATTTCCATCTGCCACTTTCTCATTTGACACTTTTTCATTTGTTTTTTCTTTTTCCTTTTCTTTTTGTTTTTTCTTGTCAGAGTCTCCTTTATTCTTGGGTGTATTTACGAATACTCTTGTCTAGGAGAAATTTTCTTGCAAGTTGGTATCATTGTCGCCCTCTCTAAATATATACATGGATGTCTCGCATCCGTCCATTTGCATAGTTTCGAAGCTTTCATCAGGTGAGTAATAATTTTCTTGCTCAATTAATTGCTCGTCATAGAAATCATCTAGAACAACTACATTTGGAGTAGGATGTATGGGAGCCCTTGGTATTTGTGGGTTATCCTTGTTCTTAAACCTCACTCTGTTTTCAGGGGGAGTGTTCCTCCTTTGCTCGGGGATTGGAAATCTTGGGTTTGGCATGTAATTATCTCCCCTTCTCTGTCTTGTTATATCATTCTGCATTTGTTTGATGGTTCTATTGATCTATGCAATTTCAATTCTTTGCTTGGTTTCCTGCACCGCCATAGGGTCAACCTTCACATCAAGTATGGTCCCCTTGAAAAATCCTCCTCTCGCCATTTGACTATGAGCCACTCGAGGCTTTAATTCCTTATTTTTTCTTGAGATGGAAGCTCCTTGGTTATCAATACTTAATCCTCCCAATTGCCTTTATACTCTTCCTAGTATAATATTTGGGTCGACACCCATTTCAATCATAATTTCTTTCATCTTAGTAGCTTTAGTCATTGCCTCCTCAAAAGTATCCATTTGGGATGTTCTGATGGAATATTTTACATTCGAGGTCATTGCATTCTTATAACAACCCAGACTGACTGGGTCATTTGGTCTTTTATCTTCTAGAAATTCTACTCAAGGTCTTATTGAACCTGAGATTAAAATATCATATCATTTCGTTCTTTCTCAACCCAATCTGGGTGAAATCGGTGAGGAGGGTATGGTAAGAAATTGGAGGGGAAAACATAGTCAAGAACATAGCTTCAAGGTCGTTAAATGAGAGAATGGATCTACTAGGAAACGTTGTATACCATTCATATGCTCTTTTTGATAAGGTTTTCATAAACAACCTTACCATGACATCGTCATATTCAACACGGTGAAAGTCACAAACATTAAGAAATAAGTGTAGATGCCTCTTTGCATTGATTTCTCCGTCTCTAGAAAATTACTTTAAGGTTCCCTTAGGGAGAACAAGGATCTCATGTTTCTCACCTATAAGATTAAGAGGGGAATCTCTTACCCTCCTTCTCTTTTCAAATCCTAGGATTCCTTGATTTCTTGCAACATCTCTTCCACCTCCTTGTCTCTCCTCATGATGTTTGTCTTGAGGTTGTTTTTCTCTCGCTTCCGTGTCTGGAGAGATTTCAGGAATAGGCTTTTCACTTCTAAAATTAAAGAGTTTCTTTCTTTTACTTCTGGTAATGGGTCCCTTGTATTAATCCAACTTCAATTATGACCTTGTTCTTGTGCTTCTCTATCTAGTCTTTGATTTATTCAGTCTTGTCGTTCTTCTCTCCTCTGTCTCCGAAGGATTTCCCTTTCTTCTTCTTGGACCAAGGTTTTCCACGACCTTTATAAATATTCACAGGTCTAGGTTGTTGATATTACTAAGTTGTATAATTGATGTAAAATGCTTTGTTGATTATTCAATCCAATTTCCAAATGGGGTTGATTACCCTAAGGTAAAGTCATATATTCTTTCAAAAATGATGGGCCAGGTTTCGAATTTTTAGATCATGTCCCCCATATGGTCGCCAAAAATGTTGATGCTTGAATCCATTAGGACCAAAATCAGAACCTCACAAGGATGTGAATCCCCCTATGTTTTTATAGAGGTGGTACTCCTCTTTTGATTTTCTTGAGATTTTTAAATATTGAAAAGGTTGGAATTGACAAACATCTGTCGCAGTAATTCAAAGAAACATAAATATTATAATAAAATAAAGGGGAAAATGATTTTGTTTTATTTTAAAGGAAAATTCCTGAGAAAGGACTAGGAACCGAACACATTTACACATTTGAATCAAATAAGAAAAATTTCCTCACATCCATCATAGTTTAAGATAGAGATTTCTGATCACATAAAAATAAAAAGAATATGATCCACATGAACAAGAGAACTTTAACAGAGTGGATACATGGGAAGCTCAAATAAATATAATGATACGTCAACCTCAAATACTTTATATTATGAAAACAGGGTTACAAAGCATAGTTGATATTGTTCCCAAAGTAGTTCTCATGAAATTTCCAAAAATATATAGTTTATTACATATTCTTGAAATTGTAAATGTGTTTTTCTTAAAGACAAGGATTGGGTCTCCCGCGGACCATTAAGAAAATAAATACAAGAAATAATATTTTATAAAGAGGAAGATGTGCAGTGGAAAGATCAACAAGACCTGGTAAGAAGAACAAAGGAGTTATCAGTCTTTGGTTAAACCTTTCCTATGAAAGAGGTGGAATAACTGGATGAAAGACTTGATAAAGAAAGAAGAATGTGATCAGAGTAAACTTACTATGATGGTCGCTCGTGTGTTCATTTGCTTGCGGATGTAATTTTATCGTTTTCATCAACGGTTATTTGAACCGTCTCAACTGATTCTTGCCCTTCATGTGTCAGTTTGTCGATAGCCTTCTTGAACCACTCTTCGATGTAATTTTTCATAGGTGCGATGTTGATTTCATGTCAGATTTTAATATTGAACAACTAACCGTCCAAGTCATAGATATCAATGGAAATGCCATGCAATATTTCTTCAATATCCTAGTTTTTTACGGAATAATCTACTAGCCAGTTATCTATGGCGTTCTCATCATATACAACTATGCCATAGAAATTTTCAATTGATAATCCTTTAAAAATCTCAACCTTCTCATCAAAATGTTGTTTTGTTAGGAACAATGAGTTGAGGATCAACTTAAGATCTTGGACCTCGTTTGTGCTTCTGGCTAGGTCCACCTCTGTGAGCCTTTTGAATAGCTCTTCTCTCCTTATTATGTCTTGGATGCACGCCTGAATGATGTTTTTCAAGTTATTTATTTTATCTTTCCAACATGCATTCAACTGCTTGATCTGACTTTGAGAGGGAAGGTCATCCTCTCTTCTCTTAAGCTCTGACATGTGAGTAACTTTAATACCAAAGGGTACCACTGAATCAAGGTAGAAACCTTCTTCATTTTTTTAGATCGGCCTATAGATATTCAAGGAAGTCATGTGCCGTCGAAATAAAATAAATCACGCTCTTTGAAATTTCCCAAGCTTCTGTAATCAATGTCATTCTTTTCTTGATATTATTCTCCATGTAACTTCTGGATGATGTGAGTAATATTGAGGATCCTTTTATTCCGGCTGCGGGTATGGAAGGTCTAAAAATTTCCAAAGGGATGGCAAGGAGTGGAAGAGGCATCAAAGTCTCTTCAAGTTCCTTAATCCTTTCCTTCACCTTTGTATTTTCTTCTTTGAGACTGCCAATGGAATCGTCCAATGAATCACCGGTGGATCTATGGACTCTGGATACCTGGCAAGGCCGCTTATTATTTAGGTTAACCTCTGAATGAGATTTCCCATTTTTATTATTTGCATCACTCTTCTCAATAATTAATTTTTTAGACTCGTTGTCAAAGACATAACTCTGAAATACAAGTTCTTCTTCTTCATCAAATATATCATTCTCAATAATTTCCAACGATTGATTCTGGTGAGTCGTGCCTCCTGGATGGTTAATGTTAGGGAACATCTTCTCAATGTTATCTTCGAGCTCCATATCATCAAGGGAGAATCTATTGATGCCATTTCTGATGTGATGCTCTTCTTCCTCTTGTACAATATTCTTCATCTTCTTCCTCAGAGGAAGTTTATGGGAGCTTTCAATTTTTCCTGGAGGGGTATTCTTGTCACCTCCTTAGCCTGAACTACTATTGGTTACCTTATTTGATGGGTGGGCCACTGGACCACTGCTCCGACGTGTTGAATTATTGGGAGTAATAGTTGGGGATTGGGCACTCTTCTCGTTGGTACCTTTTCCTCTATATTTATACAATTCATTGGTACTGAGTACCATCTCTACGTCACCAGCAGTGTGGTTAGGATTACCCAGGTTATTATCTTCTTATTATACTAGAACGATATGGATAAAGGAAATGATAAAATCCACTGTTAACATGTGTTCCACAAAGATTCCATTAGGGCCAACCCCTCTAATATTTTCAGCGTACTTGAGATTCAAGTTGTTGAAGTGGCTAGCTAACTCGTCAATTTTGTTCATATTTCTGAATACAAAATCCCCAACTTTCCAAGGCAATGGTATAAATTGTTTTTTTTCGTTTTTCATGAAAACAATGTGGCCAAAAATTATATTGTGTTGCAACTTCTGTGAAAAATATTCTGTCAGATACATGGCATGGAACAAAGGAAGTATTTTCCTTAAAACCGAAAATCCTGAGGACATTGTAGTTCTCCATTTGTTCCAAAGTCCCCTTTCTATCCAAGAATTTACTAGCTTGAGCAGATATTCTTGGGGTATCTCATCCAAACAATAAACCTTTAAAAACCGAGACAAAGTCATTGAAAACTTCATAAAAATGCAAGGAAGCTTTGTGCTTCCATAACACATGGTACCAAAAGATCACAGGGTCGAATTCATAATTCACCTTTTTGCATATAGATAATTTATGAAACTGACAACAATGTGCTATCAGGAAAACCAAATAAGAAGACATAAAGAATTTATTATCCTTTTTGTATTGAGACAATAGGTAAGAGATTTCAATGGAAATCAACTTCCCCTAATCGAAATGGCCTGCTCCTTGATGGTAAAATATAAGATGTAAAGAATCATACGAGAAATGATAGCAGTATTTTCTTGGCCCGTAATTCTGGTAAATAACAAGGCAATTTCCCGAAACGGGTTTCTGAACAATTTGACCTATAGGCTGGTAATATCCTTAGGGATGGCAGCGAGATTCTCCAAGAATTATGGTAAGAGATCCAGGCCGTTGTCATGTTTTTTCAAAAAGTCTTTGCAAACTTAACCTTTGAAGGTGAGCGTTGGCTCTGGGAGTCTCAACATCTTACATAATACTTGAGGCAAAAGAATAACGGGAGAATGGTCCTGGAGTGGAATTATCCGCCGACTTGGTATATTTTTCTCGGCGCACCAGGCAACCAATTCCTTGCAATCAAAAACTTCCAGAACACAACTTGCGCACGTAATTCCATATGTCCAAATTACTTCCTTTTGAGCAGAAGGGGATGAATAAGAAGAGTATTCTCTAGACCACTGAAAATTATGATCTTCTCGTCCAAAAATTTTCAAGGTATCTCCACAGAACTGATGTCGAGCTGCTATTGCGATAAGTTGATGAGAATGTTCTTTTTGATCTAGATAATCTTAGAAATGGGCGCTTGAGAGATAGTATATAATATTCCACAAATCATGCTTTAATGTGGTTTAATGAGAAATTTCCTTGAGCCCTTCGGCTATTAATGAAAATCTTTACAGGAACTGCATAATGAGTTATTATCATTAGACCATACTAAATGTGCATTGGGAAAAGCATGAAGGTGGCAGGGACAGAAAATAGTGGAATACGATTTGATACTTTTATGAACCCGCCAACCCGTGAATGGAGAACTTGCCAACCCATGAATGGAGAAGGTAAAAAATTGGCTAAGTGTTGTGTGGTGGTCGGGCAAACTCAACATAGGAGAAATGAGATACTTAGAAGCTCGGGGAGTCTGGGGATCAAATTGTAGATCGCGGATATTTTGGATGCAAAATGTATATCACGGAACATGGGATATGAGAGTTCGACCCCGCCAACCTGAGAACCCGCGATTGCAAAAAAGACTAAGTATAAAACTAGAAAGGGAGAATAAAAGGGGAAAATGAAAAGGGGAAAATGGGTAAGTATAGAAGAGGGAAAAGAAGGGGAGAAAAGAAGTTGGGAAAATATAAAAGGGGAGGGAAATTCCAGAAGCGACAATTGATCTCAACAACAGGATCCACCTGTGAGATGATGACCCCCTGTGGGTTGTCAAGAATCCAGAATCGCTCATGACCAGGTGCTTCTTCCCATTGGGCTGTGTAGTCAGAATAAGAATATACAAACTGAAAAATAAAATTATGTACATTGAGAAATGAGAAAGTCTTAAGAGAATAGACCTTTAAAATGTTTCCCGTTGACGTGTAGAATAAACCTTTTACCCTTCATGTCTTGGAGCATATAGGTGTTAAAGCCCAAGATCTTCTCAACGACATATGGTCTGATCCATATTGCTTCAAACTTTCTATGCATGGACGGTTTCTCTTTGGCCTTGTTCCAAAGTAACACAAGCTCTCCTTTCTGTAAATTCTTTACAGTTGTGCTATGATCAAAATATCTTTTGATGCTCTGCTGCCTATGAGAAGTTCGATTAAGCGCTTTACTTCATTCTTCCTCCAACTTCGGCAACTGATTGATTCTCCTTTGAATAGGTGAACTGTCTTTTGTATCTTCGATATTAACCACAAAAATCAATGCATTGAGCTCAAGGATAATTGACATTTTCACCTCTTTCCCATAAACCAATAGATATGGAGACATCCTTGTGCTATCCTTCGGGGTCGCTCTACTCACCCATAATGCATTCGTTAGATTCAGATGCCAATTCCTTTGGTTTCTATCAACAATTTTCTTCAGTATCTACACAATTTTTTTGTTTGTGGATTCAGCAAGGCCATTGCCTTGTGGATAATAATTCAATGATTGACCTGTGATGATTCCATATTGTCCGCAAAACTCCGTAAAATTTGAACTGATTAAGATCAAACCATTGTCTGTGATAAATTTATTTGGGACACCAAATCATGACAGAATGTTGTCTTTGAGGAATTCAATTAGTTCTTCAACATCATCCTTCTTTAGTTCCACCGCTTCCGACCATTTCGTGAAATAATATGTAGCTGTTAGAATGTACATATGCCCCTTGCTAGAATTTGGATTAATCGACCCAATAACATCAAGTCCCCATTGGGAAAATTATTGTTCTACCACAATGGGCTGCAAAGGCATAGTGGATTTCTTCATTTTTCCTGAAAATATGTTGGCATGAAAAACACTTCCTTAATGTGGCATACAAATCTCTGAAGATTGATGTCCAATAAAATTCTGCTTTAATTATTTTGTGGGCGGTTGTAGTAGGTGAAAAATGTCCACCACATATTCCCTCATGGAATTCTCTAATTAGTTCTTGGGATTGATTTTCATCGATGCATATTAGCAGTATGCCATCATAATTTCTTTTGAACAATATGTCAGCAATGAACACGTATTGATTCACCTTCATCTTAAGTGTCCTTCGCTCCTTGGGATTCATGGTGACAGGAAATTGCCCGAACCTTAAGTAGAATATAATATTTCTGTACCATTCTAAGTCAGGTAATGGTTCTCCGATTGGGATTGAAATCATCCCATCGACCAAATCCCCATTCGCGATGATCTTGCATAAACTTTGTCCTTTGATTTCATTTAAAGTTTTAATCTCGATATCATATTCTTGTATCTTTGCCAACCAGTTATCCCATTTTCCTTCTCTCAATTGTTGATTTAGAAGCATCTTCACTGGTGATGAGGGAACATAAGAAATAATATGGGATTCTAATATAGACTTCGGAAAGTGTGCTACTAATTTTACAAGATCCAAGTCTTGCTTCTCCAATTCTAAATACCTCAACTCATAGTTGTGTAGGGTTTTTCTCATAAAACTTATTGGGAGTTCTTCTCCTTTGCTATTTTTCTGAGTGAGAACAGATACCACAACTGTCTCTGTAGCAAACAAATAGATAATGAAGTCTCTTTGGAAGTCCAGACTGATGAGGATAGGAAAAGTGGTGATTTATCCTTTGATATTGTTAAACACCTCCTGAGTATTTGCTATCCATTCGAACCTCTTCTCTTTTTTCAACAACAAATTGATCAGTTTTATGATGCTTGCATAGTCAGGAAAAAATATTCTCACAAAATTGATTTTGTCAAAGAATGACTGGACTCCCTTCTTGGATGTCGGGGGGTTGAGCTTGTTTATTGCTTTAACTCTTTCTAGATTTATGTAAATCCCTTCCTTGGATACAATATGGCCCAACAATTTTCCTTGAGTCACAACGAGCACATTTCTTTGGATTCAGAGAAACACCATATGATCTACATCTTTCAAAAACCTTTCTCAAATGATGGATATGATCCTCCCTTTTATTTGAATGCACCATCAAGTCATCTTGATAGTCTGCCATAAACTTTCCTATCAACCCACTAAATGCATGATCCATGGCCCTCTGGAATGTGGCTCCAACATTCTTCAAACCAAAGGGCATTCTAGCATATGCATATGTTTCCCACGGTGTGATAAATGTTGTCTTTTCCCTATCTTCCTCGACCACCAAGACCTGGTTATATCCAGATAAAACATTCATATTAGGCAAAGGAAAATTATCCTTTATGGTTGATTTGTTAAGGTCTCTGAAGTCAACACACATCCAAATTTCCTCGATATTTTTTCTTACAATCACTGGATTTGAAATCTAGTTTGAATGTTTGATGGGATAAATTATCGCATCCTTCTCGAATTTCTCTGATTCGATTTTTACCAGAGGTTTCATCTTGGGATTCATCATCCTTATTTTTTGTTTCACTGGCTTCACTTCTTCCCTCAAAGGAATGATATGATGGAATATAGTTTTATTGTAAGATTTCAAATCATCATAGGTCCAAGAGAACACATCAATATATTCCTTGAATAAGGAAATATATTGGTCAACCTCTTTAGTGGTGCAATCCATTCCCAAGTTGACATATTTTGGGGAATTGTCAGTTCCAATATTGACTTTTCTCGTTTCTTACACTTTTTGAATTGAAACTTCTTCAAGGATATTCTTGGAATGATCGTCTTTTGTAAAAAAAGATTCGGCTTGTAAACAATCTTTTGGGACAGTAGAAAAGCTATCATCTTCTTCATCATCATTGTTTAACAAAATGTTTTCCAGTTGTTCATCGTTCTCAAATACTTGCAAGTACTCAACGTTATCAAGAACAGATGGTCGAGAAACTCTTTCTATCTGGAAAGACATTTTTCTTTGTACATCGTCTGGGTTTGACAATGAGGCCGCCAAGGCTAGTGAATTGGCCTTGTGATTCTTGTCTCTTGGAATGAAAGAAATGTTGAAGGAACTGAAATATTACATTGATTCTTTAACGCTTTTGAAATACATCTTAAGTATTTCCTTTTTTATTTAATACCTCTGGGTAACCTGATTGATGACCAACTCTGATTCTCCAATTACTATGAGATGTTCTATTTTCATTTCCTGTGCAAGGATCATCCCCTGAATCAAAGCTTCATATTATGCCTGGTTATTTGTGCATGAAAACTCCAGTCTTACAACGTGGGTATGCATAGTATTACTTAGACATTGGTGAGTTCTGAGTTTGTTGTGCGACTGATGTAGACACAACATTTTTCTTGAGAAACTCTTGTCTAGCCTCCTTAAATTTTTCCTTTCCTTTCCGTGCATCAAACTGCTTATGTGGTTCAGTATTCTTCTTAACCCATTGGTGTTGCGTTGGATCTTGTTTTATTGTGTCAGTTCCCGTTTTGGCTCCTCCTCGAGTGACTATATTGATATTTATCCCATCCTCCCTAGATTATGCAGAAATCCACTGGACATTTTGGTTGCCATGGTTCCTTTTTTCTTGGATCTTCCCCAAATTTGTCGGACATTCTTCTGTGTCATGATCTGTTGCACTACAGTACATACATGTCACTGATGGGAGTGGACATTCCCTTGCATAATGTCCTGATTGTTGGTAGTTATGTCACACTACTGGTCCTTTGCCTCATCCAAATCCTCTGTTGCCTCATCCTCTACCTCTATATCCACCTTCATCTCCATGTGGTGCATTGTACTGAGGTACCTGGTTATACTGCGCAATATTATATTGAGGGTGCGCATTATACTATGGCTGCACATTGTTGTATTTCTTCTGCGCATTATTGTATGGTGGTGGTACCTAGTTGAACTGAGGTGCAACTTATCCTATCATAATTTCTTCTTGCACCCTATAAGTATCTAAAGTTATTTATCTCATCAAATCCATCATCCTACAATCCTTATCATCATGACCCACTAACTTGCAAAAATTGCAATATGAACTATTGGGTATTGTCTTATACTTCTGCATCATTGGACAATGATATGGATCATTTCCATGTGTCTTGCAAATATTTCACCATGGTCCTTTTGTTGGAAATGGGTTTGGCACCCCTGTTTCCATATACTGCGCAAAATTTGGACATTCATTCTTATGGTGTCCTTCTATTCTGCATAAGGTACACCAAACAACTTCTCTTTTCTCTTTACCCTTATTTTGGTTAAGTTGAAATGTTAGATTCTTCAAATCCTCCTTTAACTCCTCTATTGTTGGATCTATTTGCTGATACTAGTTCTCTTCCAGTTGTAATTCTTCCTACAGAGCCTTTGCTTGAGTTTGGAACTTCTACTATCTTAATGGGTATTTCAAATGTGGTAACAATGAGTTCACAAATAGATGCCTATGTTGCATGCCAATTATTGCATATTTAAACTTACCTTTTAAACACTTAAACCTCTGATCAATCTCCCAAACAAACTCACCTGCTTTTTTCCCAATTTCAATCATTTCATTCATGTACTGGTCTTCTGAGATGAGCTTCTGAAATTTATTTATGAGTAGTTTTTTCACATCTGCAATAGTCTTTGTTACTCTTGGTGGACTGTTTACATCTAGACTCATGTACCATTCTAGTGCACGGTCTCTTAGCATGATAGATAATTGTGTGAGTTTTATATCCTCATCTATGATCTACTTTTCTTCCCAGATCTTCTCATAGATGAATAAGAGATTTTCACGGTCCTATGATGCCTCTCCCTGAAATTTTCGTAACATGATTGTGGGATCATGTCCTTCTATTTTAAATTGTGTTGAAATACTACCTCCGTGCAGTGTATATATTTGACTGTTACTTCCTGAACCAATTCCTCCAGTTGTTTCTCCTTGTTTGGATGCATTTCATGTTGTCTTTCTTCCACTAAAATTTAGTTGTCTAAATTTTGATGTTCTTTATGGTGTGTTAGTCGCACATGGGGTTGTAGGTTCCACACTGATGGTGATCTAGATTGTAGTTCTTCCTTTTGTTCCTACCCTTGGACCTCCTGTTTTCCTTTCATATGTTTCACGCAGGATTTCCTCAGTATGATCCACAGCCTGGAGATCCTCTACCTCTTCTTCATCGCTTTCCAATCCATCTCTATCAGTTATGACTCTCTTCTTATTATTCATCTTAGATTGGTAGGGTACTCCACTACGTGTCTTTCTAAATTTTTCCATTATCTGCTTTATCTGATTTTCCTCCATCATGATTGGATCCATGGAATCCTTCTTGTTTCCCTTATCCATCTCTTCCTCCATTTCTCATCCTCCTGTGAGTGCTTCCCCCATTCCCCCATGCATACAGGGAAGTTTAGTTATCTGATTCCATAGTCATCACACCGTTGTTAAACAATAAAATCTTGATTGAAGTATACAAAGATCTGATGTACCTAAATCTAGGTCCCTTTAGAAAATACTTCTCTATTTCAATGTAAGAAGTCATTGTATCTACTGCAAATTCAGTGATAAACCCTGTAACAATATTGTTTAACCAGAAATCTACTGCGTGCGTAAATTTGTAATCAACTTATTGTAACTGTGAGATCTCCACAAGATTCCACTCCAATTGTCTAACTCGATTTGTAGGGTGGTTTTATTTAACCTCGATAACCACTCTTGCAACGAATGCAAGAAATAACAGAAAAATACCTCATGCAGGTCGTTAAACACGTATTTGTCGAGATATTCACGTGATGTTAGTTTAGGGTTTCTATTGTCCTTCTGCGCAAACTTGATTTCTTTCATTTTCAACCATCTTTTGATCTCCACCTTTGTTGGATTCCACGGCCTGAACATTCCCTTCTATACCTTCATTCTCCACGCATTTCTTCCATAGATCTTGTCCACTCAATCCCATGCAGTTCCATCTGGAAACAAAACCATTTTTTGGTGGGATCTCTCTCTTTCTCTTCTTGGGATGACCTAGGTTCAGATTTGAACAGGTTTCCAACAAAACCCTTTAAAATTATTGACCATCCTGGAAAACCAGAAGGCAACACCGCGCACAGGGTGCACATCACATTCTCACCCAAGATAGATTTATGGGTGACTGCAATACCCATGTGTTTGCAGTCTAGGAATGAGTGGGGATCTGGGAGTGTATTCTATCTTTCTTTATGCATTAAACTTGTCATTGATTCCAATATTTCTAAGATTCATTCATGCTTTAGCCTTATGCATGCATGATAATACATCTAGTTATTCATTCATTCATAAACTAATCATTGACAGAAAGTAAACATTCAAGAACCATCATAAATAACACAAGTTTTATCGTGGTTCACCCCCTCCTAGGCTACATCCACAAAGATTTGTCTTCTTTGCTCTTTTATTAGTCGACTACAAAATCTGGCGCTGCATGCATTACATATTTAGTCATACAATCATGATGAGGTTAAGGAACCTATGTGAGGTGGAATAGATTACACTAGGCTCCTCAGTATACAATATAACCCTCAAAAGATACCTCACTCGACTCTTCTACACCCTCATTACAATCGACATTCCCTCATATCAACTACTCCACAAAAACCCAACTACCCCTTCCTAGACCTCCTAGGTTCTTATTTATACTATTTTACAAGCTTATAGCCGTTACAATCCTTATAAAAAACCCTAACCCTAATATGGTTAGGCTTGTATGCCTCCTCGCGACATGGCTTTTCCTCTTGCATGTTTCTTTTCCTTCTTTTTCTGCATGTTTCTTTCTTGCCAGTTGTTGCATGTGCTCCAAAATTAGGTATTTCCTTCCAAACATAGGTCTTTCCTTAAAATAGGTCTACTCCCAACATTAGTACAAATATTTTGCAATATTGTGTGATATTACTACACTAGTCAAAGATGGATATTTTACCTAATCACGATCTTGTAAGTATCTCAACACAACTGTTGGTCCTAAAGGCCATAAAATATCCAAGCAAAGCATCTCACTCGATTACGGACATCATTTATGTATACTTGAAGATTGATCTTTTCGTTAATGGTTATGCATTACACTATAGTTACGCTATGTTATTAAACATATATTAATCTACAATATTGTCAAGGTTTAAATGTGTTAATCTGTTATATGAATTCCCTTATTATGATAAACATTGTTAACTTGTTATATTTTATTTAATACACATCAACAAAAGTGTCATATTTGAGTCAACCTAGTTAGGCATTTCACAGTTCATTTCAACAAAATATAAGGGTTTAAGACTTACCTTCAACAATGAAAATGTCATCTTTGTTGTCACTTCCCTTTAGTGTTTTGTTTATGTAGACCCTAGTAGAAAGGGTTTAGTTTCTTTACCCTTTCATAATAATATTTGGAGGGGGGGATTTGGGTATTTGTTGGTCTCAATGATTATTTTGATGTAAATAACATTTTAATGGATTAGGGCCCCTCATGTCTTGGATTCCAAAACATTTTTGCTATCATTTAAAAAAAATATTTATAAGGTTTCGTAGAGCACATTATACTATAGAGACACATTGGTGCATTTAGCATTGTTGAGCATTCTACTTGGAACAAAAACCTATAAGTGTATCAATGTGAACATTTTGTGTAGTTGCACATCTAGGTATATAGTTCTCCCTACAAACATAAACATATTGATATGTATTACTATTTCATATGAACCAACGTCTATTAGCATATTCATTTTGTAAAACATATTTTAGTATGCAGATTTTTTGTTTATAGGATATGGATGATAGAAGGTTAGGGAAAAATCATAGCAATGAGTGTGAAGAAACCATGTCTCAAGAAGATAACAAGGCAAGTTATTTGAAGTTTTAATATAAAAGTAATATATTTTAATTATCTATGGGTTTAAATGATTTGAATTAGTTAGTGTGTATCATACAACAAAAAACTTCAAAAAAATCAATAAGATTGTTTGCAATCAAAGTGGAAAAGTGCGTAAATGAAAACAAGGGAATTCGGTGGATAAAAAGTTGACCAACGTGAAGTTTTCTTTGACTTTTTTTCTAATAATGTAGTTCTTAATTATAAAAGATAAGAGGTTTAGAACATTCCATTTTGAATAAATTAGATTTTTTGCATGGAACAACAAGGGAACATAAGACCCTCCTAAAAAGAAAAAAAATTACAAAAATGTAAATGATGATGAATTTGTCCTTAGTTCATCTAAAATGGTGCTAGAATTTAATGACAAACAAAGTTTTTTATAATATCGAGAGAGATATAGTAGAAAGAACATATAGATGTTCTTTTCACTTACAATACAAAAATCAATCCAATGAATCCAAAAACTAACTTATATTTAAATTACATCAATCTTTTCTAGAGTGATGGACATTGAAACATGTGAATCTTACAATAATAAAATTGTAAAATAACAAATAAAAAACATTTAAAAAGTATTATTGCTAAATATGTTTTTCTATTGTATGTATATACTAGTCCAAAAAAATACCAACTTACTATTTCTAATATTTACTTCATAGAAATATTAATGACTTCTATTTGATTTTTCTTTTCTAGGAAGATTGAGAAAATTAAAGATGTCAAGCTAGATGATATATGAGACTTATCAATAGGGATGTTTAAAAAAGTGTATAAGGATATAGTCAAAGAAATATGAATAATTGAATCACAAGAATATCTATTCCAACAAGAACATGCATCAAACATATGTAATCATTGATTTTTTTATATGTTGTTAGACACATGAAATAAAGATAGGCATGAAGTGAATTTATTATTCATATGATACATGTATAAATACAAGATGTTTGACATTTGGATTAGTATTCCAAGACATCTCTTGGACTCTCAACTACACTTGATCTTTCAAATTTTGTCAAGTGAGGAATATCATAACCCTAAGCGGATTAGGTTTCCAAATTTCCCCACCTTAATCCAAGGAGATAGTTGAAATCTTGAAGTGTACAACTGAAATCTCAAAGTGGATAGTTGTCGATGGTTGGATTGCTATCTAAATATGGTGTTTTTGGGATGACCACAAATCAAATGGATAACATAAGTAGATGTATTCTACTAAATGGTGGTGGTGATTTAAGGAATACCAAAAACCAATTTGGTGGTTTACAGATGACCACAAACTTTGGAACTTGGCTCTAGGGCTCAAGAATATTTCCTAAGTTAGCTAGAAGTTGTAAGTTGACGTCTTCTACTAATTGGAAGTGCTCTCAAATGTTGGTTTAAAGATAACCATAAAGTCTTCTATAGAAGAAGTTGAATGTCTTCTACCAAGTGGAGGTTTAAGGAAAACCACAAACGGTTTTTTATTAGAAGTTGTAAGTATTCTATTAAGAGGTGGTTTAAGGAAAAGCACAAACTGATATAGTGGTTTGGATGACCACAAACCAAATCATGCTCACTTGTGATGCTCACTTATTAATGCTTGATTAATAATACTTCGAAACTTGAAGCCTGACTAATCGCTGATGTAATACTTCAAAACTTGAAGCCTGACTAATCGCGATGTTGTTCCCCCCTGTCACGTACAAGGTGAGAAGACAAAAATCTATCCACTACAATATGTGCCAATACTTGAGTGAAAATTCTTTGGTATGACTAATATATCTTCTTGATTGTTGATGACCATTTCCAAGTAGAAATCCACCCATAGTGGTTCTTTACTCCTGCAGATTTCTTATGGTTAGAACATTTATCGAATGATTATTGTGCTTTCCACAATGCTCACAAGGATGAATATTAAAGCATTGATCTTCCACGTGGCCAACTCACTAACAATATTGGCATATTGGAATCTTATCTTGAACTAGAGAAGGTGAATATGAACCTTCTTGTAGCAATCCAACACTCTAGAACTAGATCGATTTAGTATAGTATGGAATATGAAAGGTGACTTCCTTTTCATATCTGATACATGGTCTATGCTTGTTGTGCCTGATTTCTTCCCAAGGTCTAATGATTGGATTGGAAAGAGGAAGTTGATATTCATAAGTACTTGAATGTGAAGTTAGCTTACTGAGATGCTTTTGTACTGGTTGTTGATCTGAATCGTCATCATCTTCGAAAATACAAATGTTCTAAACAAGAACTAGTTCTCGAAGATTCTTTTGTTGTATTTCTTCTTATTGGAGTTATGATTCAAGCTAGAGAAATTCGATTTTATCGTACGAATCTTGTAAACAAATTAGAACATCAGTGAGACAATTGTGACTGTATTTTCCATGAAATATAGTATTAGTGTTCAATAACTCTAATAGTTTGTCAATTCAAGCCATAACTCATACCTTATAGGGTTTCTTGCAACTCCACCCTTTAACAATCAGACTCTACAATGCAACCAACAAATGGAGGGTGCCTAATTCTACTTAAAATAAACCTATTACAATTAATTTAAAAGTAAACTTATAAAGAAACGTATTGCAAGTATACCTTATTCCTTAATTTTGTGTATCATGGATACGGAACACAAAAAATACCACTGACATTGTCTCCAAGTCACCAAAACAAAATCCTGCCAACGTTATTATCATGCAAAAGGCTTTGAATATTTTTATGTCAAGGAATGAGGATCTAATAGAAGTAGTCTTGGTTGAGATGTTGCATCCATGATGGAAGAGAAATCCACACATTTGAAACCCTTGAAGGCAATCACAGTTCTCGACAAAGTATCAACAACATACATCCTTCAAAATATGGCACAAGGACATGAACCAAGAAATACCAATGGTGCATTGAAGAACCCTCTAAATTACATAGTCACGTCATAAGAATGATGCATCTCCTTTAGTTGATTGGGTAAATCAATTTATTGGGTTGAGACCATTAATTCGCTGACATCTCGTTGAGTCGCCAAGGAAAATGGATTGAACAAAGTATTATTGTTTTCCATTGGTCCCACGGAAATCCAAGTAGGTCTTTACAACTTTCCCGAGAAAATAATTCTAAACACATAACGTAGTCTTATAGTTGTTGTAATGCCAGAGAAAAAGGAACAATTAGGTAGTTTGTTTCCAAACCACGGTGATAGTTGCTAGGTATTTCAAAATCTAAGAAGAAGGAGAAGAAAATTCCAACAAGATGAGCAATCATGGCATGGTGTACGTTTTCTGGTTCGCTCTGTAGCAATGATAACAATAATTATTATATGGTTCGTCTTCTGGTTTGAAATATTCCAAGCAAATTCCAATGAATGTGGTATTTCCAACGATCTGAAATATGCCAAGCGAATTCCAATGAATGTGAGATTGCCAACTGTTTGAAATATGTCAACGGATCTATCTTGAAGTCCTGGAAAACACACGAGATTAGGTTTAGGGTTTCCTTATCCTACTTCTGTGGATGTTATGCATACTTCGCTAGGTCTTAGGTGGTAGAAATTTCCATCAAATGAAATAACAGAGAGATAAATTATATTGATTTTGTATGATGAGTGGAAGGATCACCTAGGTTGAGGGCCACAAACCCATGGTTGGCTCAAAAAAATTGAAATTGAATCCAGAAACGTGTTGGATGGCCTGAATTCTCGATCACTAGCACACAAACAACATCAACTATACGAGTAATTCATGCAACTCCAGAAAATATTAGCTTGAATGTAGATGCTCATGGATGTGGTAGTGGTCGATCCCAATTGTTATCAATAAATTGGAGATGCTCACAGATGAGGTTCTCTGATATGTTAATTTCACACAATTCACGATTCCCAAAGCTTAATTATTTGTATGTTTTTTGCATATATGAATCTCTGCATACGTTGAATATCCATAGCCAATTCGAACCCATATGGGATTTAATCTCTCTATATATTGATGAGTCGATAGTTGGCCTTGGGTTAAAGTGATATTCCAGTAAGAAAGAGTTCATGAATGGACACTAGTATCATCGGGATAATGAAGGAATGTAGTAAAATTTAATGCCTTTAGTTAGTGTTTCTCCACTACTACTGATAAAACCCAGAACCTGCGCTAAGTCAGATTAGGTAGTGAATTGACTTTTGGAACGAACTAAACGCTAACTACGCCACATAATATGATATTCCATGCCAACGACAGTCATTTTAAAAAAAAAACGGATCAAGGGATCCAAGAACGGGGCTGAGAAGAAACCCTGGTCAAAGGGTACGTTGTCTAGGCTCAGGAAATTTATCTTTAGTAGCGAAATGGAGAGGCACAAATGACAAATTAAATAAATGGACCGAAGGGAAATTTTGGGTGATCAGTGTGAAGGAGAGTGAAACGCCTTCGAATGAAAGATGATGGAAGACTCACTAAGAGTAATGCATAGAATAACCAGAGAGACAGATGATCATGGGAGACAAACTTGCAAACAAACTAACGCTGAGTGGCAGACAGAGGCATAGACTGCAAGTGAAAATGAAATGCTCATTGGAATAAACTTGCTATGAAAAATACCATAGCATATTTCAGGCCTAAGAACTGCCAGTGTTAGACACATGAAATAAATATAAGTGTGAAGTGAATTTATTATTCATATGATACATGTATAAATACAAAATGTTTGATGTTTGGATTTGTAATCCGAGACATCTCTTGGACTCTAGACGACCGTTACAGTTACTTGACCTTTCACATATTGTTAAGTGAGGAATATTGTAACCATAAACGGATTAGTTTTCCAACATATGTGTAATCAAAGAGTATTATTGCATAAAACACTCATTTTCAATTGCTTTGTTGTTACTGAAAGAAAATAGAATGAAACCCATTCAACTTATAAGATGGGATGACAAGGTAGAAAAGGGTCTATTGCAAAAATTGTGAGTACGTGTCTTTTCCTTAACATTTTATATTTGTTGTGATTTTTATATTTTTATTAATTCACAATCATACATCAATTGATGTTTTCTACTAGGTGTTCACATACAAAGAAAATCCCTTCAAACATTTGATTGACACCATATTATGTATGGGTTGTGAGTATATGTTGAAGTATCGAGAGTTTATCGAACAATTTGTAAGTAGCTATGTTGTTTTACATCCTCTATGTTATAAATATTGAAACAAGATGAAACTTTTAATTATATTTATACTTTGTCATGTTGTACAAAACTCATAGGAAATGAAGTGCAAACCTATATTTTTATAGTGTATACCATATAAAACTATAGTGCAAAAAAGTAGCATGTAATCCACATACCCTTCGAAGTTTAGGAAATCATGCGACTTCAACTCTAGCAAAGGTCCTTCTATGGGGAAGTAGCATTGTAGAGTCGACCCATATAAAGAAAGTTCCTTCATACCTAATATAAAATCCTTTTCTAGAGATCCATAATGTTTTTTCAAAATCCATGGGACACCACCCTTTTTAAAAGAATGCAAGAGACCAATCTCTCCTTTACATTTTTTTCAATGTTTCTTTTTAGTTTTTGAAGCCATAATATCTCTCCTCACACCCAATGGTCACTTTTTTTGATAATATGTGCATCCATAAAGAATATAAAACATTTTTTAATATATGCATTGGATTTAGTAAGTGGGAAATCTTAATATTCTCCCCAATACAGAAGCTCACAAAATACATATATTGTTTTCATCCCAATTGTCATTTTCTCCACGTAAGTGTCAAAAAAACTTAGAATCATCAGACACAAGTTTGAACTTGTTTGACTCAGAAAATATGTTTTTCTTATCCTTTTGTTTCATATGCCCCAAGCTAATGTTTCAATGCAATTATTTTAAGTTTAGGGGTTCTCTCAAATTTTCCATTGAAAGTGAGTGTTGCTCTTCTATAAGGGTGATCTAGGTCTTGGAGTAAAACCATTGATAATTCATAAATTGGATTTTGTAGGTGTTGGGGCAAACACGTCTTTATATAAGTCCCACAACATTTACATCCATGATACCCTTTTGATAAAATATTTGAAATCTTGTTATATGTGAAAAACATTAGTGCCAACATGGAAAGTGTAACAAAAAATATGTCAAATAACATAAGGGATATAGACAAATCAATCAACATGCTTATTGGAAAAACTTATAATCCTGGGTAACCATGTACGATCTATGCACATAATCAATACAACAAAAAAGACCTCTCCACCAAAATGGATCTTGATACATTGTATACCTATACACCTTCCCATAGTTTCCTCAATTCATCAATCAATTGTTGGAGGTAGCCATCGACTCTCTTAATCAAATCACTTGTCTTCTACCTATAACTATAAAAGTGAACACAATAATTTCATTCTTCATGGAAAACCATGGGGAGATATTATTGATGAATACCATTGGCTAAACATAATAGTTTGGGTGTTTTGGAGGAACTGTGGGTTAACTCTATCCATTGATATTCTAAATCACAAGATTCATATTTCATCCTCGAATTTCTCAAGCCATGTATCCTTTATATGTTTTTTGGCTAACGAACTGGTTGGGCTTGTTAAACCCTAGACAAATCCCCATGTTATGTATAAAACCCCTTATTAAGCCTTACATATTGAATTATTACATTTCTAGTATTATATTTGTATGTTGACAAGGTGAATGACATACTTGATCTACTATTATTTAGTCATGGTTGATTTACTTAATTTATTATCCATGATTGAGTTATTTTATTGATTTAAAAGGGACTATATATAAGAAAGAATCCCTTGACCTTGAGCTAGTTACACTCATTTCTTTTCTTTTTATTTTACTTTGATTTATTGAATTTTTTTCTTCTTTCTTGTGTGTTCATTGTCCTTTGAGTTTAGTTATCTCTATTAACTAGTAATGAGTTATGGATTTATCTATCCATTGATTGAACATATCATGATTTCCTTTCATATATATATTGATCGTAGTAGTTGAATTAAATCTATATTTGATAAAAAAACCACAAATTGCTTACTTTCCCTAACTGAATCTTGCAATTTTTTTTTTTATTATTTCAATAGAAACAATACATTTCTTTTAAAAGATTTTAACAACCCTAGAAAAATAAAAAATTATTTAAAGATCTTTAAGAAAGCACTTGGTCAAAATACCTATTCCATATATGTGTATTTTTTCCTTGTGAAATATGAAGCAATCATAGTTAGCCCTCTTCCATGCATAAAACAAAACTTAGCATTTTGTATCCATTTCAAAAAAGGGTGGGGTAAAGTGAGTTCATTGCATTTCCTTTTCTTATTATATTATATTATTATATTATATAATATATATATTATATTATATATAAATATACAAAACACAAAAACAAATATACCAAAAAAAACTTAAATTTCTAAAAAACAAAACAAACATTTCAACCTACGCGGGAGGAGGTCGAGGGCACGCTGGAGAGAGGAGGGACGTGAGGATAAGGGGATCGAGGTAACGCTAGAGAGAGGATGGCACACCATAGAGTAGGGCATGCCATTTCAAACTTTCATGCGAGGAGGAGGAGTTCGAGTGCACACCAAAGAGAGGAGGGCACAGGAGGAGAAGGAGATCGAGGGCACACTGGAGAGAGGAGGGCACGCCAGAGAAGGAGATCGAGGGCACACTTTGAGCACTAACAATTCGAAAATCAATTCAACATGGTTGTAAGTCTCTCGTCCAAGACTTTTCAGTTCTCATTTTGTGTGTTTTTAATTCTCACATGGGCACACTCTGAGCACTAACAATTCGAAAATCAATTCAACATGGTTGTAAGTCTCTTGTCCAAGGTTTTTCAGTTCTCATTTTGTGTGTTTTTAATTTTCACATGGATGGTTTTAAGAAACTATGAGTTGAGGTCTCATCTTCATTTTTGTTTCTCAAATTTAATTTACATTTTTTTTGTGATTGATACATTGGTGGAATTATTTTGTGTTATCATTTCTATTGAAAGCCATATTTCTCTTCGTTTAAGTCTTCTGGTATTTTCTTCATAAAAAACTAGCTTTCTTTTTTTATGTTCCAATTCCCTAATTTGACCCTTAAGTAAATCAATGGAAACCCATCTATCTCAGTACAAACTAGGGTCTCAACCTTGATTTCCAAAAAATATAGTTCTATATCACCCTAAACCTTTTTTTGATGGGACCAAGTTGTAATTACCTTCTTCATGGACTTCAAATTTGATTCAAATTGAATACTTGTTGGTTCCCTAAGAGTGGCATCACAAACTCTTCCTCCTCCAAGTTGGAGTGAGTTGGATGGACTCAATATCAAGTAGCCCAACATCTTCCATTTTCCTTTTGAAAAAAATCAAACAAAGGATCTGGGTGTGCTACATTCCCCTAAAACGTCTCTCTACTTAAAGTGAAATTCAAACCCCCTCCTAGAATTATGATCCCTTGCTTCAAAATTATTGATCATAGAGAGCTTTCTAAAAAGACTCTCTATATTCATAGGGTCCATATATATTCAAAACTATGAAAAATTCCCCTAGATCCTAGGAGAAGAGGTCCACACCTATACTATAATCAAGTAAAATAGAGCTAAATAGACTTAAATATATTTTCCTCCACCTAGTAATAAGCCCCCTATAATGTCTACTGAATCAACAAAGATAAATTCCAACCTGCTAATAACTAAGCCAATTTACTCGATATCCTTTCCCCATCACCCATTGTTTCCTAATTTATAATAATAATACTAATTAATGGTAGCTACCTCACCTAAACTCAAAGAAAAACAATAACAATAGGGTGTTCTCGAACCCACCATTTCCCTACATGTAGATATATCTATCTAGAGTGAGGTATGTATCCCCCCCTCTTAAACAAACGATTTTTTCATTAGAGGAGAAAATAGACAAGTTCAATGAATATGTACTTCAATTAGAAATTAAACCATATATTAATATTAATTTAATACAATATAGTATATTCGTCGAGGATTTCAATTGCAAAATGTACAATGATAGGCATCTTTAACGACCACACCCCCTTCTACTCACATTCCATTGCTATGGAGAATTGATTCCATAAGATTTCAAAGATCAAGTAGTGCTCGACTTCAAAATAAGAGAACACTTAGCTAAATTTGAAGGAAATGTACAATAATAGCAATATCAATCAGTAGCATGTAACCTTGAAATTGATAAAATAAAATATGAATTGTCTAGAAGTTTAATTATATATAAAATTCTACCACTTTCTTAGCAAATTTATTGAAAAGATATTCTCTCTGTCAAAAATTGAAAAAAAAATGCGCCCTACAAAAACCAAAAAAACACAACAAAAAAATTTCTTGATATAATGTAGAATAATTGTTAGGTGCTAAAAAGTAAATTGGAAGCTAAAGACACTAAAATTTAGAGTTTGATTATCCATTTAGTAACAACTATAGAATTTAAGGAAATGGAAATTCAATACACTCCCTCGTAGGAAGAAAACAAAAACTAAAAGGGAAACTTGCAAAAACAAGGGTAGTAAAAAAAATATTTAAAAAATTAAAGGTAAAAAAAAAATAGAAAAGTGAATCCCCCTATTTCATTTTATGGAACAATAATTAGAAACTATTTCTAAATTGGCAATGAAGTCAATTCCCAAAAATCCAATGCTTCTAAATTAGTGATAAATATTTAACTCACAAATATCTAAATCTTATGACAACACCCAAACATAAAGATTCTACATCACGTCACATGCCTAAGGACATTGTTATTGTAGCAATGCCACTTTAATTGCCTATTCATGTAGTGCAAGAAACCAAGTCGAAGTGTGTATAATGTGTTATGAAGAACCTGAGCAATCATCCTAATAAGATGAAACAAGGAAAAAAAAACTCTTAATTATAAACTTTTCACTTGAAAGTGACCTCACAAAACTCTTAGTTATAAAATTTCCACTAGAAAGTGATCTCACTTTATATAATACAAAGTATCAAAAAACTGAACAAAAATTTAAAATATAAGGAATATCCATGGGACTATCAATGACAAAAAAGAAAGTCATCACATCATTCTCCCTCATAACCCATCTATACTAAAGAAGGTGAAGTTTCCTTGACTTTGCCATGTTTATAATTGTTGTACCATAAGTTATTTTTAATTATTTTCTTGCTTAATTTTTAATCTTTATCTAAGATGTGGAAATAATACTTATACTTTATATGTATATTTACCATTGACCTATGCCTATGTAATCCAACATTTCCTTAGTCTTTCTCATCTCTCTCTTTTGTATATAACGGTATGCATATTGCTACGACACTACAAGTAGGTATTATGTATAGTTAGTTATTGTTTTTCGCACTTTGAGTTTAAGAATAACCCATAAGTAGTAGAAATTGTAGATGAATTTATGTGTTTCTATCAAATGTTGACAAGTAACTCACCTATTATGCAGTCAAAATTGAGTATGTATGTTTGATGAACAAAAATAGAGTAAATGAGCAGTGTAGTATTCAATCGACACTTATATCTTCCCTTTTCTTTCTCAATTGAACTTTTGAAATTGCATTGCCTTTTAATATTAGTTTATTGTACATCATAGTTTCACAAGATCAACACAAATCATAAGTATTTATCCAACATGATTAATGGCACTTGTAGTGTTTTTTAATAGATAGATAGGAGAGATGGAGAAGGAATACAAAGGTAATGATGATGTAAGGTTTATGGGAAATCGATCAAATGGAAGGGAAAGTTGTCTCCCATCGATGAGATTTCATTGGATTTCTCTTCTAGTAGGTTGGATAATTAATGGAACAAAAAATATGGATGAAGGGGTGATGATAGGGTATTTCAATGACCCAAAACCTCATATTCCCAAGTTGTTTCCATCTATTGGTTCTTCTTGGACATAGACTAGAAAAGGGGAGGTTCAAATCTGTCCTATTCAAAGGGGGTTTTACACTTTCTTGTTTGAGAATGATAAAGATAAGGATGCAGTCATAAAGGGAGGCCCTTGGTTCGATATGAATTCACAGTTGTTTTTTCATCCATGGTCAACTATTTAAACTTAGTTTATGCATTACATGATGAGATCTATATCTAGGTCCAGTTGTTGTGTTTGTTGCTCCATTTATGCAATTTGAAGATTTGAGAGAAATAAGGGATAAGATGAAAAAATTTAAACACCCTACTCTAGAAACCATAGATCATGAAGGTATTCCAAGGATATTAGTGTATATGTCCATTAGTAGAGAACTACCTAAAGATATCATTATTGAATAAGTAAGAAAAGAGTGACATAAGATCTTAGACTACAAAATCATTCATTTTTTTTGTGTCATTGGTATAAGAAACATGATCATTGATGCATCCCTCCTTCCCTCCTAGGGGTTGCTCAACCTTTTGGTCAAGTATATTCAAAATTCTGAGCCGAATTAGCTCCTTGGGACCATGCTAGCCCCCAATTCAATTTAAAACAGGCCCTTTTTCTCCCTAGGCGCAGGTCCTTTGGAACCCGTGGGCGCTAGCTCCTTCTGCTAGGCCCCTCTTCAATATGACCACATGCTATAACCTCAGGCCATCCCTCTTCGAAACTTTGGGCTTCGATGCTTTTGGCTGTAGCTTACCCGTCTTTCCCCAGACTCTGGATCTGTGAAATCACCTAGACCAGATCTATGGTCCTCGCTCCTCTGACAGCCAATGACTGTGATTCACTTCGGGGATCCAAACTTTGGGAGTTCCAGGTGTTACAACACCTTTTTCTTCTGAAGGGCTATGTACCCAGAGCTTCAGATCAAGCACCACATGCTCTTCTCAACCGACGGTTGAGATCTGCGCTTCATTCCCAGTTTGGGTGACTTATAGTAAATTCTCCTCCGCGTCCTTTCTCCCAGAGTACCAATCCTCCGAAGTGGTAGATCTTCCGCCATGTGTCCTGTTCCAGTGGATGGATATGATGAACTTCGACACTCCAGCCTTCAGGAGTTCTCGTACGTTCACACTCCAATTCCTCCGTAGTGACTTTTCTCCAGAGTAAATCTCCACTCTCCACATGTCCCTCTACTCATCAATGACCCTTGTCAAATCCGGCCTTCGGGACTTTCGACCCTCAGAAAATTACTCTGCAATTTCCCCAGAGTGTTATATCACCGGAGTGATAGATCTCTGATCCGGATTATTTTCGGCACGAAATGAGAGCGGAGATATAACACATAAATATTTATAGATATTGCAAGAGAGACAACAATATAATAGAGATATAGCCTAAATAACAAGACTCACAGATATACAGTAATAAACAATTTCTATTAATGAAATAAATGTACAGAGACTGTAAAATACAGAGTGCAAGACTCACTAGAATGGTGGTAGCTTATCTCTGAGAAGAGATGTGACGGCTACTCGCATCCATGAGAAGATGATTATTACAATGAGGCTCTAAGGGCATTTTTAACAAAAGTAAAATCCAAAACCCTAACCCCAGAAGATGAAAATCCAAAAGGTTTGTGGGCCCCGATGGGGGTAGTTGATACGTCAACTTCCCAAGGGCATAACTTTTGCATACGATCTCTGTTTGGGGTGCTCAATAGCTCGTTGGAAATATCTATCTGATAACTACAAATTTTGGGTGAGAAACATTGATCTACGATCCATGTTGCTCCCCGTTTTCTCAAAAAACATCATTTAGGGCCTCAAAATGGCCTTGGAAGTTAAAAACTGCTAAAAATAGTAAATTATCAAAATTGACAAAAACATGTTTTGGGCCAGTTGGAGAAGGTGGGTGGCCACCGATATCCACCTGGATCAATCTCTCACCACATGTTCCAACCAGGTACGACTAGGATGATTCCTTACCTTTGGAGCTTCGAGCGACTTATGGTCAATGACTCCACTTCCTCCTTTCCTTTCCTTTGGAGTACGCACTTCTGAACTCCACGATTTGCTAACGCGTGTCCCTCTCAGATCGATGGCCACAATTTACTTCATCAGTTTGGACTTCAGGAGTTTTGTCTTCACTACTCTCATTTTCCTTTAGAGTGCTCTTCTCCCAGAGTACACAGATCTTCGTTGCGTGTCCTTCGTCAGATCGACGACCTTGATGGATTTTTCTACTTTGCAACTTCGAGAGTTTTTATCTTTGCTACACACAAATCTTCTATAGCTTTACCTCCCAGACTCTCCGATCTGCTGCCATGTATCCTCCCTAATATTGACGGTTAGGATTCACTTCACAGCTATGGGACTTCGACAATCCCTCACTTACAACACCTTCAAACCTCCAAACACTTGGGGTGTCGAAGGACTCCAAGATTAATATCCTTGCAAATCTTCCTAGATCTAATGGTCTGGAATGATTTTTCTTCCTCCCGAACATATCTTGCTCGTTAATTTGTGGAATCTTAAAGGGATCCTCCCTATTGAATAATTCTTGCCACTATATCTCCTCAACTTGTTCTTATTCGAAACCTCTAACTCCTCAGAATGTTTCTTCGACACTTAGTCAAATTTGGACTCTGTGCACACTTTGCAACAGATCTTTTCTCGAACTCAACCTCTTTGTGAGAGACTGTGCATGCCTTGCAATAGGTCTTTACTCAACTCAATTTCTCCTCTTGAACAATAGAACTTAAGTATGTTTCCACCTGCGCACACCTTGCGAGGTATTCTACACTTTGTATGAAACAAAGCTTCAAGCTACTCCTCCTGAACTTCTGAGTCAAAAGACTCTATCAACGCACTCCTTGCATACACTTTTCACTCCTTGCAAATAAAAGTTCAAGTCATCTCTCCTAAGCTTCTGAGTCGAAAGAGACTCTGTCAACGCACACCTTGCAGACACTACACACTCCTTTCACTTTCTCGTAGAAGAGAAATAATTGAAACTTATCTAATCCTCACAAATTCATACATTCAACCATGTAATGCATTCATAACATAATAATGAGAAAATAACAAAGAATTTCACTCAAACATAAAGCCTACCATTCATTCAGATAGACACAACAATTGCAACACCAGACATTTGGAACGTGCTTCTCTTTTATATTCATTCAAATGAAATTATACATGGGCTCATACAATGTTTTTCTGCAGCTCTCAATAATTCTTTCAACAATAACCTTTTAGCAGCCTCTTTTGGGCAACAACACATTTATTTATACAAAAGAGATCATAGATATTTTCCCTCCGACTACCTTAGTGTTATCTTATCAAATTAAAATCTTTCAACTACTAAGGATTTATTACAATAAACGTTGACAGATAGATAAGAGCAAACACTTCGAATCTGTACTACAAGATACTACATTAAAGAAAAATACACTCCCTGTCAATCTCTTGCAATGGTTCAACCTCCAAACATTTAAGATGTTCTTTAATTACAATCTTTTTGAGATATTACATTGATAGTCCAACTTTGAAATTCAAAATCATTTCAAAATGCGCACTGGGGTGCTGAGTTGTATTCCTCTTGCACTTTGACGATGATGCTCTTGCATCATACTCCTCTGGATAAAAATTCATGGACTCCTGTCCATGAGCTCCTGCACTAACTTTCCATGCTTCTGAATTTCTGCTTCATTTACCCAATTGGAATCTTATATTGGGTGTCCTTTCCACTTTACCAAATACTCAAAATAAGTTTTTCTTCTGGTCTTCTTACCAGTTCTTTGATCTATGATTTTCTCCATCTATGGATTTTTTGCTATAAGTATATGCTTCTCCTATTGGATCTATTTCTGATATTCTAATACTTTTTCATCTTCCATGTAAGGATATAGGTTTGAAATGTTGAATATGGGTGATATACCCATGTCTTCTGGCAGCTCTATCTCACAAGCATTTTCATCAAATTTCCTTAGAATCTTACACGATCCTATTTTCTTCAGCTTCAGTTTGTTATATGTTCCTCTTCGGAACCTTTCCTTCATGAGATGTGCTAAAACTTGATCTTCCACTTCAAATTGAAGTTTTCTCCTATGTTGATCAACTCTATGTTTATACTCTCTACTTTTGTTCTGAAAATGATCTTTGATCTGATTATAAAGCTTTTGCATTTCTGCAGCGAAGTCTTCTGCTCCAGCGCTTCTAAATTCATTCTGCTCCAGATCTCTCAACTCTGATACTCCTCTTGGCTTCATCCCATATACTATTTGGAATGGGATCTTTCATGTACTTTTGTTTGGTGAGTCATTGTATGAAAACTCTGCTTGTGACTGAATTTGATCCCACTGGCTATGATGTTCAGTGACCAAACTCCTCAACAAATTTCCTAAACTTTGATTTACCACCTCAGTCTGTCCATCTGTTTGAGGGTGATATGTTGAACTAAAGGAAAACTCTGTCCCCAGTTTCTTCCACAATGTTCTCCAAAAATGACCAACAAATTTAGTGTCTCTATTTGAGACAATACTCTTAGGCAACCCATGAAGTCTTATAACTTCCTTGAAAAACAAATTTTCAATGTGTGTTGCATCAATAGTTTTCTGGCATGGAATAAAGTGTGCCATATTCGAGAATATATCAACTACCACAAATATGGAATAACTTCCTCTTTGTGTTCTTGGCAATACCAATATGAATTCCATGCTTATTGCATCCCAAGGCCTATCTGGAATAAGCAATGGTTGATACAATCCAGTGTTTTGTCTCTTTCCTTTTGCATACTGGAAAATCTTACATTTTTTCACAAACTTCTTCACTTCTTCCCTCATACCTGGCCAATAGTATGAACCGTTCAACTGTGCAAATGTCTTTTCATGGCCAAAATGTATTGCTATACCTCCACTGTATTTTTCCTTCAACATATTATCTCTCATTGAGCACTTTGGTATGCACAATTGGCAACCTTTAAAGAACATCCCATCTTGAATCAGATACTTTGTCCAATGGATTCTATCTCTGAGCACAAGATTTTCACATGCTTCATATGCCTCTTTAAAATATGGTTCATCATAGTACATCTCCTTAAGGTGTTTGAACCCTAAGGTTTTCACTTGAAATTCCTGCAGAATTAGACATATCCTACTTAATGCATCAACAACTTTGTTAGCATTACCAGAAATATGTTTAATGATAAAAGTGAAATTTTTCATAAACTCTATCCACTTAGCATGTCTTTGATTTAACTTCGCATGTCTGGTTATGAATTGTAAAGATTGATTATCGCTATACAAAACAAACTCTTTTGGAACAAGGTAGTGCATCCATTTCTTCAAGGCTTGAATTATTGCATAAAATTCTTTTTCATATGTGGAGTACTTTCTCTTAGTGTCATTCATATTTTCACTGAAATATGAAACATTCATATTATCTTGGCTCAAGACTGCTCCAATCGTAACTCCACTAGTATCACATCTTGCTTGAAATTTCTTCCCAAAATCTGGTAAGACCAGAATCAATTGTTCTATTATCTTCTCCTTTAATATCCTTAAGCTTTTCTCAACTTCTTCTTTCCATTTAAAATACTTGTGTCTCTTCTTCACTATATCTAATATTGGTGCACAATATCCACTGAAATTTCTAATGAACTTCCTATAGAAACTCGCTAATCCATGGAAGCTTCCAACCTCAAATATGCTCCTTGGTGATGACCATTCTTTGATTTCTCTCACCTTCTCTGGATCCATCTTCAATTCATTTGAAGAGATTACAAAACCCAAGTAAATGAGTTTTTTTTTCATAAAAGAGAACTTCTTCATATTTATCAACAACTTCTCCTGCTGCAACATTCTCATCACTAATGTTAAGTGCCTCAAATGCTCTTATTCAATTTTACTAAAGACTAATATATCATCCAGATATACAATCACAAACTTACCAATGAAATATTTCAATACCTCATTCATCAACCTCATAAAATTAATCGGGGCATTTGTTAAGCCAAATGGCATAACAAGCCATTCATACAACCCTTCATTTGTTTTAAAGGTTGTTTTCCACTCATCACCTTCTCTCATTCTTATCTGGTGATATCCACTCTTCAGATCTATCTTTGAAATATAATTTTCTCCACTCAAATAATCCATTAAGTCATCCATCCTTGGTAATGGAAATTTGTACCTGATGGTGATCTTCTTTATGACCCTTGAGTCCATACACATTCTCCATCCTCCATCCTTCTTCGGACTTAACACAGTTGGTACTATGCATGGACTCAAGCTTTCTCTGACTAACCCCTTGTCCATCAAATTTTGGACTTGTCTCTTTACTTCCTCATTCTCTTGAGGTTTCAATCTGTACGTTTCTTTGTTCAACAGAATCGCTCCTAGTATTAGATCAATGTGATGGCTGATACTCATGATGGGTGGAAATGAGCTAGGTAACTCATCCACTACTATGTTAGAAAAATTCTCCAACAACTCCTGAATTTCTTCAGGCAGATCATCCATAGAAGTACTTGTAAGGACAACTATGGGTTTCCTCACCACAACAAACTGCATCTCTTGTTCCTTCTTGACTTCACTTAGGAGTTCCTTCCCAGTCATGAGAAGTATACTTGTGCTGGATTCTTCCTTTACTTTCATTTCCTCTATTGGAAATAACATGTGTGTCCTACCATTCTTCTCCAAGGTATAAGTATTTTTTCTCCCATCATGAATGATATTTCTATCAAACTGTCGTGGTTTCCCCAACAAAACATGACATATATCCATGGGAATCACATCACACAAATCTCATCTCTATATCCTCCTATCTTAAATTCAACTAGGCATTGTTTAGTTACCATTACCTGGTGAACTTTCTGCAACCATGAGACTCTATACAGACTCAGATGTGAAGTTGTCTCCAACTCCAATTTTTCCACCATTTCTATGATACCAAGTTATCAGTTCTCCCACTGTCAATTATCACCTTGCATACTCTATATTTAGTCATGCAGGTAGTTCTGAACAAACTGTTCCTCTACACTGGTTTTTCAACCTATGGCTTTGGCTTCAAGAGAACCTTCTTCACCATTAGATATTTCCCATATTCTGCACCTTCTGCCTCAACATTCCTCTTCCATGCTTTCGAAATGTGAGCTTCACCTCCTCCTTATTTCTTTCTCTCGGGAAATTCCCAAGATTTTGTCATGTATTTCCACATGCATAACACTTCACCTCTCCTCCTCTGCCTCTTCCTCTTCCTCGAGGAAAATAATTTCTACCACCATACTGTCTCCCTCAGGAAATTCCTCCTTGTTCAGAGTGACTGTGTGGTTTTCCAATCTCAACCTTGGGCTTATGTGCCTTATCATGGACAATTTCATTGCCTCTGTTTAGAATTCTTCCTTTGCTTCTCTGGCTCTGTTTTCTGGCCAGCTTCTCCTCCGCCTTCAGTGCAATCTGATAAGCATCCTCCACTAGTCTCACTGTCATCATGTTGATTTCATCCTGGATTTCATATCTCAGAACATTAATATACCTGGAAACCTTTTCATCATCTTTCTCTCTCTGTCCAGCTCTGATGTTCAACTTGTAGAATTCCTCTGTGTACTCTTTCAATGTCATTCTATTATGTCTCAGGTTATCTAACTTCTTGAAAAAATTTATTTGATAGTCCTTGGGTATGAATTTAGCTTTCAAATTGGCTACCATTCTATCCTAGTTTTTAATCTTTTGCTTTCCTTTGCATCTTCTACCAGCCTGCAATTCATCCCACCACAGTGTTGCATGACCCTTTAATATGGTGAGAGTATGTTTCACCTTCTTCTCCTCATCAACGTCTTCATAGTAAAAGTACTTTTCCATTGATCTTATCCAATCCAACAATTACTCAACATCTAAATTGCCTTCATACATCAGGATGCCTATTTTTTCTCTAGCTCCCAACTTGACGACCGCTTTCAGCAAGTGTTCTTCTACAACATTCTCTACTACAACTTCTTCAACTTTGACTTCTTCGCCCTCTGCATCACTAGCATCTCCAACATCAAGTGCTCTCCTTTGTGTTGTCTCCATAGCATCCAACCTTACACAAAGTTCTCTCATCTCCCTTTCCACAACTTGATTTTCTACAGGTGGCTCTGCACGTCTTCTAGGTGGCATTATGCTAACCTTTTCTTCTTTACACAACTACCACTTGATGTATCTGATACCACTGGACGTTATCAGATTATATATTTTCACTTTGTTCAGAATTTGTCGGAAGAACCACAGTGTTATTGACATCTTGTCGTCGACGTTTCGAATCCACAACAGGATCCATCTTCAGGACAAAAAAGCCTGAGGAAAAATAAGAGAGGAGCCTTTAATAAATAGTGATGAGGCGAGTGAAAAAACTACAGTCGGCTAAGTGAAACCCTCGTTTTTAGGAGATTTTTTCAAAAAATAGTAATTAGTGGTTTAATTAATGAGTTAAGTGGTTTAAATATTATGTTTTTATGTTAAATGTAGGCTAGATTTAGGGTTGACCAAAAGGTGTTAGTATTATAAATATTAATTTTATGTTGATTATAAGTTAAATTAAGGTTAAATTAATGAGGTAAATCCTAGGTTTGAGGAAGTTAATATAATCTTAAGTTAATTTGACTAAGCATTGTTAGTATTATAAATATTAATTTTATGTTAATTATAGGTTAAATTGAGGTTAATTTAATGAGGTAAACCCTAGGTTTGAGGAAGTTAATGTTAATAATATTAATCTTAAGTTAGTTTGACTAATTATAGGATAAATTTAGGTTCATATTATTAATATTAAATTTTATGTTCAAAAAAGGCTAAATTTAGGGTTAACTATATGATGTTAATAATATTAATATTAATTATATGTTAATTATAGGTTAAATTAAGGTTAATAAAAAGAGGTGGCATTAATACTATTATTAATATTAATCTTATGTTAATTATAGGTTTTATTATTATCATATCAGTGGTAGAAGATTATAAGTTGGAATCACTTAGGTTGGTCTTGGAATTAGTTTAAATTTTCATTGGTATTATGTTGTTTAAGGTTAGGTTAATAGTAAAAAGGTAATAATAATAATGTTATTAATGTAAGTCAAAGGTTGGTTTAGAAGATTAGGTTAAGTCAAGGTATGGAAAAAAAAGAGGGTGTAAGTACTAGAGTTTTGAGTGTAAGGTTAATAATGTTTTCTTTCCTGAATGAGTGGGATCCAACTTTCACTAATCTCTAGGCCATTGTCTCTATTTAGGTTATCAAGATTTTTGAGGATTTCGATTGCCTCTCTAATTCATCTTTTAAGGAGATGGTCTTCTTTAGCTAAGATTCTGGTGTCCTCTAGGCGTATGTGATGCTTAGTTGTGAGAGAGTGTTCTGCTAGTGTTGAGGTGCGAGTTCGTTCATTCTTGATGTCAGCACTATGTTCTTTAATCCTGGTGTTGAAAGAGCGGCCTGTTTCTCCAATGTAGCATTTGCCACAAGAGCAATCTATTCTGTATACTCCTTTGAAATTGTGTTGGTCAAGCTTGTCCTTAACATACCTCATATTCTGTTTGATGGTATTAAGTGGTTTGAATGAGGTATTAATCTCCTTCTTGTTTAGGATTTTTGAAATTTTATCAGTGACTCCTTGGATGTAAGGGAGGTAGGCAGTGAGGCTCGAGGTTTGGTTGTTTTTCTGTTGAGGTTTGTTATTTTATTTTTCTAGGGATTTCCTTATTGCGTTCTCAATCTCTTTTTCTTTGTAACCTATGTTTTTGAAGACTTTGTGAAGGTGATTTTTCTCTTGTTCTAGGTGTTCTTTATCTGAAATCCATATGGCTCTAGTGGATAAGGTGTTAAGAATTCCTAACTTTTGGTTGGGGTGATGATGGGAACTGGCGTGAAGGTAGTTTTCGGTGTGGGTCTTTTTTCTGTAAACTGAATGTCCTAATTTACCATCTTCCTTTCTGTTTATTAGTATGTCAAGGAAAGGGATGGTGTCATTTACTTCCCATTCCATTGTGAATTTAATGTCTTTGGATAAATTGTTGATGTGATGGAAGAACTTATTCAGTTCTTCTTCCCCATGTGGCCAAAGTACATTGGTATCATCAACGTAACGTTTCCATCTTAATGGTTTCAGGGGAAAGGAATCTATGGATTTCTTTTCAAAGATTTCCATGTAAAAGTTGGCAACGATGGGGGAAAGCGGAGAGCCCATGGCCACACCACTAGTTTGTTCATAGAATTCACCTTGATAGCTAAAGAATGTGGAGCGAAGAAAAACCTCCGCTAGTTTCGCTGTTACTGGATCAACAACCTCTTGGATAAGTAGGATGGCCTCATTAAGAGGGATCTTAGTGAAAAGAGAGACAACGTCAAAGCTTATGAGGGTGTCATTCGGTTTCAAAATCTCATTTTTAATGGTGTTAATGAAGTCGTTTGAGTCTTTTATGAAGGAGTCGGTGTGACCTACTAGGGGGGCTAGAATTTTAGCAACATATTTGGCAAGCTCATAGGTGGGTGATCCTATCGTATTGACCATAAATTCTCGGGGTGATCTCATTGGTGGGAAGCAATCTCTTTTTTGTCTTCTCGTCTAAGTTGGAGTTATTGATGGCTTTCTTTACTTCTTTTATTATCTTTTTAATGGGGTTCTTTGGAATCTTAATGTAGCTACCACACGAAAGGTGTTCATTCATTTTGGTGATGTAGTCTTCTTTATTCATGATGACTGTGGCGCCACCCTTATCTTCTTTGAGAATAATTAAGTTTGTGTTATTTCGGAGGTTATTAATTTCTATTCGTTCTTCTTTGCTAATGTTACTTTTAGGAGGTTTGGAATTGCGGAGGATAATGAAACAGTCTTGTCTAACCTGGTCCTTATCTTCATCAGCTAGGGTTTTAATACTATCCTCAATGCAGCAAATAAGATTATCAAACGGAATGGAGGAGGGAGAGATGGCAAAATTCAGAGCTTTGTTCAGCACGCTTAGCTTGGAGTGGTTCATCTCGTGTGAGGAGATGTTCACGACCTTCTTCGCGTCAATGCCGTTGTTGGCGCTCTCCTTTTGGCTGAGAAGTTTTTTAAGCTTTGATTCTTGCCTGGAGCGATCCGCTCTGTTCGAGTTATCAGCTTTTAGGGCTGCCAGCGCATCCACTTTTCTCCACACGTCCGGATCTAAGTCGTGAGCGAGCTTTAGATGGAGTTTCAGCGCGGTTTTGGACAGCAAGTCGAGCGTGTACCTAATTTTTTTGATTTCGGCTCTCACTATGGATTTTTCCAAGGTGTGGAATGCCGATATGTTCCATTTGTTTCTTATCTTATGCTGAATGCGCACGAAATTGGGTAGGACACTGTTATCTCGACATTGTTTCAGGAAGTCTAGGTCTGCTGCTCTTTCTCACCTTTTCCTGCTATCTGCAAGAAAATTGCATCTCTGATAACACTTGATGCAACCCCCCTTCCCTCCTAGGGGTTGCTCGACCTCCCGATCAAGGATCTTCAAAATTATGAGCCAAATTATCTCCTCAGGACCCTTCTAGCCCCCAATTCAATTTAACACATGCCCTTTTTCTCCTTAGGCGTAGGCCCTATGGAACCCACATGCCATTTTATTGGCACTCCTGGCAATTTCAAACTGGCGAGTGCTAGATCCTTCCGCTAGACCCCTCTTCAATATGACTACGTGCTATAACCTCAGGCCATCCCTCTTCACAACTTCGGGCTCCAATGATTTTGAATGTAGCTTACTCGTATTTCCCTGGACTCCGGACCCATGAAATCACCCTGACCAGATCTATGTTCTGCGCTCCTCTAACAGCCAACGACTATGATGTTGATTTTCCTCCAAGCGAAGATTTTCAAGATACTAATGAAAATTTTCAAGGCACTACGCAAGATGGTGAAACATTTCCCTCAAGTGGGGATTTTCAAAGTAGTGAAGAATATTATGTCAATGGTGGACACAATGTTGATGATGATTTTTCTCCAAATGAGGATTTTAAAGGTACCGATGACGATGATGGAAAATTTTCTCCAAGTGAGAGTCTTAATGGCATTGACAGTCTTATGGGTGATGATGATTTTACTTCAAGTGAATATTTTCATGGAAGATTCAATGACATTGGTGAGGATGGTAATCATGTTTCTAGTGATTTTGATATTCCTCTCATGAATGAGATTATTAATGAAGATGATCGACCTAGGAATGAAGATCATGTTCTCAATCATTCATCTGCAACAAATCAAGGTGATCAACATTCTCTTATTCAGTCTTCTGGAAATGTTTTACTTGATATTCCTTCTGGTGACGAGGAAAATACTTCTAGTGATGATGATGAAATAGTGGAGACATTGCAAAGAAACATTGTGTCTAGGACCAGGACTAGACCTTTTTATATCAATCCAAATCATTTTGGTTATACAAGGTCTAGGAAAGAATTTCTCACTAAATCAATTTCCATAAGTGAATTGATTTCAAGTGAATGCTGTCAACATAATTGTTTGGAAAGCATGGAATACATGTATTCCTTGAATAAAAGGAAGACATATTTGTCAATGAATAAAATCATGAAAAAATCATATTTTATGGGGTGCATGATATCCACCAATACATGATATGATTATCACATTGGGAATATTTTACTTTGCAGAAATGATTTCAAAAAAATTCACTCAATTGGTAATCTTCGTCTATCAAGAATCCAGACAAGGTTGGAAAAAGATCCTTCATTTTATTCAAAGGTACATAATGGATGAGAGAGTGGGCCATTTACAAACACTACATTGTCATGGATGCATGATTTCTTTTCCAAACATGGAAAGTGTATGCCATATAGAGACACAATACATATTCCAGATAATTTATCAAGGAGGTAAATATACAACTTGTACAAAGGATATGCTGAAGGTGTTGAAGGAAATGGTAATTTTATTACATATGCATATTTTACAAGAATATGGAAGAAACAATTCAACAATGTTCGTATTCCTATGAAGTCAAGGATGAGGATTTGCAGTATATGTGTTGCTCTTAAATCAAGAAGAGATAAATCCGAAGGGGCAGAAAGAGGTATGTATTTACTATTTTGTTTTTTCTGAAATTGGATAGTTATCAACTATGAAAACATACGATCAATATTTTCATTTTATGTCATGTACAGATTCCATAGTCAAAGCACTTCAAAAAGATCAGAATCAATAATCAAGTGAAAGGAAAAAGTTGTACAAACATCTAAAGAAGCGTTATGATGCTCCAAACAAATATTTAGGTATGATAGTTGATGGCATGGACCAAAAGAAAACACTTCTACCACATTTTTTCCATACACCCAAAAATTTACAGGAAGTGAATTTCATTGAGTTTCACTCGGTTGGTTGTATGGTTTTCAATGAAAAAATGTGTCCAAGGGTTTACTTCACAGCTCCAAATATTCATAATGATGAAAATATGACAATCACGATAATTCATCATGTGCTCACTCACTGGTCTAGAAATATTCCTCAAGTTCTCTATCTACAGTTGGACAACGCTAGTCGTGAAAATACAAATCAAATTGTGTTTGGATATCTAAGCATGCTTGTTGAAATGTCAATATTTCAAAAGGTGAAATTTTGTTTCCTTCTTGTTGGACACACTCATGATCATATTGATCAAACTTTTAGTCATTTTTCAGTAACATTGAAGAGGAAAAATGTTGGAATCCTACCATCATTTATTGAATGTATTAAGATTGCATACATTCCAGAGCTTGTTTTTCATATATTAGAAGAAATTGTTGACATGCGAAGATTTATTCAGGGATTGCATCGTGAAGAAAAATGTATTGAGAAGATTAATGACATTAGCTTCCAACATCAATTTTGTTTCAAAAAATTTGATGGGAAATAACTTATATGGGGAAAGCAGTATTCAACTACTACAGAATGGGGGTCTTCATCAGGTTTATCATTTTTGAAGTTCATTCCAGATTGTCCAGTATTTGCATCAAAGTTATTATTTTTACAATCAATTGTTGAAATCCATAATGCATAGAGGCATAATAGAGATGTAGATTATTCTGAATGGTTGAAAGAAAAAAAAAAWCAATTAAGGATACATATGAGTACTTTGATGTTGTTGATTCTGTTTGGTGGGAGTTTTTTTTTCAATAGTCAATGTGACATAATTTCAAGCTCAACAAATRAAGATAAATTGTTGAAGACTCCATTTCATTGGCCACAAAATATGCCAAATGAATATGAAGAAACAAACATTGTTGAATTTCAACAAGAATATTAAGGTGCTATTGAGTTTACACAAGAAAAGGAAAGAGAATTTTATATTGGTTCGTGAAGGTCACATGCACAACGTGAAGCCATGGAAGACCTTTACAGGGGTTCAGTACAAGATATTAAGGAGGGTAGCATGATTGCAGTCTTAACGACTGAAGATCCACATGGTTATCCATTCCGAATTGCAAAGGTTATAAATATTGAGAAAGAAAATGATGATGTTATTGCAATTGAAGTACATTGGTATGCAACAAGTACACACACATTCAATGGTGTGTACAAGACAGAGATGGTGGTTGAGAAACATGTCAATAGAAAGAGAAAAAGAAAGGGTCAAAATAAAACTCGTCTTCACATTGACCTCTTAAAATTAGATGATGTTGACATACTTGTTTATGACTTCAATTTGACAAAGAGACAAATTCTTCACTCCAAGACAATAGAAACTATCAAGAGGTTGTTGCCACAAGAAATAAATGCAAGATGGGAGTCTGTTGAACCTAGTCGTAGATCTAACAGGAATTTGACATCTGAAATCTTGGGCATGCATGTAGACTCAGATGGTGCATTAATTGAAAATAGATAAGAGTATGGATCATCTACATCTTCATCCAATCATTCATATGAAGACAATTTAGACTCTAATGGTATTTCAAAAACCATGAGTCAATCTGAATAAGTGTATGAATTTTTTTTATGTATTTTGATCCATATGATGTTTGCATGGTAACTAGAAATGAACATTGAACTTACATATGATCTTACATGAAGTTATGAATCATTTTTATGTTTTATGAATTATATGTTTTGATTATGGATAATATAATAAAATTTCTTAGATCATATGTTTTGAATATGGACAATATAACAATACTTTTAAGAAATAATTTATGTTCTATTCAACGCAACTTGTATTTACTTTTTTTTTTATTAAAAGTAAAAAAAATATTAAAAAGTGATGTTGAATTTTTAAAGTATATTGTGATATTTCCATGGCATTATGTATTACCCTGTGCTTTGAGTGATAAAGTAAGATTTTAAAAGTAAGCATTTAAGGGTTGATTTTATGATTTTGTTTGCAGTAATGATGAATTCTTTTAGCACTTTATAAGAATGTGTCATTTTCATACCCCAATTTTAGAATGGGTGCTACTGATAGCAATAGTTTTCAATTTGATGGTTGATTTTTAGGTTTCGGTTTCAATGGTACCAACTACTAAAAATACGATTTCAAATTATCTAAAATTTTAATGTTTTGAAAAAAAAAAATATTTTTTTTAAGTGTTGATTTTAAGGTTTTTCTGAGCTACTGTCTGCATTTTGAAAACCATGTTTGAAAAATGTTTTAATTTTGACCTCGTTTAAAAAAATGGTGCTACCGGTGGCACCACTTTTTGATTTGGGGGTTGATTTTGATGTTTTTTTAATGAAAGAATATGGATTTTTTAGGACAGAGTTCTTGTTTTGAGGTCATAGTTCTCGTTAAGTTAGTAACTTTGTTTTTATCCATTTTTTTGCATTTACAAAGAAATTTTTAACCTTTATGCCCAATAGAGGGTTTTTGGTTTCAAAATTCACAAATAAAGTATAAATATATGTAAAATGATAAAATACAAAATATGCAACTTTTATCACTCAATTTGGAGGTCATATGATTCCTAGGCGTGCATTTTTATAATAATACAGTTTTACCATCCATTTTACAAAAGGTCTTGAATTTGGGTTCTATGTAGAAGTCCTTTTTCATTTGAAAATGCACTCGAGATGATATAGAAAAATTCATAATGTTATTAACTTCACCCCAAAACTTATATCACTAAATTTTTAGCTATATAGAAGCATGGGCGTGCATTTCCATTCGGGCACTTTCTACTAATTCGGTCTCTCAATTTGCAAGGTAGATTTTTCCTCTTTTACACAGTATCCACTTTTATGTTTGCAAACACAACACTAAATATGTAGACATGTGTAAACTAATATAAGACACCCTCAAAAACTTGAATCATGCAAATTGCAGGTGTGTTAAGACCTGGGCATGGATTTTCATCATGCCCTGATTTCATGCACTTTTAAGCATTTTTCCCTTTATCCATTTTTTTGCATTTACAAACTTGTTTTTAACCTTTATGCACAGTAGAGGGTTTTCAATTTCAAAATGCACATCTAAAGTATGAATATATTTAAAATGATAAAATACAAAATATGAAACTTTTATCACTCAATTTGGAGGTCAAATGATTCTTAGGCGTGCATTTTATAGTAATATAGTTTTATCATCCATTTTACAAAAGGTCTTGAATTTGGGTTCCAAGTAGAAGTCCTTTTTCATTTGAAAATGCACTCTGGATGATATAAATAGATTGATAATGTTATTAACTTCACCCCAAAATTTAGATCATTAAATTTGGAGCTATATAGAAGAATGTGAATACATTTCCATTAGGGCACTTTCTACTGATTTGGTCTCTCAATTTACAAGGTAGATTTTGCCTCTTTTACATTGCAACCACTTTTATGTTCACAAACAAAACAACAAATATGTAGATAGGTGTAAAATAATCTAAGACACCCTAAAAAACTTGAATCACTCAAATTGCAGGTGTGTTAAGACCTGTGTGTGCATGTTTCATCATGCCCCAGTTTCCTGCAATTTTGAGCATTTTTTCCTGTATGTATTTGTTTTGCATTTACAGTAGAGTTATGTCTTTATACAAATTATGCACATATGTCTGGTGTTCATAGGAACATGAATGAAAATGGATGTTGATCCATGGTCTAGATGGATGTTGACACCATAACTTCAACCAACCTTTATTTAATGATTCTTATTTTCTATCTTTAACATTCATTTTAATATTGCATGCTTCTCATATTATAATGTAACATTTTAATATATAATGCTTCTTTATATTATGGCAAGGTGATCGTGGGAAGGCACTAGCCTCGGAGCATGTAAAGTGAATTTTATTATTGTTTTTATAATTTAATTAACTGTTTTTTTTTTGGATATATCTAGTTTTTAACACTTGATGTACTTGACAATGTCGACAATGATGATGACATGTTTGAATTGAAATTGATTGAGACAATTAAAAAGGTTTTAAGAAAAAAAAAATTGAACTTATTGAATTGTGTATGCGTGAACCAATGGGGGAGATTACACAAAGATGCAAAGTTTTGATGGAGGAAATAAAATGATCTGTGATAAGTGCCATATTTTAAAAAGAATATTTATCACATATGTTCATTTATGAATTTTATTTTGATACTTTTATGTGATCTAAATAAAATATGTTTTCTTTTTATAGGAATTATTCAGAAAAATTCAGCATTTTTCTCCCGAGGATGATGTTGGTAGCAGTGACGCTCAAACACCACAACATCATGTCATGAGAAACATACCCACGAGGATCTTTGGCTCTCCACCTATGGATGACAACCCAGTGAGTAAGACAAATGAACCTTCCGGGGCCCATGACACACCCTCAACTTAGTGCATGGGAAACCAAGCACTTGATAGTGGAGATGAGGCAATTGATGATTCTACAAATTGCTTTCCTGGATCGTCATGTGTTACCAACAAGGGAAAACTGCTAGTAACCTTTTTGGTGGACAAGAACATTGTTCCAATCAAGGTACAAAAAATCCCAGGTATTTATTAATGTCTTAATCATTTCATATTATCTAATTCAAACATACTTCTCTATGGTTATTTTAAATTAATAATCACATTGTTCAGCCAGAAACAACACCCTTTTTAAGCATATGAATGAAAATTCCTTAGATATTTTTGGGCCCACCATACGCACACCGTGGAATGCTCAAAATCCCAATTTGAAGAAGGAAATTATTGACCACTTGGTTAACCTGTTTGGTGATTCCTTCAACAAAATTGGAGTCACCTCATTTGCTCGTATATATTTGAAATATGTGAGGGACCAATATAGGGTTCATTTGCAAACAAACCCTAGGTATGAGCATCCTTCAATGATTCCCGATATTGAGTGGACGAATATATTGGAGGATTCAAAGGAGAAGACAATGAGAAAAGAAGAAAAGACGTGTAATGTACCCAACCACCAACAGGCTAGGCACGCTACCTCAAAAATGCACTTCTTTAACTGATCTTGAATTCTGGTAATAATTAATTCAAAATCAAGAATGGAAGAATGCAATAACCACACATGCAGTAATCGAGATTCATGCTAAATCATCCAAGAAAGCAACAATGTGTCATGCACATAAAAAACCAGCAAGCAGGCACATTACAAAATATGAATCTCAGAGATAATAATAATAATACACAATGAAATATAAATAAATAAAAAAACACAAAGAGCACTTATATTTAATTAAACCATCACCAACTAGCTGCAGACCAAGGAAGTTCCTCCAAACCATAGACATTGTTGTTCCAATTCTCAACAATAAGTCACCCCCGACCCAAGGCTATGAATCCACAAGGACAGGTCCCAGGAAAAATCTAAAACACACCACAGTTGGTTAATTATCTCTCAGGTTTTCCCAACCACACAACAATCCTAATTTTCAAATCTATTTCCCCTTCATCGTGCACAACCTAAAGAAATGAACCCATTTATGTACCATGCAGTCCCTCGAGTTGTTCCATTTCTCTCCAGGGATCCAGTTCTACTGGTCATGAAATATCCATAATGGAAACTCCAAGGATTCTCAATTGTGACAATTCTTGAGAACTACCATCAATTTCATGCCCATAGGAATCCATTCCAACCTATAATGATTGGTAATTCCTCACATCCATCTCACAATCATTCTCCTCCTCCTGTCATTCATTTCCATGCTCAACCCAAGAGCACTTGAATTAGCAAGAGTGAAATGAGGAATTAACCAAGAACAACCCACTAGTACAAAATGAGAGATAAGTGACTAAGCGACCAAAACATTAGTTACCACAGTTTTTTCAAGGGATAAATGACCAAAATTGATAAATTTTAAGTTAGCTAACTAAACAATACCAATATAAATGACCACTTTGGTTACAGGATAAGAACTAAACTAAAAAAGACCAAGATAAATGATCAAATTTGGTCTCGTGATATAACTAGTCTAAAAATGACCACATAACAATTGGTCATTTATTTGGTCATTTTTAGTTGTGCCACTCTGATAATGGAAAATTACAATTTTGACAATAAATTTGTACAATTTACTAAATTCTAACATTGTATATGGATTCAGAGACCCCTTTGATCCATATACAGTGTTAGAATTTAATAAATTGTAGACCCCCTCATGTGTCACAGCTTAGCAATTGACACCAAATTAGCTATGATCGTGACGATGTTCTATAGCTACGAGATAATTAATATAATTATATATTTCAGGCTTATATATCAAATATATAATCATCTTGAAAATTCCCTTAGGATAATTGACTAATTACTTTGAACTGGATCCAACCATGGGAAACTACTCCATATAGTCAATTATTAGACTTTATATTGCATTGCATTGAGAGTTTTGAATATTTGTGAGGCTTAGGAAATTGACACCAAATTAGCTATTAATTATGACGATTTCCTAGCAGTGAGATTATATGGCTTATATCAACATGATCTTGAAAATTCCCTTAGGAACATACTAATTACTTTGAACTAGATCCAACCATGGGAAACTACTCCATAAAATCAATTATTAGACTTTATATTACACTGCATTGAGAGATTTAATTTGGGGGGCTTAGTCATAATAAAAATTATTCATAATATATGTGTGAAAATAGGTTGTTCATTAATCCATATCAATCAATATTGAAGCAATGGAAGTTATTTATAATATAAAATAAAATTATTATAGTGTATGGTAACGATGACATGGCATATAATTATAATATGGGATATTTTTCACACCACCGTGTGTAAATAAAATAACATTATGATAGTGTATGTGCTTGGTAAGTAACTTATATATCAACGTTTGCAAACCACGTGTAATGAAGCTTGTATCAACCGACATGGTAGAGAGAGGATGGGTATTTATTTAAAAATGTAGAAATGTTGGTGAATATTACTAGTCCCTAATATGCCAACTATAAAATGTTTGGAAATATTTTTGTAAAATTATTTAAATTTCTAAGGATTTTATATAATTTGTATAAAATTTTGGTGATTTTTAAGGTAAAACAATTTTATGGAAATAATTTTTAGAATGATGATTTTTTTTTTTTTTGGAAAAGCATGGAAAATTAGCCCATGGGATCGCCCCTAAAATTTATCCCATGGGCATTATGCCCTAGCCGATAGCCCATGGGCACTATTCCCTAGCCGATTTCTCCATCTATTAATGGAGTATAGCCATCGTTGATTTCTCCATCGACCATTAATGGAATTTATCCTACTCATTTAATTGGCGGGAGGGTGCATGAAAACCAGGTTAAGCATGGGAGGATGCATGAAAATTGAGTTAAGGGCTTGATTTTATCTCTACGATCGGTTTACATTATATGCAAAATTCACTAGCCAACTTCTCCATTCATTATTGGAGTTCATCCTGCTAATTAATAGTTAATTGGTGGTAAGGGGTGTGCTAACCTGGTTAAGGTCTTTTTATTAAGTGGTGAACGTTGAGTTTGTTTTTTGGGTTACACTATAATATATGTACCACTAGTATTAGCAATGGATATGAAAATTATAGTGGACAGAACTTGGAGGCTTTTGAAGAGGCAGACGAGGGCTTCTTTAGTAGTAGAGATGAAATCCACATCTTTCCCTTCTCAGGTTAGTCATTTTTGTTCTCAGTATTCTATATTTTTTATATTTCTGAATGCATATAAATATCATGGATGCTAAGATTAATTCAAGAAGAGAATAATGAGACTGGTCCATAAATATGATCCATTGATGGGTTTTTATCTTACAGAGATCTAAACGCCTTGGAATTTATTTATAAATTTCTCAATAAACTGTTCCAAAAAGATTATGGAGTGGTTAGGGAAATTTAGAAACCATTTCCTATCTTCCCCTTATACATAATGAGAAACTTTAGATCAAATGGTTAGGATAATTTAGAAACCATTTCCTGCTTCATAGAAAGTTTGCATTACAAATTGACATCACAAAAACTTCAAAGAATACTTTCCCTCTATCTTACAGAGATCTAAATGTCTTGAAATTTCTTTATAAATTTCTCAATAAACTGTCCCAAAAATATTATGGATTGGTTAGGAAAATTTAGAAACCATTTCCTATATTCCCTTTATACAAAATGAGAAACTTCAGAGCAAGTGGTTAGGATAATTTAGAAACCATTTCCTGTCTTCATAGCAAGTTTGCATTACAAATTAACATCACAGAAACTTCAGAGCATATTTTCACTTTTCTCTTAAAAGAGTTGGAAGTTTTTTTTTTTTATAACAAGAACTGGTAATTATTTTCATTAAAAAGATGTGGTCAAGACCATGAAGTCACAAAAAGGATGCTTCTCTAGACCTTGAGAGTCTTCATCTATGATATTTAGTCTAGACTTTACAAAAATTTCCCCTACTCTCTTAGCAACATTTTTAACTACTGACCAAAAAAAAGCACTAATGATGAATTTAGAGGTAAAAAACCGATAAAAAATACCATTGATACAGATAGACTGACAAAACATAGATTTAATAGAAAAGAGTGGATCATCCTCCCGGTTCCTTCTTGAATACCTACATGCCATGTTGTTCATAACTAGATTCCATTGGTCCATTTAGATCAAGCATTTGACTAACATTGCCTTCTAATATATTCCTCGAAACCTTGTGGAGAGTGGTGAGGGGGTCAGAGTGGTCTTATTTTTTCTCCCATTATTCTATATGTCCCTTGAGATCCTCAATTTGACTACTTTGTGCATACAGTTCGTCCTGCAGTTTACCTATGAGCATCATGTGTTGGGACAAAGTTTCCAGTTCGAATGTAAGAGTAGAATTGATGGCACCCATTTGAATTTTAAGCCTCTGGAAATCTGTGCACTCTCGATCAAAATCTTGTTTCCCATGACCTACAACAGACCATGAAGGATCCACATTCCTGAGCATCCTGTGAGTACTAGAGTGTAAATCCTTCCAATTCTGTTAGCCCAATTGTTCGGAGATACCAATTCAAATATTGAAAGAGGATTTTCTCCAGCAAGGCATAGGGTAGATAGAACTATAGATTCGTTGAAGAGAAGAGGCGAGGGATCAGAGCTCCCCAAACACAATCATAATCCCAATAAAAAGAGACTGGAGTAGGGGATGGTTGAGCTCCAAACCCACCTAAAAATTCAAGCAAAATATGATCTAGACTGCAAGAAGACTCCAGCCAACTGGGTAGACCCACACCCAGCAACCAAGAAAAGAACCACCAAACGAAAATGAAAAAAAACCATAGCTTCAATAGGTCTATAAATATTAGGATTAGACTCCGTTCAAACATAAAAAAACTCAAAATCAGACTCCACCTTTGATCATGGGGAAACAACATAAAGGAGAGTAGAGATATATTTGGTTTGTTCCTTCCAGAATAAGTATCCCTATCCAAGCTCAATCCATGAAGAATCATGATTGCGTCGCACAAAAAAAATTAGTCCCAATTCATGGGAGGATAAACTATGTAGTGGACCGAAGATCTATCTCATGCCTCAGGTACCATTAACATCACCCAACAGTAATGAAGGATGACGTGGGATGATGCATTTCGTGTTTCTTCAACCTGAATCAGGGTTGTGACATTGTCTCTGCATGCTCGTTTAGTCTAGCCATAACCGCCAACATACTTCGTCCCACGAGTATACCTGTGTGGAAATATTTCCCTACCCTCTCCATGGTGTTTCTGGAATACGATCCATCCTCGTTCCAATTATCCTCATTCCAATGGATGCTACCTAAAGTTAACTTTTCCCACGTGGTGGACCAGTTTCCACTCTATTTCCCCCACCATGTTTGGCCCCTTCTTACGAAGTACCTAGTCATGAAGAGCCTCACTTGCATCATGGGGGGGATATATTATGACGCTCATCCGCCCCTAAATAACCAGGGGCCTTGCCAATGGCTCGATTAGCCATTTTTTTTGCCTCGACGTTATTCTATTCATACCTTTGGATAGAAGTCAAATTTTGTCGATGATGAGTTTTAGACTCATGGTTTTTGGGGAAGATACAGAGATCATTGTTCTTATGATCATCTTCATGTCTCCCACTATATTCAAATTGAAGATTTTCTTTTTTTTTCTAGTTGAATTCCTTGGAGCAGGGCATACGATTCAACTTTGTTATTGGTTTCCTGACCTAGATTCCAAGGGTAATCCATAATTCTTTTTCCTCTAGGTTCGAAGAGAACCCCCCATGCACCCGCCTCCCCTTAAAATATCTAGAAGTTCATCATCAAATTCATAAGGATAACCCCCAAAAGAATCGATTTGATATTTTTTGTTCATTATTTCATGTCCTCTTCTTCCTATAGATCTTGATTTCTTAATCCTTTTCCACTTGTCCCATCATCATCAGATTCAAAAGATTCATCATTATCCTCATCTAATTTTGAAGAACTCTCGTTAGTTTTTCAGGGCCTTCTTCTTGGGATAGATAACAATGGCCTCTTAAAAGTCTAAGAGGCCTTTCCTTGATAACCAACTAGATGACCATCATCAAAATTGTAAACTCTCTCACTTTTCTTAGAATTTATAGAAGGTATTTTGTCTCTTTTATGTGTCGTATTGCTTGGGGAGTAATCCCCAAGCATATGACGAGAATTATTTTCCAAGAAATAAATAGTACTACAATAGATGTTATGCCTACACCCTAGTAATCGAATAAGTACACTCTAACATCTATTGTAGTCTTAAAATTCCCTTTTTCTCTCTAGGAATTGGTTTTGATATTGCATTTCAATTCAAGATGAGATAGATGAAAAGATTTGAAATAAGATTAACATACTGGTGTCATAATTGAATGTAGAAAATTGAATATGAGTCAACAGCCAATTTTGTCAACGAATGAATACCATGCACATGATGAGAGAATAGCTGATGAGAAGATCTTGGAGAAATATGAATGTCTTTGTAATGATTGTCTCCGTGGGAAGATGAGAAGAAGACAAGTGATTTTTGAACATATGTTGAGATTCGGTCATAGCGATATAAGTCCTTTCCCTTAAAATAGTTATCCAAATAGGAAACCATTGCAAAGCACGAGAGACATAGAGGCACCAAACATAGATGAAGAGGAAACAAATGCATATGAACATGCAACAATCTTAGATGAAGGGATTGAAGTTGATAGAATGATGAATGAGGGTTTCAAGGATGATTGGCACAGATTGATGGAGGATGCTTCAAAACCTATGTATTGTAGTTGCAAGTTAAGTCATTTGACAAAAATCCTTCTAATTCTTAATTTGAAAACAATGCATGGTTGGAAAAATGAGAGTGTTGATGAGTTATTGGCATTGTTACAACGGTTGTTACCACCTGACTCCACATTTCCAAAAAAATGGAGTGCATGTAAAACACAAATCACTCAGCTAGGATTAGGGTATGAGAACATCCACACATGTGTGAATGGTTGTGTATTATTTTGAAAAAATCATGCAAGTGAGATTGAATGTCCAAAATGTAAAGAACTGAGGTATAGACTAGGCTTGAAATAAAATTCAACGCCTAGAAAGATTCTTCGCCACTTTCTAGCAATCCCATAGTTACTTCGAATGTATAGATGTCGAGACATTGTTGAGCTTATGAAATGACATCCCCAAAATAAGAGAACCTATGGAAAACAACGGTCTTTGGTTGATTCTAATATGTGGATGGAATTTGACAACAAATGGTCCGTTTTTTCCCAAGATCCTCGTAATATAAGGTTGGGTTTAGCTCTATATGGGGTGAACCCATTCTCAGATCAGAGTTCTAAATGGTCAACTTGGCCAGTGTTTTTGATAAATTATAACTTGCCTCCATGGTTAGCAACCAAATCATTTTTCTTGATGTTGTCATTGATTATACCAGGAAATAAAAGTGTGACTTCAGATACAATTGATGTTTAGTTCAAGCCATTATTTGATGAGCTAGTAGAATTGTGGAAATGAATTGAAACAGTTCAAATTTTAAGGGACAATGATTCAATCCAGTTCACTTTAAGAGCTTCTTTATTTCTTACGATACACAATGTTCCTGCATATGACACATTGACTAGTCTCAATGTTCATGGATACCATGGATGTTCAGCTTGTATCTTTAAGCATTTTGTGAGGCACTCAAGTAGTTTGCGTAATTGTATTTATTGTGGACATCATGCTTACCTTAAAATGGAGCATCCATATCGTTGACAAAATTCATGTTTCAATGGTCAAGAAGAGAATCGTGAAGCACCATCGGGAATAACAAGTGATTACATTATTCATAATGCAGTTTATTGAAGATTGTGGCATTCTTGGTAGTAAAAATTATCCACTCAATGATAGTGATGTAAAACAATTGTGCATATTCTATAAGTTTTCATACTTTAAGCATATAACCATTAGGCATATTGTTGACTTTATGCATACTAAGAAAAACATAGCTTTTGTTATTATAGAAACTCTTTTTGGTGCATATGATATAGTGTCATCATGCCTAGACTTCAAGAACTAAAGATTCGTTGAAATCTTTAGGTTGAAAATTATGGTGATGGAAAATATAGAAAACCTATCACTCCTTATGTGTGGAAAAAGGAACAACGTGCACAATTCTTAACGTTGATGTCTCAGACTCACTTTCCTACTAGATATGTGAGTAGTAATGTTAGAAGGAAAACTGGAAATAATGTCTTAAGAGGCCTCAAGACCCATGTCATAATCAAGGATATTTTACCTATTGCGGTCATGTCAAGTTTGGAAAAGGGACCAAGATTGGAAATTATAAGGTTGGGCCTAATATTGAAGAGAATGAGTATGCATGTGTTAGATCCTTCAAACTTTGATAATTTGAGGAAAGAGGTTGTTGAAGTCCTTTGCTTATTGGAACGAGAATTTTCACCAACAATATTTAGTATTTCTATGAATCTTATTATACATCTAGAACATGAACTAGAAAATTGTGGCCCAATAAGAAGTAGATGGATTTACCCTATAGAATGATATATGAAGGTTCTGAAAAAGTTTGTTTGTAATAAGGCAAAACTAGAAGGTAACATGTGTGAAGGATATTCAATGTAGGAGGCCATAGGATTTTGCACATAATATATGAAGGATTTTAGTAATGTCAATCGACGTGTATGGGATGAAGATGAAGATGAAAGAGTTTTAGGTGAAGTATTAGAAGGAAATGGACGTTGTTTCAAGCTATCAAATGAGGAAAGAACTGTGATACATGCCTATGTTCTTCAAAACACATCCTCATTTGATAAGTGACGCAAGTGAAATATTATTTACATGATAATTTATTTATTTAATTTCATTTAATAGTTAAATTATTATCATTATTACTAAATTGTGTGTTCATATCCTAAGTAGAAAATATAGAGAAAATATTTGAACATGGATGCGTCCATGTCTAAAGTGTACACTTCAAGATTTGAATAATGGAGATGGTTATTTTCCAAAATTTGATGATTGGATTGTTGATACAATTAGTGATGTACGCCAAGAAGGACGGGATATAACGATCAAGGAAATTGAGCTTTCATGACCTCCAAATATATCAACTACTTCTTTCAATGGGATGTGGACCTATGGTAATCATTTAAGAGTGGAAGAAAATGACACATGAAAGGACAATTGTGATTGTATTGTTAGTGTTGAATTTCATCACGATACTGAAAAGAAACTTTATCTTGGATTCATACATGAAATTATTCAAGTTTATTATGGTGATACTAGTCCCATATTATTAAAATGTAAATGTATCAAACCATCCACAATACAACGTGATGAGTATGGATTTGTACGTGCAAATACACGCCAAGTTTTATCAAAGACTGATGAGCCGTATGTTTCCCTTATTCAAATTACCCAGTCATTTCTAATTGATGATGTAAGAATCCTAGGATGGTTGTATGTCATTCAAGTAGAGTCTTGTTCTAAAAGGAAATTCATGGAATATGTTGATATAATGGTCGATGAGCAATGTACTAGTTTACAAGAAACATTAGAAGAAGAAGCTGAAAATGAAAATAGAGTTGTATTTGAAGAAGAAACTTTGATTCCCAATGAAGAGATTGAGATAGAGAATGTAATGCATGGTCAGGAAAATCTATTGTATGAGGACAATGGAGAAAATGAAGCAGATGCATACAGGAGTGATCACGATTTTGATCTTGATGGAAATGCAAATCATGACGATGATGATTTGTCACCTCAAATTTATGGAATAAATTTTCACTATGAAAATTGGATTTTATTGTTTTGGCCATGTGATTAGCCAATGGTTGTACTAAACTTTGTACTAATATTTGTATGGATTTTATTATTTTGGCCATTATATTAGCCAAATACTTGTTTTCGGTACTATGCAATGTTTCAAATATGATTTCCTTATGTTCCTTACTATCAAATTATGTCTGAGAAATTCCATGAATGGATGTTTTTGAGTTTCAATGTTCACAAAAGATGGAAGAATTATTATTTGATTCTATGCCATCATGATGGACAACATATATATATATATATATATATATATATATATATATATATATATATATATATATATATATATATATATATATATATATATATATATATATATATATATATATATAGGATTTCACAGATTTCAAAGGGTATTGACCAATAGATGTTTGTGCATAAAATATCTTCAATCACTTAGAGTTTCAATAATGAAATCATCAGTAAAAAAAAATTATTTGATCAACCTTTTTTTTACAAAATTTCATCCAAATTATGCTCAAACTTGTGATACCTAACATAAATATATAAGGATTAAATCACCTTGAGAACTCAGTGTTACAATCGACCTTCAAAAAATGATTATCAGCAGTAGTAGATACCCTTTTGATCAAACTCTTGAACTATTGTATCAGCATATAACACATATTTATGGTGATTTTATGTTTCAAATATCAAGCATGCCAATAACCTTAAAGACTGCATGTCAAAATCAAATCTTGTCAATTTATTTAACAAATGTTGGAGATGAATATGGTAGAGAGAAAAGAGATTCCATATAATTTCTTGTTGGAATTTTTTGAATGCATTAGGCAGGGATGCTCTTGCATATTCTCTACTAATGTTCTGAATCCCTGTTATTTTTAACTAAAAAATAGGGAATTACAATGAATCTTTGTATAACAAGGAGCAAACCATCATGGTAGGATACTTGGTCTTAATTTATTTTAGTTACAAACATAGAACCATTTTAGAGGGTCATGGTTACATGGGTTATGATTGTCTCCGCTGGTTATCTATGGATAATGCAATCTTGATACATCAAAACCAGTCAGTTGTTTTGATCAAGATTTTAAGATCATAAAGCACTACCTTCGGTCTTGATGCAAATATTTATAGTCCTCCTGATATGTCTATTTTCATATGCCCATTGATCAAAGCCAATGGGAGATTTATAGTTGAGGAATCTATTCTCACAAAGACATTAATCCTACACTTGATCTCACACATCAGAAATTGTATGGAGCCATATTATATGCAAGGAAAGATGGTCTACACATTCTTATTAATCATAATATGTGATTATATAATCGAGATATTAATTTTATAGTCTTTTTTTGTCCATGCACTAATGATGTTTTTAATGGGAAATGTTGGACATAAAGGCTATGAAGAATAAGGGAGTGAAATGTAAAATTGGTGAAAGCAGTGATGAAAATGTTGCAGATTATGAGCATGTTTGTAAAGAATGGATCGCAATAAATGAAGAATATATGTCATCTCTTGGTTTGGGAAATAAGTAAGTAGTCATTCCTTGTACCTTTTCACTTCTATGCATATTTCATGAAAGTTGTTTATAATATTCATGACATAGCCTATATATGCTTTCGATTCTCATTTGATAAGTTTTTTGTTTTATAGGGAAAAGTTGGCTTCTAGAGAAAGAGAGAAGAACTAAAAGGGAAGCAAAGGCACATTGTTGCTAGCTCATGGTTCGACAAATCAATAAGTAGTTATTCCTTGTACTTATTCACTTCTATGCATATTTTGTGATACTTTTATATAATCTATTTGATGATGTCTATGCTTTTGATTCTAATTTAATAAGTTTTTTTATTTTATAGGGAAAAGGTCGATTCTACACAAAACGAGCAAAAACAAAAGGCAAGAAAAGGCACACTGCCGCTAGCTCGTAGAAGTCTATGCCTTGGTGGATTAGTACATGGAGAAGATGCTGACAATAATAATGATCAACTTTATAATATATCACATGATGATGATCATTTCCAAGATGATATTGCTGAAGACTTGGTATATTTTGGATTAGAATTGGGTTTGAAAGACTTTTATTTCAAATTAAAACAAAGATTTGAAGGAAGATCTGAGAAAATTGGTGAGATAGCTAGTGCCACACATGATGTGGTCAATAAGGAACCAATTATGCCTTCAACTACCAAATAAATTATAATACATGTTGTGGCCACAAACATGAGTTCTCATTCGACATCACCCAGTCTTTATTCCACTGAAGATTTATCATCTTTCATAAAAAGATGCCGAATCAGTCAAGGCATTTATAGGTCCACGGGAAGAGAAGCCAAAGAAAGAAAATCATAAGGGAATAAGGCTTATTTGGTTGAGATAAAATATGGTGAACCTGTTGGACCAAATGCTATAAGGTGGGCCTCAGATTTGGGAACGAGAGTAAGGTCTCATTTGGATGTCACCAAAGCCAATTTTGTAGATCAAGATGAAAGAAATGTGGATATAGTGATTCAACAAATGGAAAATGACTTTGAGTCTTTTAGTGGAAGGATTTCCGCCAAATATTACAAGAACTTAATGAGAAAATTGATTAATAATTTTAGACATAAATGCAAAAAATCAATCTTGGATGGAAAAGAAAGAAACAACAGCTTGACTCCCAAACAGTGGGAGGATTTGAAGGAAAGTATGTGTGTTGAAGAGTATGTGCAAAAGAGTACAAAAGGGAATATAGCAAGAAAAAATGTGAGGAATCGATTTATTTTGGGTCGTGGTGGGTGGTGAGCCAATCAAAACATGTTTATAAGTATATGGATTTTTTTCTAAATACATTATGTATGGAATTTTTGTAATTGTATTTTTAAGTACATTGTGTTATATTTCATTTTGATTCATATATATATCCAACTAATTATGTGTTAACAATAATTTGTAGGTTCAAGGAGCTAATAGATCAAAAATTGATGTGAGTGAAATGATTGACCATTATATAATGGAAGATATAGAAAATTCTAAACATAAGCATATATCAAAAAATCCAATAGAAATATCATTTCCATCTAATGAAGTTGAGAAAATCCTAACCACATATACATATGTTGAAAATGATAGCGAGTCGAATTATAAACATGTAATCGAATGCATAAATGGGTTGACAAAGACAATGTCAAACATAGCCACCCCCATTGAACCTATTGTTGCTTCATGGAAAAAATAAGGGATGTCGTAGTGATTTAGATGATGTATTCTAATTATCATTCCCTTGCAAACATTTCTTCACTTGATTTCATAATCTGATTTAATTGGTTTAGGTCTGATTTTTAGTGTTTTAATGTTATATTTACTAATTTTCTACTATATTAGTGTGTCCTTATAATGTTATATTTTATTTGTGCATGATGTAATCACATGCAAGATAAAATTAAAGGATCTCCCAACATTTATGCACCCCATCATTCTCTATCAGTGTGTACAACTCATGTTGGACGTATTTCAAATATTGACTTAGTGAGTGCATTTAATTTTGTTATATCAATAAGTATGCATGTTTTTGGAATTTAATTGTTATTTTTTCCCTATATTTATGTATAATTTTTTTTTTGCTTTTGACAGTGCCCATTAACTCCAAAAAAGTGTGAAGTATTAGGTAACATCCCGCTCTTGCATGCATTGAGAGGACTTATTCTTTGAGGACACTTGTTTGCAAGTGATCCAGATTATTATGCTATTGGTCGTTTGATTATGATTATGAGGCATTATGGATATGATGATATGTTATTTTGTGTATTTACATAGACAGGTGCTAGTGAATGGGTTCTCTTGAGTGTGCAGGACCTTGGACCTCAAGGATGAAGAGGCATCGATGAAACCCCTTGGACTCCGGGCCGAGTCAGGGAGTGGACTATTTGGGTTTGATTGTTGTAGATATGACATGTGTACATCTGATTAGATGTTATGATGATTGATTATTTTGCTTACATGATTCGTTGATGATGCAGGCTGACGATAGCTTGCCGACCATACTCACATGTGGAGTAGAGGGGTCATGCATGACAACCAGAGAATTTGAGGGAGAGGTGTGGACAACAATCCTGCCACAACCTACTAGCACTCTCGTCATGGCACAAACTGTAGGTTAACGATTACCTAGTTCGCGAAGACCCACAATGTCATGAGGGAAGACTATGACATTCGCTCACGATGATCCTAAGGGGTGCACAATAAGGCATGAGCCTTATTCCTTAGAGGCCCTTAGTCTTCCACAAGATCACCTGGCAGAGTATTGACTACAGAGGATTTTGATGTCTACCAAGTCAATCAAGAGGCGAGTGGCACCCTTGGAGCACGTAGTGCGTCTTGAAGGGCACGTCGTGCAAGGAAAACATAAAAAGGTGAGTGGCACCCTTGGAGCACCTAGTGTGTCCTGAAGGGAACGTCGCAATTTCAACGGGTAAGTAATAAACCTAGTCGGCCTTAAAATGAATGACATGATAAGTAATATTTAAAAACAATTTCCCTAATAAAAATGTCGCCCAGCCTAGGAAATTAAAATCTAGGTCTAAGTGATACTTGTGGTGAAAAAATAATAATAATCATAATTAAGCATGTGACGAGAAGGGGGGTAAGAAAATCAATTAATTTATTAAAATCAAATTACTTTGGGGGATTAATTTATTTTTTTTAAAGCAAATGATTGTTTTTCTACATATGCTAATTAAATTTTATTAATTAAAAAGAGAAAGAGGTGGTTTTTCTACACTTGCTAATTTGAATTTTAGATAAAAAGGGAAAAGAGGGAAACTTAAAAGAAATAGGAAACTAAGGGAAAAAGGGGAAACATAAAGAAAAAGGGAAACGTAAGGAAAAACTGAATGACTAACTTAGTAAGGAATCTTACCTTTAAGAATTTTCTAATTATGAACTCAAATAGGAATTTAGTAAGGGTGTAAGTCCTTTAAAATGTGTAAGGGAATATGGGGACACCAAGGAGTGATTTTAAGAATTCTTTTAGGTGGGTGAGGAAATAGGAGTAATTAAATAATTAATGAAATTAATTTCTGGTGCAACTAGGCGGATGGGTGACATGTGTACGGGGGAGGTTTTTTATGAATTAAATTAATGAAAATTAAATTAAATGGGAATTTGGGAAAGAAATCACTTAGAAACTCTATAAAAAGGATGGAGGAGGAGGAGTATGGATCAGATCTTTTATCCGTAATGTTACGATGTGGAATTTTTGTCTTAACTGACTTATCTTGTGGGAGTTGGGATACCTAGCTTGGGTAACGAGTCGTAGCTCGACCTTGCGAGGTGAGCTAGGTGTTATTTGTTCTTTGGTTTAGTGTGTGTGGCCCCTTTGTTGCTCGGGAGGCTCAGGGGGAAGAAGAGTACCCCTAGTGTTGACTGGGAGGTACCGGTGAAGTCACATCGATCGACAAGAAAGAACTGGACAGAGCATGTGTGGGACAATGACTCGAAGTTGTCACCTTGGGCTACAGTACGCATGCGTTTATTTGAATGGTTGATTAATATTGTTCTTGCGCTTTCATTATTGTACTTCTATTTTGTAAAGAAATGTGTTTTACTCAACATTTTTAATTGAGAACTTAAAGTCATCATAGCTTTACGCTCGCTACTTTGAATTGATTTCCTTGGCAACCCGATCCCTGATTTCTATGATTGTTCTGTTTTATTTTATTGATTATTATGGAGAGATTGTGCTTTATCTTCCATCCTTATCCCTAGATCATCATTCCATGCCTGAGTAGTCGGCCAGGAGCCGAATCGACGGTCGTCACTTCGGTGTTAATAGACCTATAGATTCTAATGCCCTGCTTTTTTGTGCATGGATGATGACAAAAGGATAATGTTTTCCCATCCATCTACCTTACTTATCTCTGTGTTGATTGATTCATGGTTGAACGATTGGTCTTTTGCTTTCTTGTGATTCATTTCTTCTGCGTTTGGATGGTAAAAATTTGTGTTTTGATTGATGAATCCTAGTGCCTTGATCAATATATCTCAGCGTTTTATTATGTTAATGTTTGCGCTTATTTATGTTGTGTATGCAAATGAATATTTGTTGACAACGAATTGAATGTTTATTGAGGACTGTGTTTTAACCTTTTTTGAATGCGAATTGATTATATATCAAGGACTGTACTTTTATGGAATGTGTGATTGTATTGAATCTTTAATTGGACAACCCTGGCATGTGTAACTGTATAGCGTTTGTGCATGTAATTGAATCCCATCTTGAACTCGAATCGTTTACACCCAACAAGTTTGATTGACATCAATTTATTTCTGGGTGATTTTTCTTCTTGACTTTAGAATGGCAGCGATTTGTAATATGATTGTTTACCCAACGTCATCATAGTTACACAAGGATTTCATAGCCCCTTTGGGCATTTTACCCAGCTTACCCATCACCATTTTCGTGGAAAACTCCATAGCCTCCCCCCTATGCATTCGTGACACATTACACGGATTTTGCATCGAGTTTCTTAACGAATTTACTCTACATTTTTTTTACACATTTGATGGCAAATGTACTCAGTGTTTTTAATATTTTTTATGGCGATTTTACCCTACGAAATTACCCTTTATTTATACATTTATAGACTCTGAATTTACCCTTTATTGCACAACGATATTTATTTTATTAAACAACAGTTGCTTATACACTTTAAACTTGGGAATGGACAACGTTTTTTTCTATCTTATGACTGAGATTTGAATCTTAATGACAACGTTTTTTTTCTTACCTATTAATGACTGCGATTTCTTATGATAAACTCAACGAAATTTGTGTGTTAAAACTCAGCAAATTGAATGATAACACAAAACAACGAAATTCTTGGCAGCGATCATAAAACCCAACTAGTTGTGGACAGTAAACGCCCTCTACACAACATTATGTAATTATCAAGTAGTGAAGGTGATTTACACAACGATTTTATAGAGAATTAATAGCCAGCATTTTTATGTGATTGACAACGACTTCATGGATATGGTATCTTAATGATTTTCGAATTATGATGTAACGATTGTTTTATATTCATTACATGCCATCTATTTTTATCTATGGTCCTGCCTTAACAGTAACGTTTTGATAGTGAATCTATAGATGTTGTTTAATTATGCAATTTCCTTTTTAAATAAACTGCAAATCGTGTCTAAATATGCAAACAACTAAGAGAAAACTATGGTTTTCAGACTGAGTATTTACCGTGTAATTGTGTGTTGACCGCAGGTAATTATTGACTGAATTGATTGAAGTTTTACATAAGCTTGACTGACTTTTACATATGTGTTACACATATGCTTGACTGAGTTTACATATGCATTTTACATATGTTTGACTGAGTTTTACTTATAGAATGACGGAGTTTTACATTGAATCCGTTGAATGACTGAATTGAAACGATTTTTACATATGCTTGACCGAGTTTTACATATCCATTTCACATATGCGTTTTACATATTCTTTTGACTGACTTTTACCATGGAATGACCGTCAATTTATAGTTACGATTGACCGTCAATTTATAATTTTACTATGTATCGAATTTATATAATACCATGATGATGAGTATACTATGGAATAGGCGCTTAGTACAGATTGGGTATTGACAGTTAGGACATTGTCAGCTCTTGAGACAAGTGGTTTTTGTATAGATGTATATCAATTTCAATTTCGTAATTGTACATTCTATCTGAAGTGTTGTCTTACAGTTTTAATGATTGCACTACTCTTTATAAGCATCACTCTTTATTCTCTATCAAGATCATCTCCATGTGACTTGATGAACTCATTGGGTTCGTTCCTTCGAACATATATGTTGGGTTATTCTATATGGCAACAATGTTTTTTTTTCTTGATTTATAAGGCTTGGTTTAGCATGTAGTATGACTGTGTTTTAGTAGGTAGTAATACTAGTAAGAAGAATCTGATCCTGCTTGTATCAATGATGGTGTGACTGCGTATTAGCATTGGTTGCTAGGAATGAAAGACATCATGTCTTTATGGCAACTTATTCTTGGTTGTTTATTGAAAGCATTTTTCTTGTGGTGTTTATTTTTATTATGGAACAATGATATCATCGTTGGATACAATCATTCACAGTTACGCTAACATTTATGTTAATAGTAACATTATAGTGGTTCACGCCTTCATACTTAGGCATCATGCTTAACGAGTAATGGTTTATGGTTTTCGGTGAGTCGTTTAATAGTTCGTGCAATTTTAAATCGAGTAATGTCATATTGTATCCTGTCGACTCATTGCTTAGGCGTGTGGGTATCATCTTCTTGTCATTTTTTCAGTCTCCTAGTGCATGGATTTGTCTTGATTCTGTAGGCCAGATAGGTTATGTTGCTCCAGGGTTATTGTCCCGCTTATCACCTGGAAACGACATGATTCCTGATGAAGGGATCTTTGCGTGCCTTATTGGATAGAGGTGAATGATAACTTGGTCAGATTCTGTGCTTCCCGTTATGGGTGTTTGTTCATTGTAGTTGTTGTTGGTGCTTGGGGTGGAACCCCTTCATGTGTTTGGTTTGCGTTCCATAGAGGTTTCTAGTTACTAGTCGTCGAGGCTGTTGTGTCGGGATTGTGGATGTTGTTCTTTAGCTTGTAGGCCTTGTCGTGTTTGTGTCGGGCGAGTAGTCGTTTCTATCTGTCTTTGATTTTCGCATGTTTCGCCCAGTTACCCGATGTGTTAGTGTGTTGAGTCATTGTTGTTTGTTTCTTGATCTGCGTGCAGGTGTTCGTCATAAGGTTGTGTGGTTTAACTATTGTCATCATTTCCTTCCTTCCTAAAAACAAAAAAAAATTGCACTTTTTCTTCACTTGTAGTCGTAACGAATGAGGTCGTTACATATGGTATCAGAGGTGGTTTCGACTTGTGTCTTGGGATCACTACGGATTTCGTTGATTTTATTTTTGATTATAAGGTTTCTAATTAATTTGATTTGTATTCATGTAGGTAATCATGGTTAGAGGACGCCGCAAAGGCATACAATGGGGTGTTAGGAGAGGAGGCATGACACCCCCAATAACATGCACGCCTGAGGGTTCTAACCCCAAGGAGATGAAACGATTGTCGGGAAGGAGAAGATAGCAGTGGGTGATGTGGTTGGGATGATGAGGTCCTTTCAGCGGATGCCTGAGGCACTAATCATTCATTTGGATAGAGATGAGGCTAGGGCGCTGACTCTCCCCGAGGGTCCATCACATGCTCTGGTCGGTACTAGTAGCATTCACCGTGAACTCGAGAAGGTCAAATTTCCCGAGTTCTTTGGTGCCTTGGATGACGCAGTCACCGAGGCATGTTTGGAGAATATGGAAATGTGCTTTGCACTTCGCGAATATACCTCCAACATGAAGTTATGCATGGCGTTCTTTCAACTAAAGGGGAGCGCTCTTCTATATTGGAAGACGCTCCTACCACAATTGAACATGGTCGTCGAAGACGTGTCATGGGAACTATTCGAGGAATGGTTCTAAGAGAGGTACCTATCAGAGGAATTCATTGAGCATTAGCTCAATGAGTTCAACACCTTGCGACAGGGTGGCCGTATAGTGCCTGAGTACGAGGCCATTTTTAGGGAGTTGCTTTGGTATGCTCTGCACTTTAATACCAAGAAACTTAAGGTCAACAGGTTCTTGTTTGGCCTTAATGTCAGCATAAGTGAAAAGGTTAGGATTTTGATGCCTCATAACTTGCATGATGTCATCCAGAAGGCCCTCATAGTAGAGGAGGAGCTTATCAGCAGAGGTCAGAGAAGGACTCCAACGAGACCAACATGGCAGGTGTCATCTGGTGCGCAGTAGCATCAGACACCAACTAGACATACGCCAGGATATTATGGCTTCTAGAGAGGATCCAATTTCACTACACCTCGACAATCGATGCCACAACAACGGACACCTTACTGAGGACCACAACATCAACAACAACGTCAACCGCAACAACAACAGTTTAGGCCTATTCCATAGAACAGACCTGGATTCCAAGTCGGTGGGCCGCCAACTTTTACTTTGGGTACCAGGAGCACTGGACCGAAGAAGGGGTATTGGACATGTGGGGAGCCACACTACCAACGCGACTGCCTAATGGAGAGGACTAGAGCATCTGGATCAGTTGGACCCACTACCATGGGAGATTTGGGCAAGGCCCGTCGGATTCATGTAGTGGTGAATAATCCCCAGGTAGAGCACTAATCGTTTGTGCTCAATACATCAGGTACCGTCGTTGACCAAACTCTTAGTATTTTGATAGGTCCCAGTGCTACCGAGAGTTTCATTTCTGGTGCAGTGCTAAAAAGGATTAAGGTAAAGGCAGTCGAAAATGATGAGTTTATCTTTGTAGAGATGGCTTCAGGAGCCAAACAAAAGGTTGGAGGGGAGGTTACAGGTTGTACCCTTAACTTGAGAGAGTTTGTCACCAGGGCCAACCTATATGTCACAATCTTAGGATATTATGACATCGTGATCAATATGGACTGGTTGGAATTGCATGAGGCGATACTCAACTGTAAGATGAAATGATTGAGATTGGTCGATGATGAGGGATAGAGACACATGATTGTAGGTCGGAACTAGGGAGTTTCCTCGAGGTTCATCTCTTCCTTGCAGCTATGGAAGATCATGCACAAGGGGTGTAAGATTTATGCGATCCTTACGTTAAACGAAAAGGGAGTAGCGGAAGATCTAGAACACCTTCCGGTGGTGAGAGATTTTGCGGATGTATTCTCGGAGGAGTTACCTAGCATTTCATTGGAGAGGGAATTGGAATTTACCATAGACCTAAAATCGAGGACCGAACTGATACCAAGAACTCCTTATCGTATGTCGACCCCAGAGTTACAGGAGTTGAAAATGAAACCAAAGGAGTTGCTGGACCTGAGACTTATACGTTCAAGTGTGTCATCGTGGGGTGTGCCTGTTATTTTCATATGAATGAAGGATGGGTCATGGAGACTTTTCATTGACTACCTTCAATTGAACAAGGCAATGATCAATAATCAATATTCGTTGCCAAGGATTGATGATCTGTTTGATCAGATGAAGGGTGCGACGGTGTTTTCAAAGATCGACTTGAGATCAGGGTATCACCAGTTATGGATCAAGGAGGATGACGTCCCTAAGATCACCTTTAAGATGAGGTTTGGACATTACAAGTTTATTATTTTAGCGTTTGGACTGACGAACGCCCCAAGGGTATTTATGAGTTTGATGAATGGGGTGTTCTGCGAGTACTTAAACAAGTTCGTCCAAGTAATCATTGATGATATTTTTATTTAGTCTCGGACGATGGAGGAGCATGACGAGTACGTGCGCTTGGTACTACAGTGTCTGCGAGAGAACAAATTGTATGGGAAACTATCTAAATGCTTGTTTTACCAATCGAATATTCACTACTTAGGGCATGTCATCTCCAATGAAGGTATCACCATGGATCCAGCAAAGGTAAAGTCTATTATGGAATGACCTGCACCGACGAATGTCTCAGAAGTGTGTAGATTCATGGGTTTAGCAGGATACTATCGATGGTTCATCGAGGTATTTTCGAGGATAGAAAATCCGATCACATAATTTCAGAAGAAGAACAAGAAGTTTGTTTGGATAGAGAAATGCATGGAATCCTTTTCGAGGGTAAAAGAGTTGTTGAGAACATCACCGATACTAAAGGTCCCTGAAATGGATGCGCACTTCTTGGTATGCACTGACGCGTCCAAGGAAGGCTTAGGTGGAGTCTTGATGCAAGACGATCAAGTGATCACTTACATATCGAGAAAGTTGAGAAGGCATGAGGAGAACTATGCGACACATGATTTGGATTTGTTATCCATTGTATATGCCTTGAGAGTTTGGAGACACTACCTTATTGGATGAAAATTTGAACTAAAAACAGACCACTGTGGAATACAACACATCTTTACAGAAAGAGACCTGAACGCGTGACAACGGCGTTGGCCAGAATTGCTTAGCAAGTACGACTTCGAGATTACTTACATAAAGGGAACAATGAATAGAGTGGCTGATGTGTTGAGTCAGAGACCACACATATTTTCGGTGTTGCCTCTTTAGATGAATCTACGTGAAAGGATTCTAACTTTACAGTGAGACGATTACTGGTACAAAGAGGTGAAGGATTTTTTCGAACAGAACACCATGATGGTACCAAGATTTGAAGGATTTACGTTGGACAATGACAGATTATTGAGATTTAAAAATCAAATTTACGTACCACCGAATGATGAGTTGAGGATTTTGATCCTAAGCGAGGCTCATAGAGAAGTGTACATGGCTCACCCAAGGGTCACGAAGATGAGGGCATACCTTAAACCCTTATTCTTCTAGAAAGGAATGAAGGAATACATAGTCAGCTATATGGCCAGATGTCTAGACTGTCAACAGGTGAAGGCTGAACATAGACATCTAGCGGGACTACTACAACCACACGCTATTCCAAAATCGAAATGGGAGGTCATTTCGATGGATTTAATTGTTGGATTTCCACTGACAGTAAGGAGACATGACTCAATTGTTTTGGTAGTCGACACTCTGACGAAGAGTGCTCATTTTATTTTTGTAGGTACGACGTATCAGGCACCTGACATAGCTAGATTTTTCATCACTGAGATTGTGAGGCTGCATGGCATGCCTAAGAGGATTATATCTGATCGAGGATCTATGTTTACTGGATGATTTTGGACTAGTTTCCAAGAGGCCTTGGGAACCCAACTTAATTTTAGTACTTCGTATCACCCTGAGACAGACAGGCAGACCTAATGAACAAACCAAGTCTTGGAAGACATGTTGCGCATGTACGTGATGGACCAACAGAAGTGTTGGGAAGAATTCTTGCCACTGGTATAATTCGCTTATAACAACAGTTACCAAAGCACCATTAAGATGGTGCCTTTCGAGTTTCTTTATGGGAAACCGTGTCAGATGCCTTTGAGTTGGGATCGGCTTGAGGATAGGGTCCTGGTGGGACCAGAAGTGATCCAAGAAATGGAACTTCAAATGCAAACAATAAGGCAAAGGGTCAAAGAAGTGCAGGATCAAAAAAAGAGTTATGTTGATGCGCGTCGTGTCAACCGTAGTTACGTAGTTGGCGATCGAGTCTTCTTGCGAGTAAAACTGCATAAGATTTCTGTCAAGTTTGGAAAGGGAGATAAAATTTGTCCTAGGTTCATGGGACATTTTGAGATTATGGAAAGGAAGGGGACCATGGCCTATTGTCTAGCCTTGCCTGATTCTTTGAGGTGTATGCACAATGTTTTTCATGTATCTGTTTTGAGACATTATATTAGTGATCCTACACATGTTATTGACATGAGTTCCTTGTAGGTATCTGACGAGGGTGCACTCATGGCTGAGCTGATTTGCATCCTGGATCATCGCATTCGACAATATGGTGTCGAACAATAGATCAGGTGAAGGTCCAGTGGGAAAAATATAGTTTGCACTCAGTGACCTGGGAGGACACATATGATATGCACCAACAATTTCCATTTTTGTTTGATAGATAGACTTGTGATACTGTGATACACATTATTTCAGCACTTATATACTATGAAACTTCGGGACAAAGTTTATACAAAGAGGGGGTACGTTTCATACGACAACTCTGCCAACTTAGGAAGCACATTTTCTAACAGAGGTTTCTTAACCGTACAATGCACGGTGTATGTAACATCCCACTCTTGCGCACACTGAGAGAACTTATTCTCTGAGGACACTTGCTTGCAAGTGATTCGGATTATTATACTATTGGTCGTTTGATTATGATTATGAGGCATTATGGATATGATGATATGTTATTTTTTGTATTTACATAGATAGGTGCTAGTGAATGGGTTCACCTGAGTGTGCATGACCTTGGACCTCGAGGATGCAAAGGCATCGATGAAACTCCTTGGACTCTGGATTGAGTCAGGGAGTGGAATATTTGGGTTTGATTGTTGTAGATATGACATTTGTACATCTGATTAGATGTTATGATGATTGATTATTTTGATTACATGATTCATTGATGATGCAGGTTGACGATAGCTTGCCGACCAGACTCACATGTGGAGTAGAGGGGTCACGCGTGACAACCAGAGACTTTGAGGGAGAGGTGTGGACAACAACACTGCCACATCCTAGTAGCACTCTCATCGTGGATCGAACTATAGGTTAATGATTACCTAGTTTGAGAAGACCCACGATGTCGGGAGGGAAAACTGCGACAACCTCTCACGATGATTCTAAGGGGCGCGCAATAAGGCAGGGGAATTATTCATTAAAGGCCCTTAGTCTTCCACAAGATCACCTGGCAGAGTATTGACTCCAGGCGTTTTTGATGTCTACCAAGTCAGTCAAGAGGCGAGTGGTACCCTTGGAGCACGTAGTGCATCCTAAAGCAAACGTCGTGCAAGGAAAACATAAAAAGGCGAGTGACACCCTTGGAGCACCTAGTGCGTCCTGAAGGGCACATCATGATTTCAACGAGTAAGTGAATAAACCTAGTTGGCCTTAAAATTAATGACGTGATAAGTAAGATTTAAAAATAATTTCCCTAATAAAAATGTCGCTCAGTCCAAGAAATTAAAATCTAGGTCTAAGTGATACTTGTGAAAAAATAATAATAATCATAATTAAACATATGATGAGAAGGGGGTAAGAAATTCAATTAATTTATTAAAATCAAATTACTTTGGGGGATTAAATTTTTTTAAAAAAGGAAATGATTGTTTTTCTACATATGCTAATTAAATTTGATTAATTAAAAAGAGAAAGAGGTGTTTTTTCTACACTTGCTAATTTGAATTTTATATAAAAAGGGAAAAGAGGGAAAGTTAAAAGAAATAGGAAACTAAGGGAAAAAGGGGAAACATAAATATAAAGGTAAACGTAAGAAAAAAGATGAATGACTAACTTAGTAAGGAATCTTGCCTTTAAGAACTTTCTAATTATGAACTCAACTAGGAATTTAGTAAGGGCATAAGTCATTTAAAATGTGTAAGGGAATATGGGGACACCAAGGAGCGATTTTAGGAATGCTTTTAGGTGGGTGAGGGAAATAGAAGTAATTAAATAATTAATGAAATTAATTTCTGGTGCAACTAGGGGGATGGGTGACATGTGTACAGGGGAGGTTTTTTTGAATTAAATTAATGAAAAATAAATTAAATGAGAATTTGGGAAAGAAATCACTTAGAAACTCTATAAAAAGGATGGAGGAGGAGGAGTATGGATCGGATATTTTATGTGTAATGTTACGTTGTGGAATGTTTGTCTTGACTGGCTTATCTTGTAGGAGTTGGGATACCCAGCTCAGGTAACAACTGGTAGCTCGACCTTGCGAGGCGAGTTGAGTGCTAGTTGTTCTTTGGTTTAGTGTCTGTGGCCCCTTTGTGGCTCGGGGGGCTCAGGGGGAAGAAGATCACCCCTAGCGTTGGCTGGGAGGTATTGGTGAAGTCACATCAGTTGGCAAGCGGGAACTGGATGGAGCGTGCGCAGGACACCGACTCAGAGCTGTCACCTTGGGCTACGGTACACATGCGTTTATTTGAATGGTTGATTAATATTTTTCTTGAGATTTCATTACTGTACTTCTATTGTGTAAAGAAATGTGTTTTACTCAGTGATTTTAATTGAGAACATAAAGTCATCATAGCTTTACACTCGCTGCTTTGAATTGATTTCCTTGGCAACCCTATCCATGATTGCTATGATTGTCTTGTTTTGTTTTATTGATTATTATGGAGAGATTGTGATTTATATTTCGTCCTTATCCCTAGATCATCAGTCCATGCCTGAGTAGTTGGCCAAGAGCCGAATCAACGGTCGTCACTTCGGTGTTAATAGACCTATAGATTCTAATCCCCTACTTTTCTGTGCATGGATGATGAGCAAAGGATAACGTTTTCCCATCCATCTACCTTACTTATCTTCGCGTTGATTGATTCATGGTTGAATGATTGGTTTTGTGCTTTCTTGTGATTGATTTCTTCTGCAGTTGGATGGTAAAAATATGCATTTTGATTGATGAATCCCAACACCTTGATCGATAAATCTCAACATTTTATTATGTTAATGTCTGCGCTTATTTATGTTGTGTCTGCGAATGAATATTTGTTGACAACGGATTGAATGTTTATTGAGGACTATGTTTTACCTTTGTTGAATGCAAATTGATTATATATTAAGGACTGCACTTTTATGGAATGTTTGATTGCATTGAATATTTAATTGGACAGCCCTGGCATGTGTAACTGTATAGTGTTTGTGCATGTAATTGAATCCCCTCTTGAACTCGACTCGTTTACACCCAACAAGTTTGATTGACATCAATTTATTTTTGGGTGATTTTTGTTCTTGGCTTTAGAATGACAGTGATTTGTAATATCATTGTTTACATAGCGTCATCATAGTTACACAAGGATTTCATAGCCCCTTTGGGTGTTTTACCCAGCTTACCCACTGCCATTTTCGTGGTAAATTCTACAACCTTCCCCCTACACATTTATGACACACATTGCACGGATTTTGCATCCAGTGTCCTGTCGAATTTACTCTACGGTTTTTTTACACATTTGATGGCAAATGTACTCTGTGTTTTTTTTACACATTTGATGGTGACTGTACTCTGTGTTTTTAATATATTTGATGGCGAGTTTACCCTGCGAAATTACCCTTTATTTATACTTTTATAGACTGTGAAATTACCCTTTATTGCATAGAGATATTTATTTTATTAAACAACAGTCGCTTATACACTTTAAACTTGGAAATGGACAATGTTTTTTTCTATCTTATGACTGAGATTTGAATCTTCATGACAACGTTTTTTTTTTTTCTTACCTGTTATTGACTACGATTTCTTATGATAAACTCAACGAAATTTTTGTGCTAAAACTCAGCAAATTGAATGATAGAGCATAGCAACGAAATGCTTGGCAACGATGATAAAACCCAGCTAGTTGTAGACAGTAAACGGTCTCTACACAGCGTTATGTAATTATCATGTAGTGAAGGTGATTTACACATCGATTTTATAGAGAAAAAATAGACAATGTTTTTATGTGATTGACAACGAATTCATGGATATGGTATCTTAATTATTTTCTAATTATGATGTAACACCTATTTTATATTCATTACATGCCAGCTATTTTTATCTATGGTCGTGCCTTAACAGTAACGTTTTGACAATGAATCTATAGATGTTGTTTAATTAAGCAATTTCCTTTTTAAATAAACTGCAAATCGTGTCTAAATCTGCAAAGACTTAAGAGATGGCGATGGTATTTAGATTGAGTATTTACCGTGTAATGGTGTGTTGACCGTGGGTAATTATTGACTGAATGGAATCGATTTTTACATAAGTTTGACTGAGTTTTACATATGCATTACACATATGCTTAATTGATTTTACATATGCGTTTTACATATGTTTGACTGAGTTTTACTTATGGAATGATAGAGTTTTACATTGAATCCGTTGAATGACTGAATTGAAATGAGTTTTACATATGCTTGAATGATTTTTACATATCCATTTCACATATGCTTTTGACTGAGTTTTACCATGGAATGACCGTCAATTTATAGTTACGATTGATTGTCAATTTATAGTGTTATTGTGCAACGAATTTATACAATACCATGACATCGAGTATACTATGGAATAGGCGCTTAGTACATATTGGGTATTGACAGTTAGGACATTGTCGGCTCTTGAGACAAGTGGTTTTTGTATAGATGTATATCAGTTTCAATTTCGTAATTATACATTCTATCTGAAGTGTTGTCTTACATTTTTATTGATTGCACTACTCTTTATAAGCATCACTCTTTATTCTCTATTAATATCATCTCCATGTGACTTGATGAACTCATTGGGTTCATTCCTTTGAACATATATGTTGAGTTATTCTATATGGAAACAGTGTTTGTTTTTATTGATTTATAAGGGTTGGTTTACCATGTAGTATGATTGTGTTTTAGCAAGTAGTAATACTAGTAAGAACAATCTGATCCTTCTTGTATCAATGATGGTGTGACTGCGTATTGGCATTGGTTGTTCTTGATTGTTTATTGAAATCATTTTTTTGTGGTGTTTGTTTTTATTATGGAACAACGATATCATCGTTGGATACAATCGTTCACAATTATGATAACATTTATGTTAATATTAACATTATAGTGGTTCACTCCTTCACACTTAGGCATGATTCTTAACAAGTAATGGTTTATGGTTTTCGGCGAGTCGTTTAATAGTTCGCGCAATTTTAAATCGAGTAATGTCATCTTGCGTCCTGTCGACTCGTTGCTTGGGTGTGTGGGTATCATCTTCTTATCAGTTTTTTGGTATCCTAGCACGTGGATTTGTCTTGAGTCTGTAGTCCAGATAGGTTATGTTGCGCCAGGTTTATTGTCCCTCCTATCACCTGGCATCGGCATGATTCCTTATGAAGGGATATTTGTGCACCCTATTGGATAGAGGCGAATGATAACTTGGTCAGAGTCTGTGCTTCCCGTTGTGGGTGTTTGTTCGTTGTAGTTGTTGTTAGTGCTTGGGGTATAATTCCTTCATGCGTTTGGTCTGTGTGCCATAGAGTTTTCTAGTTACTGGTTGTCGAGGGTGTTGTGTCGAGATTGTGGATGTTTTCCTTTAGCTTGTAGGCATTGTCATGTTTGTGTCGGGCAGGTAGTCATTTCTATCTGTCTTTGATTTTCGCATGTTTCTCCCAGTTACTTGATGTTCTAGTGTGTTGATTCATTGTTGTCTGTTCCTTATCTATGTGCGGGTGTTTGTCGTCAAGTTGTGTGGTTTAACTTTTCTCATCATTTCCTTCCTGCCTAAAAACAAAAAAAAATTGCACTTTTTTCTTCGCTTGTAGTCGTAACGAGAGGGGTCGTTACATATTACAGGTAGGTGATAATGTTATCATACTACATCCATATGATGGTTTTATTGTCGAAACTGGATGAATTCAGTCACTTGATAAGATACACAGAGCACCACTTGTTCCTAAAGAGACAAATATACTTGTCATTAATATCACACATAACATCCTCGTTGCCTATGAAGATACAATTGATGGATGTGAATGTTTGAAGGAGACATAAAGAAGTTTCATTCGGTGGACGAAGAAGTATTTGAGAAAATCATTGATCTATATGGTCATGTTTTATGAATCAGTTGCAAACTTTTTGTTTACTTTACATAGTCTTCAAACCATTTAAACTTAGTTTACATAGTCTTCATACCATTTACACTTACTTTACATAGTGTTCAGACATTTTTTCTTTAAGGGCATGTGACCTAATATATAAGGACATGTTTTAAGGCATCTATTCACTGGTTCATATCATTTAATGTTTCTTGTGGTGCAATTAGAAATTTTGTTTCTATCATGCCTACTGTTATCACTCAATAATTTTCTTGGTTGTAAGGGGAAAATACCCTTTCAAACCAATATGTAGGCTAGAAATTGGCCTTTCCAACCAGAGGGGGATCCCTCAATGAATTTTAGTCACAATGGCCAGATATTTAGATAAGGATGGGTTTTATAGTGTGGTTGGTTGGGTTGAGGAAAGGACCATTGGGCATGGAATCAAGAAATTGAAATATTAACCAAAGTGATCAATAACCGGTGGTTGAACAAATCAATGACAAAAGCAATATAGACAATGTTTTCCATCTACTAAACTCGTTATAGTATGGTTGAGGATTTGTGGATTAACATTCCATTAACAAAAAGCATCTAACATGGATGAATTTTGTATTAATTTTAGAGGAAAAAGTGGAAGTATTTAATTGTTATGAACTCAGATCATCACATATGAATTATGAATCATTTACTTTTAATTAAATACCGGAAGATCATACATTCAAATGGTAAACTAAGATAAAGATAAACATACACAATAGAAAATTATAAACTCAAGAGATATTGCTACAACTGGAAAATACCTTCATAAATGATGTATATCTTTCTTTACATTTGTTTTGACTAAAAGATATGCTTAACCTAATTTCCTCTCCAACCATATTTTACCACCTGGATGAGTCACCAAGAATGATTAGCAAATGGAAATTTATACTTTGATCTCCTCGGTCTCTCAACTTCCTTCCACTGAATTTCAGAGGGAATATCATAATCAACCATTTCCTTGATAAGAAACTCTAATTCTATACATGATGCATATGAAATAGTATGAAGACCTGGTTACATCATCCTGAATTGACTTACAATATCTAAGTCATTTGTTAACTTGTCCATGATTATATTTCCTTTTAACCCCTTTTTCCAGGTCTTCAAATTTAGAATGATTCATTCGATCCTGGGTCAACAAAACATTGTATTTCTATTGTGAAACCAACTTTCCATTGTTATTCCAAAAAGAAGGAAAACCCATTTTAAACAAATGACTAAATAAAACCTTGAAGCTTTGTACATTTTGTTCTATCTGCTTTTCTTTTGACCGCACATTCCTCATATGGTTATGTTTTCCAATGATTTTCTTGGCACAAACTATGACAACAGTCCTATATTTGACTCCAATAGTCTGCAAATCTACATTAGAGACTGCATTTAGGAGATCAATTTCATTTTGATCCCACTCCAAAGGCCTTTTCAACAGTGTTTCATTTACAATTACACGTCTATGAAGGGTTGTACTTTCTACAATACTCTTTTCATCAACAAAATTTAAGTATTGTCTAAACTTGGTGATATCCACTGCTAAGGAATCCTAGAGAAGATGATTTTCCCTTTGCAATGGAACTTTTTCCTTTATCCTTGACTTCAACTTGGAAACCTTTTATTGCAAACAATTGTGCTCTTTTTGGGTTTGATTACTCTTTTCACTTCTTTGAGTTGCTTCATGTTTAAGTTTATGTTTTTATTGTTTCAGTTATACAATTTCTACATCCTTTAGCTTAACTTGGGACATATCGTTTACCATATTTTCAATAGATACATCTTTCTCCTAACTAGAGCTTGCAGTTACAATTCTCAACAACGATCCATGTCTTTATTTATGCCACTCTTCTTTTCATCCTTTAATTACAATACTTTTGCTTTATAGTTCATCAATTCTTTTTGTATAGAATCTGTTTCCTATTGTAAGTTTGTTAGTTATGTGGTTTGCACATGCTCACTACCAGGGATATTTAATTTCTTCTTCATCACCTGGATTGTGTTTTCTTTTTCCTCAAGAAATTTGTTAATAGGTTGTATATTTCAAAGCTCTTCCCCTACAACCATGATATATGATTCTAACCTTTTAATCTGTATATTTCATGCTCTATTTGTTTCTTTTTCCTTCTTTAGTTTCCCTTCCAACTTTGTCACCTTTCTTTCCAGCCTTGCAATATTCAAATATGATTGTAAAAGGTCACCATAAATCATTTCACTGGTTTGTATATGATTCTAATCATCTCAGTGACCTTTTTTTCTTCTGTAACTAATATATTCAAGGTATGCCTTTATGCATATTTAATCGTAACCAATGAAACTTTATTTTGAGACAGTTTCTTGACTTCTTCAAATAATTTATGACCCTCTTCAAATAATTGCTTTTTATTTTGTAGATATTGTGTAATGAGCTCTTTCTTAGATTTAAATTGGGATTTTTTAGCATTTGAAGATAAATATTGTTGTATTTGAACGATGGGCTCTAAGATTCTCTCTTTAGTATTTGAAAAACTTTGTTCTTCTTCAACAATTACAACATTTCCTTCTTGTTTTATGGGTTCATCTTCTTCCACGATGACCACAACTTTCTCCCTTTCATTTTTACTCCTTTTACTGGAAAATGGTTCATCAATTTCCATGTCAGCTACCTCTAATATGGCTCTTTTGTTCACATTATCAGTTTTGGTTGGAGTTTGAATTTCCATTGTAAGAGGATTTTCTCGAACTGTATCACTCTGTGAATCATGAACTTCATTAAACATTTTTGGCATTTGCTAGTCTTGATCAAAATTTTCCAAGTTGGCCATTTTATATCAACCTTCTACTATTTTATGCTCATAGGGTGCATTTTTATTCTATTGTCTTCTCTGTGATATGATTCGATGAGGATCATATCTAATCTTCTATGCTTCTTGGAAATTCATGACCTTCAATAACTTCTCTACTATGGGCAGAGCTAATTTACCTTTAATGAAAAAAGGTCCCATATTGAAGGGGAATTTAATATTTGATGACTTCTTGTAATTAATAAAATGCTCTGTCTCAAAGTGAAGTCTTTGTCTAATGAACTCAAGGGAAAATATTCTAGAAGTAAAAAATGATGGCAGAATGTAAGGTGCTTCACTGAAACCATAAACCCTGATGATTATATAATCCTTGTACAAACACCACTCTCCTGTTTTGTTTTCCGGAGTGAAATGTAGCTTGGTTTTCATCTCCTCTGAAACCCTTGGCAATTATGTATTGAAAATCACTTTGTAGATCCTTGACATGATTTTGTTGATGAAATCAAACATATTAATCTTATCTGCCTCAAATGATATGGCTGAATGGTATGAGAATAATATTGGATCTAGTTGTTGATAATATGTTTGAAATTAGTATATGAACATGTTCAAAAGGTAGGTCTGGTACCAGAAATGTACGATAGTGTGGAAATTCACTAGTTGAGCATGGATTACTTTAGCTAGGAATTCATCAAAATTAATGCAAACTAGGACTGACTCTAACTGACTTGACTTCATAAAAAACCCTAACATGACTTCAATGACAAACTTATCATTATCAAGACCCAAAATATGACTTAAAAATGAAAAGGCCAATTGTACACTTTCTGGGAAAATATTTACATCACATGGTAGTGATAGACCTTCAATAGATTGACCAGGTTTCAATATTTTGGCCATTTTTTGTCTCTAAAAAACATTCTCTGTAAACCCTAGTCAATTCTACCTCATCGAACGACAAAGAATTTTGGCGAGAAGGATGGAATAACACTAATGAATCTCTAATGACCTGGGAATTGAATCGGCACAATATTTTTGACCCATTAGAAGAAACAATTACTCTCTTTGTATGTGAATTGTTAGTTTCACACTGACTGACGAACTCAGGGAAATGATAGGTTTTTTCTTGAAAAAAAGGAGAAATTGAAGCCCTACCACTACACAAAACATCAGAATTTTCAATTTCTAATGCAACTAACTTGTTTTTAGACTCTGAGATGCTACTAACAGATAAAATTGGATAAAAAATATCCCCTTCCTTATCAAATATGGACTCCTCCTTTTCGTCTAAGTTTTAACACAGAAGAACCAGATTTTTGAGTTGATTCCATGATAATAAAGAATGTTTTAGAAGTACCTAGTGGTTACAATGTTAGAGTAAATGACACAGGATCAAGTTGGTGAAGCGCAATTCCAGTTGAAAATAGCTATCAAATGAAACCGACAAGAGAAATGACAGGAGAGTCAACTTTCCAAGCTTTGAAAATAATAATAAAATGATTTATTTAATTATATTTGAATTTTGTTGAGGGCCAATGGTAGTTTTGATCCACACCACTTGAGGTAGCAGAATCAATCAAGAAGCAATAGGTAGAAAGGAAGTTTTTATTTCGCTTCTCTCTCCATATACCAAGTGTCAAGATACTAACACCAGCCAAATACAATATGAGCCTGAGATTTGGAAGGTCCCACCAATTAATTTTATTACTTGGCCAACTGTAGCGCTCCCGCCACTTATTCCAATTTTAGTGATTCCGCCAGCCGATTTTAAAAATCATGTCACTTAATTTAATTTATTTATAAGTTTTGTAATTAACTAATTAATGTGACAATATTGCATGATTCACATGTGCATTAGATGAGCATGAATACTGTATGATTCTTTTTTTAATTTAGATCACATAATATCATGCTAAAAAATTATATTGATTAATAATGGACAACATTAAAACTACTAAAAAATAATGAACACATATAAAATGATTAAAAATGACTAAATTAGTGACCAAACAATGAGAATAATGAACATACAAAACGACTAAAAATGACTAAATTAGTGACAAAAAATGAGAATAATGAACACATAAAACAACTAAAAATGACTAACTTAATGACCAAATAATGAGAGATATGTGACCAAACAATGAGAGATAAGTGACCAAACAAAATGACTGAAATTCACATATAAAATGACCAAAAAATGAGAGATAAGTGACTAAACAATGAGTGATAAGTGACCAAAATGAGCATATAAATGAACACATGGCAGTTTTGGTGGCTAATTTCCGGTGTCTTATCATGCGACCAAAAATGTGGTCATATTTAGTTTGGTCATTTATGGCTTGTCTTGTGGACATTAATTTGGTCATATATTTTATGACCACATTTTTGGTCGTGTGATAAGATACTAGAAATTATCCACTAACAATCGCCATGTCAAAAGTGGTCATTTATATGCGGATTTCGGTCATTGTTTTGGTCACTTATCTCTCATTTTGTACTATTGACCCCCAAACATCCCACAAGCAGGGTTTATATAATTACAAGAAACAAGAACCACATGGCCTCCCCAAGAAGCTCATGTAACCACTTTTCTCACTTAAAACCAAAAATGGGTAAATAAAAAAAAAAAAAAAGACTTAGCCCCTTTATCCCCCTCTCTCGTGGAATCATAACCCCATATCTCGTGTCCTTTTCTGTCTTGCAACTAGTGATGTATTTTATTAATAAATATATAGATGTATTACATTTCTAGGCACTCTCACCCCTTTCCAACTTTACCAGTTCACCAACCTAAGTCACATTTACATAATACATACTAGTGTCAGGAAATGTAGGACACTTCCACACTAATCCTAGTAGAAGAGAAGAATAATTAAATAAAGAATGCAAATGAAAATGAGAAATCACACAGTACACCAATATTTTACCCTAGAAACACTTAACCGAGAAAAACATCATTCCTTTGAGTGTTCTTCTCTCTTATTGGATTATTCATTCATAATAAAAGGTTACATGTCTAACCTTGGTCCACACCTAAGACACAATCGACATCATACCCTCTTTCACAAGAAATAACAACTCTGTATCCAAATTGGCTTACATATGCATGACCAACAACCTACACTTACACATGCATTAACCTGCAAAAGTGCACTATATGATCACCTAACAACACGCCTCTTTATAGGAGTTTACAACAAGAAAACCCTAAATATTGGCACACAAAAACAGTTACAGTTCCATGCATATCATTGGCTACGAATCCCGCAAAACTCGTGATTATGTTACATTTGAATCCAAGTCGGGTTTACCAGTTGGCCTCCATTCATTCTCTAGTCAGTCGTTGTTGGAGTAGGGGAAGACCCAGGGTTTAGCTCTAACAATGCACCAACAATCCCTAACTACTGGCCCTTTCGACAACACCTGTGAAGAAAATGAAGTCTCACCCAAAGTAGCAATAGGGGGTTGAAGGACACAAGTGTCTACAACCAGAGGAAATGCAAAGTGGATTCAACACAATAATACACAATGATCTAGTTATCGTTTACCATCTCAACCCTACTTCGCACAGTTATATCTTAGATCTAACACAATGATGAAATAATAGAGTAACATAAAGCATAAGAACACAACATCAATCGCACATCACAACAAGATTTATGTGGTTCACCCCCTCCCTAGGGCTACGTCCACAGAACTGTGTTTTTTGATATTATAGGAAAACATACATTTCTATCTGCACTCTTATCTTACATATCTCTCTCCTGCTCTCTCTCTTTCTCTCCCCTCCCTACGCACCCAACTGCAGGGTTGATCTTCACACCCAGCTGAAGACCTTACAACACATACTCTCTCTCGATAGAATACTTATCTCTCTCAACAAAAATAATTGCTCATTACATTATCTCTAACCCAACCCAGGTCCTTTTGACCTTTATTTATACATTACAATGACTCTCAGACAACCTTAGGCCAAAACCTAGGTGTCAAAACCCTAGGTCAACTTGACTCGTGTTTTCAGGGCTTCAACAACTTGTCTATCCTTCTTTCTTGCGAGGTGCTCCAAAGCATCTATTGGTGGATTTTTCTGCTTGTTGAGTTGTCCACGATCCCTCTTCCTTGTTGATCTGTCTTCCTCGATCTTCTCGTTCAATAACTCACTTTCTCTTACTTCGCTCTTTATTTTCTGCTTCTTTAACCACTTCGACCCAATCTCAGTCAATGTTCTTTCCATGCAGTTCGTACTTTGTGCTTCTTTCCTTAATCTTCACAATCTTCCATAACCAAGGGCCAACAGGCCCCCAACACTCACGTGTGACTCATCCTGAGGCACTTCAGGTTTGACCCTTTTGTTTCATTTCGACTTCAGACTGCACGGGGAAGCCTGTTCTTTCTGCTTTGTCCCTTTCTTCCCTATGCAGATTTCTTTTTCTGTGTCTGGAACCCAGTTTCAACTACACCTGGTACCTAGACTCATCTCCTTTTGATTTTATTGAGAAATGTGAGGTAGTTGGTTGTCATAGTACAATTTCAACCGGCTCCCATTCATTACACCTTCCTTCCACTCTCCATTCAATGTCTTCAACTACGCAACTCCTCCTTCTGTAACATATGTGACCTCAAATGTCCCAAGCCAATGTGTTATGAACTTCCCTGGATGCTTCATGAACTTGCTGTCATATACCAATACCAAATATCCTTGCTTAAAGGATTTCTTCTTGATATGTCTATCACGGTAGGCCTTTTCTCGTTCCTTCTGTACCTACAGATGAAATCCTGCAATAAATCGATATTCTTCTAGTTCTACCAACTACGCAAGCCTCTCTTGAACAATGCCAATGTCATCCATATCTATGAATGCGGCAATTTTGAGACTAGGAACCAAATATTCCATAGGGACAACTGCTTCTAGACCATAAACCAACTTAAATGGAGTCTGCATTGTCATCTTCTTGAAAGTAGTTCTATAGGCCCATAGCACTGCTGGTACTCTCAAATCCCAGTCATCCCTATTCACACTGCAAATCTTTGTCAGTGTTTGTCTCCAAGATCTTGTTGAAAGATTTGATCGTCACATTCTCTTGTGGATGGTAGGGAGTACTCTTATGATGGTGGACTTCAAATTTTTTAGTCAAAGCTTCGATAGTATTATTAATAAAGTGTGTACCTTGATCGCTCATCAGGGTCTTCGGGCATCCAAACCTGGTTATGATATCATCAAATATAAATTACGCAGCTATAGTTGCACTACAGTCCTTCACTGCTCTTGCTTCTGCCCATCTAGTCAAATACTTTGTTGCAATGATGTTGTATCTCGCTCCTGTGTGCTTCCCTTGTGGGTTAATAGGTCCCACAAAATCAATGACCCATTTCTCAAATGCCTGTAAGGTCATCTGCGGTGCTAAAGGCATCTCATCTCTTCTGGAAGGTTTCCCAACTCTCTGGCATACATCACACGCTTTATAATATTCCTTAACATCTTTATGTAAAGTAGGCCACTAGAGGCCAGCTCTAAGAACCTTATGTGTTGTTGCTTTTCCTGTGTAGAATCAGTGGTATTTCTTCCTCCATAACACATCTCCTCAAGATCTCATCAGATCTCATCTTGTATAGTTGTCCAACTATAAGTGAAAAATCTACAGCGCGAACTACCAGTTGTTTTTTCTAAATGATTGTATATTCACGAGGTGCCATTCCTGTTTATAGAAACTGGACTATCTCAGTAAAGTGATCATCAACCCTTCTGATGGCCAGAAAATGTGCATCTAGTAGTGTATCCTCCAAACTGGTAGGTTCATCTCCATGCTCCAACCTAGAGAAGTGGCCAGGTCCCTTGTTCATTCTCCCTAGTTTGACCACTATTTCAAAATCATATTCCTGGAATAGCAGTAACCATATTCATATCCTTCCCCCTAACACTAGCTTGTTGACTAAGTATTTCAACGCAGAGTGATCAGTGAACATCTTAAAATGTCCTCCCAACAAGTAGTGTCGAAACTTCTGCAATGCGTACACAATGGCTAAACCTTCTCTCTCAGTGGTAGTGTAATTGATCTCAGTTATAGATAGATTCTTTCTAGCAAAGGCTAATGGATGGTCAATATCTCTTGCTCTTGTTTTTTCTAACACTACTCCTAGTGCAATAGATGAAGCACCGACATGCATGTGAAATTCCTTGCTTCAATCTGGGAAAACTAGAATAGGCACAATAACCATTTTCTGTTTCAGTGTGTTGAAGCTCTGCTGACATTCTTCTATTCATTGAAACTGACAATATTTCTTTAATAACTTCTCCATAGGTGTTATAATCTTTACATATCCCTTAATGAACTTTCTGTAGTATCTAGTATATCCCATGGCAGTGTGTAGCTGTTTGACTGAAGTAGGGGGGGGTAGATCAACAATAATGGAAATCTTGGATGGATCTACCAGTAACCCTTGCTTACACACAATATTCCCTAGCATCACTCCAAAGGGTGAAAACAATATGCACTTCTTCAAATTCAAGGCAATCTGACATTTCCTGCACTTATCCAACATTAGTCTTAAACATTCAATATGGTTTTGTAATAAGCTAAAAACAGTCCAATTATCAAAATATGCTTCCAAACATTTATGTAAAAACTCCTTGAATGCTTCAAACACCACCCTATAAAATATGGTTGGTGCATTCTTCAATCCAAAAGGCATCACTGTGTACTGGTAGGAGCCCCATTCTGTTGCAAATGTGGTCTTGTGGCAATCTTCCTTGGCAATCTTGATCTGGTGATAACCTAAAAATCCATCTATGAAGGAGTAAACTTCCTGACCTCCTACATTATCTAACACTTCGTATGTAAACGGTGTAGGGAATGGGTCATGCAAACAGGCATCATTCAACTTCCTGAGATCTACACAGATCCTGATCTCTCCTGACTTCTTATCTTATACCACCATAGGGATAATCCATTCTGATTCTTCGACAGGTTCTATGATTTGTGCTTCCAACATCCTGTCTAGTTCAATCTTCACTTTCTGCTTATATTTTGGATTCAATCTGTAGGGTCTCTGCTTAAATGGCCTAGCATCTAGCTTCAAGTGGATCTTCATCTCTTCCATGGGACCTTTAATGCCCTTCATATCAGTGAACTTGGTTGGAACAAGTCTCGATATTCATGCAGTAGTTCTATGATCTTATCAATGGTGGAATCATCCCATTAATCTCCAACATTAGCAAGCTTAGGTGCTTGCTCTATTCCAATATTAAATTTCTTGATTTTGATCGGTTGTCCAATGAAAGGTAGTTTGACTCTCGATCCTTATACATCTCTCTATCCTTATGTTTGTGCGATGTTCACATTCCTAGGATCATCATCTTCATCAACATTGATATTGTAACATCCTTGCAATTTTTGAAGAGGTTCAATCCATTCATCCTCTTATTGCTCAATAGGGAGGTTAGGTGCCTCCTCAAAGACTTTCTGTCTTACAACTTGTAGAGCTTGATCTACCGAAGGGTACTGGATTTCAAATGAAAATGTAGCTACAAAGTTTTGAGTCATACCGTACCAATCTGAAGTGGTAAGGCGCAGTTCTGCTTGTAGATACCAATTGATAGGTATTGTATCCAAATTTTTGATGAACTTATGCACCCACTGTTCTTGAGGAATGATGCTCCAGACCTCCTCACAACCTCGCACATGGTCCTTCAGACAACTTTGACCTGTGTATCGAACTTCGCATCCTTCTACTTGTTCTGAAAAACACACTGCCATCAAAGTGCGACATTACATCCAATCTGGGATGTTCTTTTTATGTGTCCTCCACCATCTTGTTGGAGTTGCTTTCAAAGCCTCATATAGTGCCAACAATCTCTATTGTACCGGTACAATTTCTTCAAAATATGATAAGAATGTTTCTAAATGATTTAAACCATCAAATGTGGGCAGATTTCTTACTTCTATGCTAATACAATGAACTTCCCTGGTCAATCTAGCACACCTCCATGCAGAGACTTCATACATTTTGTTTTGCCAATTCTCCAGTGCTTCTTCTGAGTCCAATGAACATACGTTATCACTTCACCAGCTTAAATTCCCATCTGTTGTAGGATTAATGTAATCATGTTGTCTTGTTGTCAATTTGTATATATTCTCTAGCTCATATGCATGGTCTTCTTCTCTGATGGGTTCTATGTATCTTCGACCTTCATCAAGATCCAGAGGTGAAATGACCTTAAGGCCATCACCTTCAAATGTCATTCTTCTTTTCTTTAAGTCAACAATAGTAGAATTGTTGAAATCCCAATCAATTCCTAATAGTGTAGGATAAGGGTAGTTATCATCAACTATTTCAATCACCTCGAAGTCCAAAAATTCTCTTACCCCGTCGATGTCCACAGGGACATGCTCTGGTCTCCCAAAGGGGCTTACTGCCTGTTGATTAGTCATCCTAAGCCTGATAGGTGAATAAATTAACTTAGGTTTTCCCATCAGTGCCCAGGTTTTCTTCGTCATAACATTGACTTTTGATCCTAAGTCGAGGACCACATAATCTATATAATAATCTCCAATCTTAGCATTAAGGTGTAGTTCCTTATTTTTCCTTCTCTTTTTGGATACTTGATGTACTTCTCTATTCAATAGAGGGTCTACCTTCACTGGTTCATACTGTCGGATCAAGTTTTGCATTTCTTTTATGGCTCTTTCATCCTTAATCAAATAAATAATGTATACAATAAATTTACAAGATTTCTTACCTCTTTTCCTTCTCCCGATGATGAAAATTGATCGAATCCCAGAGGCATCCCACATTCTCTCACTTTCGGTTGTGCCTTTGATGAAGAAACATGATTTCCTCCAAATTCTCTTCTTGCCTCTTCAAATATATTATTTTCTTTCCTCGGATAAAACTCTGGTGTCTTCTTTGCATTTCTTCTGACCCCTGATTCGTCTGTAGTCTTTGCTGGAATCATCCTATCTTCTCGTGTAGCAGTTACTCCTCTAGTGATAACAACAACTCTAGGATCCACTCTGTGAGGTTCTGCTGAGATTAATTGTACTTGTGGGTTTCCTCCTCATCTCTTCTGAAGCTTGGCTAACAACACAGGACAATATTCAATAACATGTTCAAATGAGT
>JASDQU010100742.1:14364-39922 GCA_032191745.1 Picea mariana | reverse complement strand
TTCCCATCAGTGCCCAGGTTTTCTTCGTCATAACATTGACTTTTGATCCTAAGTCGAGGACCACATAATCTATATAATAATCTCCAATCTTAGCATTAAGGTGTAGTTCCTTATTTTTCCTTCTCTTTTTGGATACTTGATGTACTTCTCTATTCAATAGAGGGTCTACCTTCACTGGTTCATACTGTCGGATCAAGTTTTGCATTTCTTTTATGGCTCTTTCATCCTTAATCAAATAAATAATGTATACAATAAATTTACAAGATTTCTTACCTCTTTTCCTTCTCCCGATGATGAAAATTGATCGAATCCCAGAGGCATCCCACATTCTCTCACTTTCGGTTGTGCCTTTGATGAAGAAACATGATTTCCTCCAAATTCTCTTCTTGCCTCTTCAAATATATTATTTTCTTTCCTCGGATAAAACTCTGGTGTCTTCTTTGCATTTCTTCTGACCCCTGATTCGTCTGTAGTCTTTGCTGGAATCATCCTATCTTCTCGTGTAGCAGTTACTCCTCTAGTGATAACAACAACTCTAGGATCCACTCTGTGAGGTTCTGCTGAGATTAATTGTACTTGTGGGTTTCCTCCTCATCTCTTCTGAAGCTTGGCTAACAACACAGGACAATATTCAATAACATGTTCAAATGAGTTGCAGTAGTTGCAAGTGGTACAAGGGTTCTGACAATCCCTTGACAAATGTCTTGTTTATGCATAGTTATAGAAAATGATTTGACCTCGACCTTAACACATACCTCCTCCTCGTCCTCTTCCTCTAAATCCACAATGAGGGTTGAAGTTTCCTCTTCTTAGGGAGTTAAACTACGTAGTATTTCCTTCTTGTTGTACTTCGCCTTGAATTCTATATGTTTCTCTTGATATTTCATGCAAGAGGTCATAATCCCTACAATATTTCTCATCATGCCCCACAGATTTACAGAATGTATAGTAAAGGTTGGTAGGTGTGTGGACATATTTTTGCATGTAATAACATTCACCATGGCGATGTTGATTTCTACATACCTCACACCAAGGTAGAGTAACCTGCTTCAAAGGTCTCATAGCTCCTGAAGCCAAGTACTCATGAAATAGAGGACAATTCTCCTTCTCATGGCCCTCTGATTTGCATCTGATACACCAAATATCTTCTCTTTTATCTTTTCCCTTATCCTTCTCCATATCTTTGACCTACAGTGATAAGCTAGTTAGATGACTCAAAATTTGACTCATACCTGAGCTAGACTCTCCCATAGGGGTTGATTATAGTTTCATGATGATCTCCAACGCCTTATCTTGCGAAGCGATCTTCTGTTGCATCAAAATGACTCTGATGTGTGGTAAGAGGGAAACAATGAACCATTCTTTATTTTATTCGTCTGGAATCTGAAAACTCAAATGACCTGTTAGGGTCTTAAACCTCTGATCAAACTCCCAAATAGGTTCAACTACTCTCTACTTGATTTCTTTCAGCTCTATAATTCATTGTGACTTCGACTTGGGTTTCTTGAATTCGGTAATCAGCGTAGTCTTAGTGTCATTTAGCGGTTTAGGCTGTAAAACTCCTTCGACAAATTTCATGTACCAACTCAGTGCGTGGTCTCTCAGAGTAGTACTAAACTGAGCTCTCTTAACAGCTTCGTCGATGACACTCCATAAAACTCCGCATAAGAACCAATGTTGATCAGGATATTTAGATCCATCTCCCCTAAAGGTGGGAAACCTCATCTCATCTTCCATAGATGTTCCTAGGTTTCTTGACTGAGTATGCACTAGACCACTTGTACCCGTTCTCAGAGTGATTTGATAACTTAGGTTTCTCTAGTTACTTAATGTTGCTAAAACAACAGGAGTAATAGCACTTACTTCAATAGTCTATGCAGTTCCTGAAGTTTCTAACTCTTCTCGACAAGGTTCTTCAGTCTTCCCTTCTTCTTCCCTAGCAGAATCTAAATGTTCCTCGTTCAGTAACTCTCCTTCTTTTCCAATGTAGAACCCTTCTTCCTATGTTGTTGGTTCATGGTTCTGCTCAAACAAGTTCACCAGAGGAACTTCTCTAAATGATCTCCCACTGCGTGTGTATCCAACCTCTGTGTCGATGTCAATGTCCGAGTTCTTGAACATTATCTCTTTAGTCCAACCGATTACTGTATCTTCAAGATGTTCTTCTCATGAAATAACATCTTGATCTGGAACTTTAGAAAATGTAAAAAATTTCCTCTAGGTCCCTTAAAGAAATATCTCTCTACTTGGATATATGATTCTACTCTATCAATAGAAAACTCAGTAATTTACCCTCCAATGGTACTATCAAACCAGTGATCGACTGCTCTTGACATGGTGTTATCAACTCYCTTAACCTTCTTGATCAGTGCCGACGTCCAAACCACAAGTGGTCTGAGTTTAATTTCAAACTGGGTATCTGCTAATCTGGCTAGCCACTCGTATATCCCCTTATGAATTCCTCCAAAACAAATCTCATGTATATTGGTAAAAATATGCCTTCCCAACCAATCCTCTGTAGTAATATTAGGGTTCTTATTCTGAGCTTCTGCGAAGTGCTTTTCTTGTTCTTTTATCCACTTCTAAATCTTTGTCTTCAATGGAAACCACCTTGACATTCCCTCAATAATATCTCGGTCCTAGCAACAGAACCATTTGTTGGAGCAGGGGCAGACCCAGGGTTCATCTCTAACAGTGCACCAACAAGCCCTAACTACTGGCCCTTTCGGAAACACCTGCAAAGCAGATGAAGTCTCACCTGAATTAGAAATAGGGGGTTGCAGGACACAAGTGTCTACAACTAGAGGAAATGAAAATTGGATTCAACACAATAATACACATCGATATAGTTATCATTTACCAGCTAAACCCTAGTTCTCACAGTTATATCTCATATCTAACACAACGATGCAATAATAGAGTAAGAGAAAGAAAAAGAACAAAGCATCAATCACACATCCCAACAAGATTTATGTGGTTCACCCCCTCCCTAGGGCTACGTCCACAGAATTGTGTTTCTTGATATTATAGGAAAACATACAGTTCTATCTGCGCTCTTAGATTGCAGATCTCTCTCATACTCTCTCTCTTTCTCTCCCCTCCTTGTGCACCGAGCTGCAGAGTTGATCTTCACACCCAACTAAAGATCTTACAACATAGACTCTCTCTCAATGGAATACTTCTCTCTCTCAACAACAATAATTGCTCATTACAATCTCTCTAACCCAACCCAGGTCCTTTTGACCTTTATTTATACATTACAATGACTCTCGGACAACCTTAGGCCGAAACCTAGGTGTCAAAACCCTAAAATGCCAAAACCCTAGGTCAACTTGACCCACATTTTCAAGGCTTCGCCAGCCTGTCTGTCCTTCTTTCCTGCGAGGTGATCCAAAGCATCTATTGGTGCCTTTTTCTGCTTGTTGATTTGTCCACGATCCCTCTTCCTTGCTGATCTATCTTCCTCGGTCTTCTCATTCAACGAATCACTTTCTCTTACTTCACTCCTTCTTTCCTGCTTCTTTAACCACTTTGACCCAATCTTAGTCAATGTGCTTTCCACGTAGTTCATACTGCGTGCTTCTTTCCTTAATCTTCACAATCTTCCATAACCAAGGGCCAACAGTCGTCTCACGCCTACACTCCGACCTCTTTTCGATTGAATTTTCTTCAATATCTTCGACTTCAAATCCACCCGGTCGACTTCCTTGACCTTCGACTTGCTATTGATCTACCTCGACCTCGATCGTTAGTCATTTCAACTTGACTAGAATTTCACTACAAAGAATATAACAACCCAAAATTTTCCTACTTGTTGTCTTCTTTGCTGAAACAAAAGATTCCTAAACTTTCACTCACAGACCTAGGGAAACAATTCCCATTGTCTCTCTGCACCAAGAGAACTTCACAACACTCACAAACTTGGTCAATGAGTCTACTATGTTTTCCAACGTGTCTACTTTCTCTAGTAGCACCTTGTTACTTTCCATCATATCTCTTATGAAATGGTATTTTCCATCAATGTTCTTAGTTGTTGAATGATAAGCAGGGTTCTTTTCCATAAATATTGTGCTTTGACTGTCACAACTTACCTTCATAGCTCTCGTCCCAAACCTGATTCCTGAACATAGCCTTTGAATTGATACCACTTCTTTGCTTCCATGAGTGGCCTCCATGTATTCATCTTTTGTTTTTGACAAGGCTACGACCGTTTGTCACTTACTCATCCAGCTTATTGCTCCACCGAACATCTTGAAGACATATATGTTGGTCGACCTTCCTTGATCCAGATCTCAAGCTCAGTTGGTGTCGACAATGCCATGTACATCCAATTTACCACTGTCACATCCATGTCTTTCTTGGTAGAATATATCATAGTTCTTTGTGCCACAAAAATACCTTAATACTCTCTTGACAACTTTCCAGTGCTCCTTTCCAAGTGTCGACATGTACCTTCTCAATACTCCCACAACATGGGCAATGTATGGTTGAGTGCAGACCATTGCATACATCAGACTACCAACCGCATTTTCATAGGGAACATGTGCCATGTCCTCTATCTCTTCATGTGTCTTTGGAAACTACTCAGCAATAAGCCTTGCTCCCACTGGAATTGGAACCTTCATCGGTTTGCAATCCTACATGTTGAATCATTTCATAACTGTTTCAATATACTTCATCTGATTCAACTAGATATTTCTAGTGGATCGATCTCTCTTAATGTCCATTCCCAGAATGAAGATAGTTTCATTGAGATCCTTCATGTCAAACTTGGAGGATAGTTACTTCTTCACCTCCTCTATTTTTTCCACGTTGTTTCCAATCAATAGAATGTCAACGACATACAAAGCTACATATATGACACTCCCACCTTCTTCCTTGGAATATATGCAGTGATCATATTTTCTTCTCACAAACCCCAAACTGAGGATGTATGTGTCAAAATTCTGGTACCACATCCTTGGAGATTGCTTTAGACCATAAAGGGATATTTTGAGTTTGCACACCAACTCTTGTTTTCCCTTTACTACAAATCCTTCAGGTTGTTTCATGTAGATTTCTTCTTCCAGGTCCCCATATAAGAACGTTGTATTCACATACATATGTTCTATCTCCATATTGAATGTTGCATCCAGAGAGATCAGTACTCTAATGGAAGTTAGTTTTTCAACAGGGGAAAAAATCTCACCAAATTCGACTCCCTTGACTTGGGAATATCCTTCAGCTACCCGTTGAGCTTTGAACTTCTTGACTTTACATGCATCATTCATCTTCTTCTTGAACACCCACTTGCTACTAACAAGCTTTCTTCCACTAGGTAACTTGACTAAATCCCATGTCTCATTCTTGTACAAGGATTCCATCTCTTCAACCATGATGTCCTTCCAGAGTTTACCCTTTTCGAGTCGACTGCCTCATCGAACGACTTGGGCTCATTGTCGATGGAAGTTAGCATGAACATGGAACGAAAGTCGGGTGGACTATACCTTTAAAATGGTTTTCTTACTCTTTATTATCTCCTTAGCACCGGAGTCAGTTGCTCCACCTCTTCTTCAGATTCAGTCGACTCATTTGAATCATCTTATTCGTTCCTCAGTTCATACCACACCGTATCAGGATAATTCTCGGTATGAACAACTTCCTCAGGCTCAAATCTACCTCTAACTTATCTGAAGACCATATATTGATTGTACATTATTCTCCTTGATTCAGGATCCTAGATCTTATATCCTTTTATCCCTTCTTTATAGCCAATGAAAATACATTTGACTTCCTTCTTATCCATCTTCCTCCTCCTTTTCTTGGGAACATGCACAAATTCATCATAGCCAAATACTTTTGGATGTGACACAGAAGGATTCTTACCATACCATACCTCATTTTGGAGTCACATCGACTAGCGTCGATGAAGGAGACATATTCACTAGATATCTTGCAGTCTCGACTACCTCCGCCCATAATTCTTGTGCAAGCCCAACACCAGTGAGCATGCTCCTTGCCTCATCCATCAACGTTTTGTTCATTCTCTCGGCAAATCCATTTTTTTGTGGGGTGTATGGTGTGGTATTTTTTCATTCTATTCCACACTGCTTACAAAAGTGATCAAATTCCTTTCCACAGAATTCACCACCACTGTTAGTCCTCAACACTTTAATCCTCTTCTCTGTCTGGTTTTCCACAAGAGATTTAAACTTCTTAAATCTCTTGAAAACCTATGATTTCTTCCTCAGAAAATATATCCATGTCTTCCTGAAAAAATTATCTATGAAGGAGACATAATATAGGGATCCGCCAAGTGAAAGAACTATGACAGGGCCAAACACATCAGTATGGACCAGTTCTAGAATCCCATTTTCCCTTGTCACTCCAAATGGGAACCTCACCCGAATTTGTTTCCCATATATACAATGTTCACAAAAGTTGACTTCTAAACCACATTCAGGAAAACTTTCGACCATACCTTTTCCTTGCATAGCTTGAAGTCCTTTTTATCCAATGTGTCCAATCTTCTCGTGCCATAACCTGGTCAGTTCAAGTTCATCATGTCTTTTTGAGTTGGTTTGAACTGACTTATCTCTAGTCGAGTCAAGTTCTATCGACATTCAGTCGAGTCGAGTCATAGTCGATTCAATTTCAAGAGAAATGATGTTGTTGCATCCAGTCGAGTAAACATTCTCTAACAACTTGGACAATGTACCAATCTGAAATCCTCTCATTAAGACCATCTCACCTCTGACCATTTTGCACGAATCCTTCTGAAACAGAGTATGCACTCATGCATCATTCATCTTGCTGACAAATATCAGGTTTCTTGTCAAACCCGAAATGTGTAGCACACCTGGAAGAGTTATTTTCCTCCCATCCTGTAATGTTAGCCAGACACTTCCATGTCTAACAATTCTGGTTGTTGATTCATCCTCCAAGAACACATCACCCCCATCATATTACTCATATTCACAGAACCATTATTTATGTGGTGTCATATGATAGGATGCTCCTGAGTCGATCAACCAAACATCTTGATCCGACTGTGTATTGGTCAATGCCAAGTACACATCACCTCCCTTCTCCGAGGTTATCTTTCTCTCATTCGACTGCATCTCGTCAGATCCAAAAATGACTTCTGTTTCCTTCGAATTACAATGATTTTTATAATTCTGATCTTTACCACATTTCCAACATCTTCGCACCAACTGAACTGGGGATTTAGATCTACCCTTCAACTTGAACTTTCTATCAGATAATTTGCATTTGTCTCTATCTACTAGTCTACCTCTCACTACTAGAGCATCTTTGGTCGATCCTTCCATGTTCTTCCTTCTCATTTCTTTTGAAGGAAGAGAAGAAACCATGTCCTCTAGCGCTGGTGTGGTTGTATTACTCCTAGTAGCCATGACTAAGCTATCCTAGGATTCTGGAAAATAACATAATAGGATGATACATTTGTCCTCATTAGTGATCTTTATATCCATAGATGATAACTAGATCAACATGGTGTTAAACACATTTAAATGATCATTCATCAAACTTCCATCACTCATCCTTAGAAGATACAATTTCTTTCTTAGAAACAACTTATTTACCATATATTTTTACCGATATAATCTTCCTAGCTTGTCCCACAGTTTCTTGGTTGAATCTTCACCCTAGACATTCAAAAATACTGAATCTACAAGATAGATATGAATTGTACTTCTTTCTTTTCTTTCAAGTTTCTCCCATTCTTTTGTCGACATGCATGTCAGTTGGGTACCTTGAGAGACCATTGTCCATTATTCTCGATACACAATAAGATCTTATATTTTAAGATTCCAAAGCTCAAATTTATGGCCATTGAATATTTCTATCTTTATTCTGGAACTTCTCATCATTCTTTACTACGATATTTAAAACAATTTATGACTTACGACCCTTACTATACCTAGGGTTTAGTTCTCAAATTCAAGATTTGATATACTCACCAAAGCATTACACCGCTCTGATAACTCACTTTTCAGGGAAGACCTAAGCTATGATACAATATATCAAGAAATGAAGGACACTTCCACACTAATCGTAGTAGAAGAGAAGAAGAATTTAATCAAGAACACAAATGAAAACAAGCAATCACACAGTACACCGATATTTTACCCTAGAAACCATTAACCAGGAAAACCAACATTCCTTTGAGCGTTCTGATCTCTTTTTTTCTTATTCATTCAGAATAAAAGGCTACATGTCTAACCTTGGTCCACACCTAAGACACAATCGACATCATACCCTCTTGCACAAGCAAGAACAACCATGTAGTCAAATTGGATTACACATGCATGAACAACAACCTACACTTACACATGCATTAACCTACAAAAGTGCACTCTATGATCACCTAACAACAATAGCCTTTACAGCCTTACAACATGCATCTTTATAATATTTACAATAGGAAAAACCCTAAATAGTGGCACCCAAAAATGGTTACAGATTCATGTATATCATTGGCTAAAAATCCTACAAAACTCAGGATTCTGCTATAGTCAACTCCAAATTAGTTTTACCAGTCGACCTCCATTCAATCTCTAGTCCATCGTCTCATGCCCACACTTTGACCTCTTGTCGGTTGACTTGTCATCAATATCTTTGACTTCAACTTTACCCAGTCGAATTCCTCGACCTTTGACTTTTTGTCGATCTACCTTGACCTTGATCATCAGTTGATTCACCTCGACTAGACTTTCACTACAATGAATATAACAACCCAAAAACTAGTTCATAGTGATCAAAATTGGGGTGTTACATCTCCCTCCCCTTATTTTGGAATTGTCCTCAATGCAAAACACCATACTGGTGTTCTTAATATTAGAAATCTAGGGTCTCCATCCTTTAATATGCACAGGCAGTCCAACCAAATGCTTATATACATATTCACTCCAACCTAAAATAAAACTTGCATACATAGGCACTCCACCCCAAAACTTGCATAATGATTTTCATAATTTATATTTCTGGAAGCAGTTCGAACCAACACGATCTCCTTCCCTATCATCCTTCACAACCCAAAGAATTGAACCCCTTTCTATGAAATGCAGTCCCTTAGTTTGTCCCACTTCTCTCCAGGGATCTAGTGTACTCAACCAAGAAGTTTCAAAGTTGTGGCTCCAAGAACTCCAACTGCAACAAGTCCATTGGAATTTATTCATTCTATGCCTTCAACATTGAGCTCAATTTCCTTCTATTTATATTTTTCCCTAGCTTCCAGTTTCCATAGCCAACATCTCATTTGTATTATACACATATAGTCATCATGAGATATCTTCATAAATGTTAAATCTGTTTTATATAGGAAAACACAATTTCCCAAGTATGAGCTTCATTCTCATAATTCATTTGGCTCTTGCAACTGTAGGAATCAATATTTATTATGGCTTACATCAATGCCATACCCAATACCATTATTCCTAAAATTTTCTCAATCTTCACTCAGCCAAACCAACTATTAGCATATAGCATTTTTTTTGTAATTACTCAAATATGTTTATATACAAGAAATAAAATTCCCTAGGAATGAGGATTTTCCTCATAATTCTTATCTATTGTAGCAACAAAAATTGGTATTATGTATGGGCTTACATCCCTGCCACATCCAATAACATTCTCCCTACAATTTCCTCAACCTTTTGACATTCATCCACACCACTGTTAGCATAACATAAAAATTTGTAACTATTAATTTCTCAAATCTATTTTATACAGAAAAATAAAATTTCTAGGCATGAATTTTTTGTTCATAATGTTTGGCTCTGCAGTTGTAGATATCAGTATTCCTTATAGGTTGGCAGACATTCCATATCCAATATCATCCTACCTACAATTTTCTCAATTTACACTCAGCCAAAAAAGATTGTGAGTAATTATTAAATTCCAAATTCCAAAACTAATTTATACAGAAAAATAAAGTTTCCCGACATGAGCTTTTGCTCATAATTTTTTTTTGGTTCTTGCAACAGTAGATATCGGTCTTCACTGTGGGATTATATTATCTCCACATCCAAGACCACTCCACCTACAATTTTCTTCCAATTTATACTCGACCAAACAAATTATCAATATCTCATGTACAATATATATTTTCATTGCAACACTTACAAAAATTCATAAAGTGATCTCAGAATTAATTATAGTAGCAATTCAATCACTTCCATTAATCCCTTCTTGAAATTAAATGGAATTCAATTATTGAATGGAATGAACCCATCATTATATACACATGTATTATTAGTCAATATTTTATTTCTTCTATCTAGAAATATTTTTATTACTTTGTTCCCCTGATAGAGATTTTCCATAATTCATCCTTATGTAACTACTTTAACATGCCAATTTCTTGTTTCATTATCTAATAGCTCCAGAAGTGTTCTCAAATTTATGAGTTATTAATTCTCAAATCATTTTATCTATTAGCATAATCATTTCTACGTCATATAATATATACATGCATTCACCAAAATGCATTAAATACTTCCTTTAATACCACTTGTAACATTTTCAATAGCTCCAAAAGAAATCTCAGAATTGTAACCAACAACAATTCAATCACCTTCAACTAGTATTCTTATTAAATATATTGCAACTATCATTCATTATGCATTTGCAACACCATGGGATTTTCATAATGCAACAAATAATAAAATAACAATTAAGGTGTCAATACCCATGGTCACATATACGCAATGCATCCTTGCATTGACTACATAATACCACACAACCATGTCATGCATTCCACCATGGTGAGTTGGAAGGTCTGGCCAATGCCTCAACACATCATCTGAACTCTTCCCAATATTTCCCAAATATTTGGATACCCTCATCTTCAACCCATACACAACACAAGGAAACATAATTCCTAAGTGCTCTTCAGTGTAGGAAAAGAAGTTGCAGTCCAAACATCAACTATACAAGGGAATCCATTGAGCACTCACATAACGCTATAGCCCTTTTGTATCCAACCATATCATTGTCTCACACATAACTATCCCTATGGATATTCATTGTTATAGCAGGAGTATGTCTCATGACTTGACTTGGTTACGATATCATAACCAATCATAACAAAATATTCAACTAAACTTTTATCTAAATGTGTCCTAGCATCAACAAAATTTACAAACTCCAAGCCTTCAGCCATTACATATCAATTTAAATTGTGAAAATTAACTAAGGGAATTCTTACCTGAATTCCTTTCAACATTGGAAGTAATCAAATGCATACATGTATAGCCATTATCAATCTACTTGATGCTACCTGACTAACTGGTATTTGTAGAAGCTTTCAGGATTCCACCTCCATCATTTTGATCACCATTCCTACCACCCTCATGGGTCTTCACATCGATGGAATTCATAAGCAACAGTAGCATCCACATCTTTAACCATGCTATATAATTTTTCCTGAATACATAATACATAATTAGTCATACTCAATATAATATCAGTATTGCATGTATATAACAACAAACTATTCTAAGTCCACAAGAATGCCATATGCATATTCAAGCATATACATATGCACAAATTCACATCCATATGAACCAAACATTCACTATCAGCATGCCTACTAATGCATATATATTCTAACTTCATTCTATGAATCGTGCACTCTAGTGCATTTCTGTTTCAATTCACTTATTATTTATTTATTTAAGTTGTAGTTGGTTGTCTATGAATTTCTTCAGATCCTTGTTTCCTTGTGTGAACCCATTCTACTCATCTGCACTAATGTTCCCTATTCTAAATACTTTCCAGCCAAGTTTTTAATATCCCTAGATCCACAGATCTAGATATTAACCTCAACTGATGACTATTTGTTGTTGAAACCAATACTCTTTGGGATTTTGGATGCGGTTAAGGGTTTCTGATTGAGTTTCAATAGTTATGAGATTCATGTGAAGCTTGCATGTTTGTTTGTTTGATTAGAATGGATTGCTTAGATATTTATATTAAGTATTCAATTACAAACAATTTCATGCATGTAAAAAATTCACTCACAATTGCATGCATGTAAATAATAATCAAATAGTTTTAGATAGATTAGATAATGAATGGATATATGCTGGAAATACAAATATATAAACTAGAAAATTACCATAAACTAAATGCAATGATATATCGGTTCCATGCAAGGCCTAAAAGATGACATGCAATATGTTCGGATGACATGCATGTGGAAAATTGTTGCATGCATGAGGAACTGTCGCATGCAAGGTGGATCTGTTGGATTCCACCGTCAGAAACTGATGGAAATTGGCTCACTGGATGCTCCTTACTCCAATATCAACTGGCTCAGATGGATATTTTGTTTTTATAAGTCCCCAAGGTTGGCGACCTTCTTTCCCTTGTTTTCACCCACAAAGTTACACTGCAACTGCTGGAAAGGGATAGATAAATCACCCTAGATGATTCCATCATTGGAATCTATAGTAAATTGTCTCAATAGATGAACCCTACCTTTTCCTCCAATGGGTATGAATGAATCTAGCTCAATGTCTCCATGGATGAGTATATCTGATAAACTATATTATCTGTGTTGTCAGTAAACCCATTGAAAACTCCCACTGCCTGAATATGACGCCCTGGTGGCTAGAATGCTCAAAAACCTACTCTGGATGGTTCAATGGAAGCAACATTCCTTAATATCAACTAGTTTTGAAGGGATAATATTCACTATGCCTCTTCAGGTGAAGTGACCTACTCTGTGACGAATTGCCTCCTCTGGAATCCACGCTAAAATTGTTGTTGAAACTATTGTTGAAATTGTGATGAAGCAATGGAAAACATGTATGGATTTCCCAATCGGCTAGGGTTTTTCTCTCAACACTGAATCTAATCAACTGGTGTCTTCCTCTTGGAATCCACAATCCTCCATTGATCCGCTTGAACTTGTGTGTTTTCTCCTCTGAGGTCAATTCTCAAATAATAATCCATCATAATGATCAATTAGGTCGCTTTTCTCCCTCATATACTCTCTCAAACCCTAATTATTTGTTGACATCTATATTTAGCCTCTTTAACTTAAGCGACCTCTATATTTTGTTTTTTCCCACTTTTCACTTAATGTCACTTTTGAAATATAGCATTCCCTAGTGAAATGACATCAAATGACCATTTTCCCATGTTTCTTCTTGGATATAGTCTAAAACGGGATGTTTAGACTACTAATACTTCGTATCTGGAGCTCCTACTTGTAAAGGGACATTACAATAATCCTTTCTCAAGATTTCTTGTCCTCAATCAACATCAATCCAAGGTGCTACAAAATCTGATTACTCTCCCAAGTAGCATCCTCTACCGGAATTCCCCTTCATCTGACCAAACACTCCCTAATGACCCTTCTCTTCAATATCCTCTCTCCAAAATCCAATATCTCCTCAAGAACTAACTCCAACTTCCCATCCTCATCCAAAGGTGGAATCTCCTATGAAGTGCTGATGAATTTTCCCACTGATTTATTAAGACAAGAAACATGGAACACATTGTGAATCTAGTTCCCCTCGGGTAGCTCTAGCTCGTAGGCCACTTCACCTTCCCTGCATATGACCTTGTATGGTCTATAGAACCTTGGATTTAGCTTATTATCCCCTCTCTTCTTCAAATATGACTACATGTATGGTTGTAGCCTTAGGAATACTAGATCCCCAACCTCAAAGCTATGCTCTATCTTCTGTTTGTCTGCATGCAACTTTTGTCTATTATGTGCCATCTATAGATTCTCTTTTAGTACCTTGAGAATCTCCTGACTCTCTACTATCCAGTCCTTGGACTTGGGAGCCTGATTTTCTCCAAAAACCAGGTCAATCAAAGTGGGATAATCATACCCATATAATGCTCTGAATGGGGTCATAACTATGGACATGTGGAAGGTAGTTTTATAATCATGATCTCCAAGATGTAACCATGTTACCCATGCTCTTTGTTGTCCACTCACATAGTTCCTCAAATAACCCTCTACCCACTTGTTGAACATCTCCATCTTCCCATTCATCTGTGGGTGGTAATTGGTGCTAGGTGTCAACTTTTTCCCCACCAATATGAATACCTCTTGCCAAAATGTGTTGATGAACCGAATGTCTTTGTTGTTGACTATACTCTGTGGAAACCCGTGAAGTATGAAAACCTCTCTGAAGAATATCTTGGCCACATGCACTGTGTTGTAGTCGGTAGGAATCATGAAGAAATGTGAAAACTTGGTCAATCTGTCAACCAATACATAAATACAGTGCTTACCCTGAGCATTGGGTAGGCCTATAATAAATTCCATGGATATACTTCCCATTTCCGCTCTATAATGGGAAGTGGTTGAAGTAACCTTGTTGGAAGTGTCTACTCTGACTTGTTCTGCTAACAAGTCACACACTCACTAATATGTCTCTTCACAGCTTGCTTGAGTCCCTTCCAAGAGAATCTCTCCTTGACCTTCCTGTAAGTTTTGAAGAACCCCTCATGGCCTACTAATGGAGAGTCGTGTACTGCTGCCAATTTTTTTTTTTTGAGACCTAATATGGGCACTAGGTAGACTTGGTCTTTATAGAAGATGACATCATCTATGACTCTATACCTGTCATCGTGTACCTTTCTGTCCAATAAATCACAAGTGAACTTATCCTTGGAATATTCCACTAACAAGTGGGATTTCCAATCTACTGAAATATCCATCAAGGAACAAGTTGTTGGTATCCTAGATAGTGCATATGCCACAATGTTTTTATTCCCCTTAACATACTCTATGTCAAAATCAAAGGCCTGGACCTTCGTCACCCACTACTTTTTACACTCACCGAGATCCTTCTGCTCAAGGAAATACTTCAAACTATTATGGTCTATCTTGACCACAAATTAGTTGCCCACCAAATACTACCTAAATTTGGTCAACACATGCATGATTGCAAGAATCTCCTTGTCATAGATCGAATATAGCCTCTCGAATTGGCTGAGATTCCTGCTCTCAAATACAATAGGGTGTCCCCTCCTCATCAATACTACTATGATCCCCTCTCCTGATGTATCACACTCTAGAACAAATGGTAGCGTGAAATCAGGAAATTCTAGTAGTGGGCACATTCCCATGACTTCCTTCATATTCTCTAATTCCTTCTATGATTCATATTTCTAGATGAAGGCTCCCTGTCTAGTGAGGTCGGTGAGTGGTTCCCCAAAATGTGAAAAACCCTTCACAAACCTCCTATAATAGTTGCACAACCCAAAGAAAATCCTAAACTATGTCACATTCTTGGGCGATGGCCAATCCAAAATGGCCATGATCTTATCCTGGTGCACCTGTACTCCCTGTGCACTGATAATGTGGCCCAAGTATAATATTTCTGTCATGCAAAAATCACACTTTGACTCCTTGGAATACAGTGATGACTCCATAATGTTGAGTCCCTCATCCAAATGCTTTAGATTCTCCTCCCATGTCCTATTGTATATCAAAATGTCGTCGAAGAACACCAATATCAATTTCCTCAAGTGATCTCGGAATATATGGTTCATGAGAGACTGAAATGTGGTCGGTGCATTGGTTATCCCAAATGGCATAAATAGGAACTCGAAGTGTCCATAGTGGCATCTTAATGTCATCTTCTCTATATCCTGCTCTCAAATGATGATTTGATGATACCTGGAGCGTAAGTCAATCTTAGAGAAGAAAACTGCTCCATGTGATTTGTCCATCAACTCGTCAATGCATGGGATATGATACCATTTTTTGATAGTCTTCTTGTTCAAAGCACGGTAATCTATACACATCCTCATGGTACCATCCTTATTTAGGACTAAGACAATTGAAGAAGCGAATGGACTATTGTTGGGTATTATGTGTCCCGTGTCTAGAAATTCCTTGATTGATTTTTATATCTCATCCTTGAAACTCCTATGATGAAAATAGGGTGTTGTAATCATGGGTTTTGTACCCTCCTCCATCTAGATGGTGTGCTCAAACCCTCTATCTGGGGGTCTCCCTGGCATAATCATACCAAAAACCCATTGATGTTGACTCAACAAATTCATGATCTCTCTTTGATACTGTTGTTAGTTATCTGAATTCCTCCGCGTGGTGATCACAAACTCTGTTGCATATACTTCTTCCCCATGCCTAAATATCCTCTCCATCCTCTTCATCGACACTATCCTAGGTGCCTCTATCAACATACCCCTCAGTACAATCTTCTTCCCCTCACTGTCTCTGAACCCCATCTCAAGGGTTTGGTAGTCGGCATAAATATTTCCCAAGGTGATCAACTATTGGACTCACAAAACCACATCTGTGTCAAATAGGTCAGATACATAAAATGTATCTCTCATGGTGTAGTTACCTAAATTTACCTCAAAGTCTAGAACTTTGTCCAAACATTCCAGCGTGTGGTCATTTTCTACTGCAACATCAAACCCCTAAAATTCCTCGGTCTATAGTTATTGCCTAGCTACCAATGTAGCATCAATGAAGTTTTGGGTTTCTTGACCATCTACCAAGGCAATGGATCAATGTCCCTGAATAGTCCCTTTGATCCTGAGTGTGTCATACCTAGGGACTCCAAAAAAGGTCGCTATGAATCCTCCCTTTGTTGGTGATTGTCTCTTAACCTTCTCGCGAGGTTGAGGCTCTACCAGTCATTGGGACCCTACCGGTGTCGGTGATATTTGTGGAGGATTCTCCTCTGTATGTGATGGATCCTCCTATAAGTCGGTGGAATCATTGTCAAGTGCCTGACTTCCCTGTTCCTCCTCATCATTGTCTGTTGCAACCTCAATGTAGTGGATTTATCCCTTTCCCATGCACATGTGGTCAAGGATCCATGGGTATTTGCAGGTGAAGCATATATTCTTCCTCATAATCTCACACCTCATATCATCATCAAAATTATCCTTACCCTTCCACTCTTTATGAAATGGTTTCCTATCCCGGTCCTTTTGTGCCACAAAGGGTTCAGAAAACGTTTTGGTTTTCAACACTAAGTCTACTAGATCTCTAGTGTGTAGGATGGCATCCTATAGTGTTTGAGGTATGTAGGCCTTCACCCATCCTCTCAATGGTTCTATGAGGCCCTCTGTGAAAATAATGATCATTCTAGGTTCTAAAATGTCTTTCACTGCCACAGATACCCTATGAAACTCTGTGATGAATGCCTCATGTGTGATAGTTTGTCTCAACTGGGCTAAATCCCTGAAGTGGATCTTTGGATTCCTCCTATCAAACGTGTCCATGAGCCTCTCTGTGAATTCCTTGTATAAAGTGATGTGACTATGACCCAATGCCACCAGTCCATGATACTACTACTTGTGTGCCTCTCCCTCCAAATGCAAGGTAGAGAAATTGATGGCCTTGATTTCTTTCATCGGGTTGAGCTTGTAGCATGTGCTCAATTTTTGTACCTAATATCTATAGGTACATCAAGATGAACCATCGAAAGAAGGTATAGTAAGTTTACCTACTTTGCTCACGAAATCTATGTTTTTCCCCTGTGGATGTTGTTGTTGTCCTCCATTATGAGTATCTCTAGGATAGTTCTTGAGTCTGATTCCACAATACTCTACTAAATGCATCTCTTGATGTAACTCTGGTACCAGTGCTGCATACTCTCTCATGTACTCAGAAATATCCTCTTCCTATGTGGTCGGACTCTGTGCTACTGGTTGTTGTACTGCTTCTTGTGGTTCCCTATGAAAGCTAGTGAATAGTGGTATGGGAATCCTACTCATTGATGTGTAGGTGTGAGTAGGTGAATGTTTCCTACTACCTACTCCTGAATTCCCCTATTCTACATGGGGGACATGTGCTGCTAGAATGTTCCCTATATCCAACCTGTCTGCCATCTATGCCAAAGAATGAGTCATAGCCCGTTGACTAATCACCAGATTGTTAAGAGCCTGCATGAAGGGTGCTTCTGGGCCCATGGGTTATTTTCCACTACCTTTTGGCCTTTCATATATGTCTCTCATCATCCTCTCTGTCTCAAACTCTACCCTTTTTTTTGCTTCCCGATGTGCCTCTTCCTCTTCGTCTGAACTGTGAGGAAAGGGGGGATAATCTGATATAGGTCCTCTATTCCCTACATCTATTATGAGTGAATTTTTTTTCACTTATGTGCTCATGGCCTTCTAGGTTCTCTACTGAACTCATCGAAACTTTAGTCACAGGATGGAAGGACTAAATCTCTAATACCACTGCAATATTCCTAGATTCGTAGATCTGGATATTAACCTCAATTGTTGACTATATGTTGTTGAAACTGATACTCTTTGGGATCCTGGATGTGGTTAAGGTTTTTTTATTGAGTTTCAATAGTTCTGAGCTTCATGCAAAGATTTCATGTTTGTTTGTTTGAGTAGAATGGCTTGTTTAGATATTTAGATTAAGTAGTCAATTACAAAAAATCGCATGCATGTTAAAAATTCACTCACAACTGCATGCATGTAAATAATAATCAAATAGTTTCATATAGATCAGATAATGAATGAATCTATGCTAGAAATACAAAGATATAAATTATAAAAGTACCAAAAATTACATGTGATGATAGATCGGTTCCATGAAACGCCTGAAATATGACATGCACACTAGTCAGATGACATGCATGTGGAAAATTGTTGCATGCATGAGGAACTATCACATGCAAGGTGGATATGTTGGATTCCACCATCAGAAAATGATGGAAACTGTCTCACTCAATGCGCCTTGCTCCAAGCTCAAATGGGTCGGATGGATATGTTAATCTACTAAGTCCCCAAGGTTGGCAACCTTCTTTCCCTTCTTTTCACCCACAAAGTTACGTTAAAAATTCCTAAAAGGGATGGATAAGTCTCCCTGGATGATTGCACCATCAGAATCTATTGTAAGCTGTCTCAATAGAGGCACCCTGCCTTTTCCTCCAATGGGTTGGAAGGAATATGGATCAATGTCTCCCTAGATGAGTAGATTTGATCAAGTGTATTATCCTTATTGTCGGTAAACCCATTGCAAAACCCCACTTCCYAAATATGATTCCCTGGTGGATAAGATGCTCATAAACCTACTCTGGATGGTTTAATGGAAGTGAATTTCCCTGATATCAATTGGGTTTTAAGGGATAAGATTCACTAGGCCTCTTCAGGTGAAGCGACCTACTATGTGATGGATTTCCTCCTCTATAATCCATGCTAAAACTACTRCTGAAACTATGATGAATCAATGGAAAACCTGTATGGATTTCCCAATCGGCTAGGGTGTGTCTCTCAACACCAAATCCAATCAACTAGTGTCTTCCTCCTGGAACCCACAATCCTCCATTGTTTCTCCTAAACATATGTGTTTTCTCCTCTGAGATCAATTCTCAAATCATAATATGTCATAATGATCAATTAGGTCGCTTTTCTCCCTCATATCCTCTCTCAAACCCTAATTCTTCATTGACCTCTATATTTAGCCTCTTTCACTTAAGCAACCTCTATATTTGGATTTTTCCCACTTTTTATTGAATGTCACTTTCGAAATATAACATTCCCTAGTGAAATGACATCAAATGACCCTTTTCCCTTATTTCTTCCTATCTATAGTCTAAAAGGGGATGTTTAGACTACTAATCCTTCCTCTCTAGAGCTCCTACTCGGAAAGGGACATTACAAAGTTCCACTTGGTCATTCTGCAATCCAACCAATGTGTTCAATTTGCAGAAACTTCTTTTGGGTAGTCATATCCAACTTTATCTTTATGAAACATTCCATCACCTTGGAATGAGGTAGCTCACAACATTCCATCACTCTACTATCACAACATCCTTGAATTCAACTTACACATACTCATTCCACATCCTTGCTATTACTTCTAGTTTTCCATTATATTACTTCATTTAACAAGTCCCACTTTTCTCACTCAAGACCATTCCCAAAGGAAGTCTATTACGTTTAGTGACACTTTTCAAGTGAAATAACCTTCATTATTCTATCCCTAATTTCTTTGCATTAACATCCTGCTTCCACTATGAACTCTGATATCAAAAGTGGCTTTCTTGCTCTGAGTACTTTTAGATGAGTATCTAAGTCATATCTATAAAATCCTTCCCAGGCACTCATGTGCTTGGCACATAACTATGATTCACACATCACATCCTAAGCTCCATGTTCTCTTTCACTTCAAGTTTTTCATCTATCTACACATCTCTACCTTCAAGGTTATGGAGTCTTAATTTTCCTTTCTAAGCCCACTAATGATATTATTCACCAACTAGCTTAATTTTCTATGTGAGAATCCTTTTTTTTGTTCCTTGCAATTCATTCACACTATGTAGCAACCGAATAATAATTCTTTTATTCCACTCTTCTTGAGTTCTTTATCCACTTTTCATTACTTGCCCTGTAGCTCGTTTATTGCCTCAACCCACTTCTACAAACTTTTTCATGCTTCCATGACTCTGATATCCAATCCTAGACTTGAATTTATCTAATTATACCTCTAATTCTGCAAAATGTACGAGCAATCATTTTGTTATAATTATGCATGTCAAAAAATTTGTTAATGAATGCAACATGTCCATTTTTGGCTCAATTCATGAAGGAATATATCATCATTATACAAATTATAAAAAATAAATTTTATTATCCTCATAAAAATATTTCCAATGTCTGTACTCATGCCTCATTTAAATCTATGAGGTGAAAGTTATGGCTTCCTGAAAAAGCCACTTTCACCCTTTTTGTGCATTTTCTCCACTAGTGCAATTTTATTGAAGTGCCAACTTTTGTCTACTGCAGAAGAAAATATGTCAGGAAATAGACAAACTTTTATATGGAACATAGTTAATAATATTGACAAGGAATTAATATAAACTCTACAATTTTCAAGTTGATAAACCAATCAAAAACTACAACAATCTGGAATCTGCAACTTTATCCTTTTTCACAATTTTTCCAGACTTGGATTTTTTAGCAAAACTGGCTATATCACAATATGTGCACTTTTGGAAAATTTTCAATAAACCAAAGGTCTTTGTCTTGATGAGTATATTAAATTTTGAATAAATAAAATTTTCCATTTTTGTGATCGAGGGTCATTTTTCCTCCTCTGAAAATCTCAAAAATCCCTAAAAAGTGGCCCTGAATAGTGGATTTCGGCCTATTTCAGTATCCCCATTCCAATCCCCTTAGTATTTATTCATTTACTTAGTGGTTTATTTGTGTGTCTTCTTTTTGGACTATTTCCAAGAGTTTCAGATTAATGTGGACCACTGCCAATGATCTGGACCCAGATATTTAAAAACCATTATTTTACATTTTCTAACAAATCCAAGAAGAATTGGAATATGTCCATATATGGAACTTTTGTAGATAACGTCTCTACGTAAAAAACCTATAATTTTCATATTAACAAAACTTGATATGCTCCAGTTATGTCCAAAATACGAAAAATGACTTGAGACTTGGTTTTTTTTAAACTATGGAACAATTTTTCCTACTTGCAATCTGCATCGTTGATTTCAAATATGAAGCAATCTAGACCATTTATTTTCTCTCTATCAGTGATCGGTGATTGAGGATCGATGATTTTCTTTGCAAACCAAACCTTCCCACTGATCTCTTCAATGCCCAATCATTGACCATTGATCATCAACCTTTTTTCTCCACAAACCAGAAGTCACCCACGAATCTTGTTGATGCCCAACCACCAACCATTGACCATCGGCCATCGGTCATATTCCCCAAAAACCCAAGACTATTCAAAAATCTCACCAAACCTCAACCATCGACAATCAACCATCTCTTTGCTGACATGGCATGACACATGGATGATGACCTAGAATGACACATCATCCTAAGGCATTAATTGGGATGATGTGGCATGACACATGGATGATGACATGGAATGACACATCATCACCTTAATTTCCTTCATTGGCCATCAACAATTTCTCTTTGAATAATTTGAACATCGCACTAATTATGTCGATGCTCGATCATCGACCATCGATGATCAAAGATAACTCTTGGAGAACTTCAACACTTTGCCAAAACTTTATGATCCCCGACCATCGACCATAGACGATCTCAAATGTCAAATTAGGATAATTAGCCAATTGTGGTGTGTTTTAGATTTGACATAGCAATCCCCTTCAGCCTACACAACCCAAAGAAATGAACCTCTTTCTATGCCATGCAGTCCCTCAGGTTGTTCAATTTCTCTCCATGTCTCCAATGCTACTGGTAAGGAAATATCCATGGTAGAAACTCCAAGGATTCTCAATTGTGGCAGTTCTTGAGAACTACCATCAATTTCATTCCCATAGGCATCCATTCCAACTTGGAATTATTGGTAATTCCTCACAACCATCTCACAATGTCTCTCCTCCTTCTTCCATTCATTTCCATGCTAATCCCAAGAGCACACGAATTAGAAAGAGTGAAATGGGGAATTCACAAAATGAAATAATTAACCAAGAAAAACCCCCAAACATCCCACAGGTAGGGTTTATATAATTACAAGAACCAAGAACCACATGGCCTCCCCAAGAATCTCATGTCTTTGTCCGTCTTGCAACCAACGATGTATTTTATTAATATATATAGATATATTACATTTCTAGGCACTCCAAACCCTTTACAACTTTACCGGCTCACCAGCCTAAGACACATTTACATAATACATTCTAGTTCATAGGGATCAAAATTGGGTTGTTACAAGACACCACCTGGAATAGGAAGGTATATCATATTTTGAATTTAATATGTTTAATTTTTGTTAGTTCTATATAAAAATTATGATATACAACCTAATAGAAACTTTTTCTAGGCTCTCAGACACGTGAAAAGAAACCAAGACAAGACTAGAGAAACATGGGAAACACAAACTTGGCCGAGGTGGTTACATGAAACTAAAAGCACGAATTGTAAGTACCAAAAAATTAAACCATAGCATTCCTATCATCATCCAACTTTTATTTAATTGTATCCATTAAGCCAAATTTGAGACCTTGTGCAATGCGATGGGCTCAATTCAAAATTGTGACCACAGAAGAATACCTTTAGCTAGAGCACCGCTCACTCCCTATTCCAACCCCTCGAAAATGCCTTTGAACACAATATTCCCCTTTGAACATAATCGTAATTGAAATCAACGGAATTTAATTATTGATTACTTGTAAAATCTATTCACGATTGATTTCACCCATAAATGAATGTATCTTTATGTTTTAAGCAAGAGAGAAACAACAATAATGAGGCCAATAGTGGACAACAACCCATGACAATGGATTTCAGTCTGAAGATGGTGGTGTGCATCCCATCCATGACAGTGGAGTGCATCCCGATGATGATAGTGTGCAACTTGGCCATGATGGTATTATGGCTATAAAATAATAAGTATGAATTAATAAAATTATTAATATCTACTTGCAGATGGTGTACTTATAACTTCTTGTTTCGATGGAAGAGCATCTAGATGATATTGCTTTGCGAGAGTAGGAACACATGCCAGCCAAAACAATGGTATTGACTACTCAACCTGGTAAAGAACATTGTAATGATATTTGCATTAATGAACTACTTATGCGAATAATAACTAACCATATCAATTTAACCCTTTTTGTTATTGTAGTCGAGGTCCCTCAACAACAACCTACACATCATGGAGAGTACCTGACTAGACGTACAATGCATTAGAGAATGAATATTGAATCAACACCAAGAGAGGGCCCAACAAATGAAGTGGATCTAGACATTGATGAGCCAATCAACAGATTTTTGAAAACTAAAATCCATAAAAAGAAGTGATTGTATATATTGTGAAAAGAAACACGTATAATGGAAACATATTTTGATGATAAAATATATTAATATATACTATTTTTTGCTACCTTCTTATGGAAGTATGTTATATCTTTTGTATGTACAAAACCACATAGTTTCACACACATTCCTTCTTTTATTTACCTTTGAATTTTGTTTTTCTACTTTCTACGCATGAATCATACTATGACACTTTCAATTATTTCCTAGTACTAGATAAATTGGATATGTGGAATTGAGAATGATGTGAGGGGGGGGGAATGAGCTTCCACCTTCACGTGGTTGGCCATGTTCAATAGAGAATAAATTATTCTCGAAACCAAGACAATATCATTCAGGTATTCCACTTTAGTCTTTCAAGAGTCTTGTACATGTCGATATGTATGTTTATTTATTTGATTATTATTCAGTCGTATAACCTTTTATTATCTAATGATTTATGTACGTCTTCGCAATGGAAATGCAACTAACAACTAGCCTATGTGTGATGTGATTGTACAATCAACCCATGTTAGTCTATGTGGTGAAGTGGATCTTACCACTACTCTTCTTGAAGAAATATGGATGGAAATAGCTAATAAGTTTTGGAAGCAAAAATTGGACTACAAAGATGTTGCTTTTAGACACATTGCATGTTTTTCTCATGGTATCTCAATAAACATTTTCCCACATACCAGTGGCAAAAGTTGTATATGTTACAACTCTTCCCACATGCCTATGGGTGGATTTGTAGATGATACAACTCTTCCCACAGGATTGTGGGTATACAACTTTGACCGTAGGCATGTGGGTAGAGTTTCCATGCTACAACTTTTCCCACAGGCATGTGGGCAAAGTTGTCATGTTATATGAAAATTTATGAGAATTATTTCAATGATTTATGTGATGTATTTGTGTTTAATAGAAATATCCATCAATGCTACTCAAAATATCCCATTATGAAAACTTGTAAGTAGCATTTTGGAAATACTACTCAAAGTATTGTGGGAATACTTGTAAATATTATTTGGTTATTTGTAATAACTTTGTTGAAGGAAAAGGTTAGGGAAATGGTGTCGAGTTAGATTTTCTCTAGATATGTGGGGTGTTCACTTCAAACTAAAAGGATCTCCAAAATTTATTACCTTGTATCTTTTTTGGTTGTTTCGATCTATTTTCTTATGTCTTACTTACTAATAAAATCCATGCTATCACAATGGGTTGCAATGGAATCTCATTACATGCATAAAGGTGACCAACTAGTTGACACTAGTTGAAATTCTTTGTATATTCCATGGCATATTAACATAGATTCTATTAGCACAGTCTAACATAGAGAAACCTCAACCTAGTAGTTCTTGTTCCACCATAATTCCCTCCACTCTCTTTTTCATGCGCCTCCCTGTTAGAAAACGTATAATTTTGAGCTTTTGAACTTTAGATTTTTCCTCTTAGAAATAAAAAAAAATTACCCAAAAAGAAAAAACTTAGAGATTTTCCTTTTAATTTTAAAATAAATCCATTGGTTGTTATTTATCAATAGCATGCTTACAATATCATCGATGAGTTACTCTAATTTTATCGAATGGTCCTAATGATCTCCAAAGTTTAGAAGTTGCATGAGTTTTAAAAGAAAGTCTTTAATGGTCTCCTCGGAGCTTCGCGCTTTGGGTATTCCAACAAATCTAAACAACAAAAAACCCGAAACTCAGAAGTCCCAAAGACGTCATGGGACACGTATCTTTTAAAATATTTTCTTGGGTTGATACATGGCACTTATTTTTTACATTTACTT
>JASDQU010100742.1:0-14344 GCA_032191745.1 Picea mariana | reverse complement strand
CTGAAACTATGATGAATCAATGGAAAACCTGTATGGATTTCCCAATCGGCTAGGGTGTGTCTCTCAACACCAAATCCAATCAACTAGTGTCTTCCTCCTGGAACCCACAATCCTCCATTGTTTCTCCTAAACATATGTGTTTTCTCCTCTGAGATCAATTCTCAAATCATAATATGTCATAATGATCAATTAGGTCGCTTTTCTCCCTCATATCCTCTCTCAAACCCTAATTCTTCATTGACCTCTATATTTAGCCTCTTTCACTTAAGCAACCTCTATATTTGGATTTTTCCCACTTTTTATTGAATGTCACTTTCGAAATATAACATTCCCTAGTGAAATGACATCAAATGACCCTTTTCCCTTATTTCTTCCTATCTATAGTCTAAAAGGGGATGTTTAGACTACTAATCCTTCCTCTCTAGAGCTCCTACTCGGAAAGGGACATTACAAAGTTCCACTTGGTCATTCTGCAATCCAACCAATGTGTTCAATTTGCAGAAACTTCTTTTGGGTAGTCATATCCAACTTTATCTTTATGAAACATTCCATCACCTTGGAATGAGGTAGCTCACAACATTCCATCACTCTACTATCACAACATCCTTGAATTCAACTTACACATACTCATTCCACATCCTTGCTATTACTTCTAGTTTTCCATTATATTACTTCATTTAACAAGTCCCACTTTTCTCACTCAAGACCATTCCCAAAGGAAGTCTATTACGTTTAGTGACACTTTTCAAGTGAAATAACCTTCATTATTCTATCCCTAATTTCTTTGCATTAACATCCTGCTTCCACTATGAACTCTGATATCAAAAGTGGCTTTCTTGCTCTGAGTACTTTTAGATGAGTATCTAAGTCATATCTATAAAATCCTTCCCAGGCACTCATGTGCTTGGCACATAACTATGATTCACACATCACATCCTAAGCTCCATGTTCTCTTTCACTTCAAGTTTTTCATCTATCTACACATCTCTACCTTCAAGGTTATGGAGTCTTAATTTTCCTTTCTAAGCCCACTAATGATATTATTCACCAACTAGCTTAATTTTCTATGTGAGAATCCTTTTTTTTGTTCCTTGCAATTCATTCACACTATGTAGCAACCGAATAATAATTCTTTTATTCCACTCTTCTTGAGTTCTTTATCCACTTTTCATTACTTGCCCTGTAGCTCGTTTATTGCCTCAACCCACTTCTACAAACTTTTTCATGCTTCCATGACTCTGATATCCAATCCTAGACTTGAATTTATCTAATTATACCTCTAATTCTGCAAAATGTACGAGCAATCATTTTGTTATAATTATGCATGTCAAAAAATTTGTTAATGAATGCAACATGTCCATTTTTGGCTCAATTCATGAAGGAATATATCATCATTATACAAATTATAAAAAATAAATTTTATTATCCTCATAAAAATATTTCCAATGTCTGTACTCATGCCTCATTTAAATCTATGAGGTGAAAGTTATGGCTTCCTGAAAAAGCCACTTTCACCCTTTTTGTGCATTTTCTCCACTAGTGCAATTTTATTGAAGTGCCAACTTTTGTCTACTGCAGAAGAAAATATGTCAGGAAATAGACAAACTTTTATATGGAACATAGTTAATAATATTGACAAGGAATTAATATAAACTCTACAATTTTCAAGTTGATAAACCAATCAAAAACTACAACAATCTGGAATCTGCAACTTTATCCTTTTTCACAATTTTTCCAGACTTGGATTTTTTAGCAAAACTGGCTATATCACAATATGTGCACTTTTGGAAAATTTTCAATAAACCAAAGGTCTTTGTCTTGATGAGTATATTAAATTTTGAATAAATAAAATTTTCCATTTTTGTGATCGAGGGTCATTTTTCCTCCTCTGAAAATCTCAAAAATCCCTAAAAAGTGGCCCTGAATAGTGGATTTCGGCCTATTTCAGTATCCCCATTCCAATCCCCTTAGTATTTATTCATTTACTTAGTGGTTTATTTGTGTGTCTTCTTTTTGGACTATTTCCAAGAGTTTCAGATTAATGTGGACCACTGCCAATGATCTGGACCCAGATATTTAAAAACCATTATTTTACATTTTCTAACAAATCCAAGAAGAATTGGAATATGTCCATATATGGAACTTTTGTAGATAACGTCTCTACGTAAAAAACCTATAATTTTCATATTAACAAAACTTGATATGCTCCAGTTATGTCCAAAATACGAAAAATGACTTGAGACTTGGTTTTTTTTAAACTATGGAACAATTTTTCCTACTTGCAATCTGCATCGTTGATTTCAAATATGAAGCAATCTAGACCATTTATTTTCTCTCTATCAGTGATCGGTGATTGAGGATCGATGATTTTCTTTGCAAACCAAACCTTCCCACTGATCTCTTCAATGCCCAATCATTGACCATTGATCATCAACCTTTTTTCTCCACAAACCAGAAGTCACCCACGAATCTTGTTGATGCCCAACCACCAACCATTGACCATCGGCCATCGGTCATATTCCCCAAAAACCCAAGACTATTCAAAAATCTCACCAAACCTCAACCATCGACAATCAACCATCTCTTTGCTGACATGGCATGACACATGGATGATGACCTAGAATGACACATCATCCTAAGGCATTAATTGGGATGATGTGGCATGACACATGGATGATGACATGGAATGACACATCATCACCTTAATTTCCTTCATTGGCCATCAACAATTTCTCTTTGAATAATTTGAACATCGCACTAATTATGTCGATGCTCGATCATCGACCATCGATGATCAAAGATAACTCTTGGAGAACTTCAACACTTTGCCAAAACTTTATGATCCCCGACCATCGACCATAGACGATCTCAAATGTCAAATTAGGATAATTAGCCAATTGTGGTGTGTTTTAGATTTGACATAGCAATCCCCTTCAGCCTACACAACCCAAAGAAATGAACCTCTTTCTATGCCATGCAGTCCCTCAGGTTGTTCAATTTCTCTCCATGTCTCCAATGCTACTGGTAAGGAAATATCCATGGTAGAAACTCCAAGGATTCTCAATTGTGGCAGTTCTTGAGAACTACCATCAATTTCATTCCCATAGGCATCCATTCCAACTTGGAATTATTGGTAATTCCTCACAACCATCTCACAATGTCTCTCCTCCTTCTTCCATTCATTTCCATGCTAATCCCAAGAGCACACGAATTAGAAAGAGTGAAATGGGGAATTCACAAAATGAAATAATTAACCAAGAAAAACCCCCAAACATCCCACAGGTAGGGTTTATATAATTACAAGAACCAAGAACCACATGGCCTCCCCAAGAATCTCATGTCTTTGTCCGTCTTGCAACCAACGATGTATTTTATTAATATATATAGATATATTACATTTCTAGGCACTCCAAACCCTTTACAACTTTACCGGCTCACCAGCCTAAGACACATTTACATAATACATTCTAGTTCATAGGGATCAAAATTGGGTTGTTACAAGACACCACCTGGAATAGGAAGGTATATCATATTTTGAATTTAATATGTTTAATTTTTGTTAGTTCTATATAAAAATTATGATATACAACCTAATAGAAACTTTTTCTAGGCTCTCAGACACGTGAAAAGAAACCAAGACAAGACTAGAGAAACATGGGAAACACAAACTTGGCCGAGGTGGTTACATGAAACTAAAAGCACGAATTGTAAGTACCAAAAAATTAAACCATAGCATTCCTATCATCATCCAACTTTTATTTAATTGTATCCATTAAGCCAAATTTGAGACCTTGTGCAATGCGATGGGCTCAATTCAAAATTGTGACCACAGAAGAATACCTTTAGCTAGAGCACCGCTCACTCCCTATTCCAACCCCTCGAAAATGCCTTTGAACACAATATTCCCCTTTGAACATAATCGTAATTGAAATCAACGGAATTTAATTATTGATTACTTGTAAAATCTATTCACGATTGATTTCACCCATAAATGAATGTATCTTTATGTTTTAAGCAAGAGAGAAACAACAATAATGAGGCCAATAGTGGACAACAACCCATGACAATGGATTTCAGTCTGAAGATGGTGGTGTGCATCCCATCCATGACAGTGGAGTGCATCCCGATGATGATAGTGTGCAACTTGGCCATGATGGTATTATGGCTATAAAATAATAAGTATGAATTAATAAAATTATTAATATCTACTTGCAGATGGTGTACTTATAACTTCTTGTTTCGATGGAAGAGCATCTAGATGATATTGCTTTGCGAGAGTAGGAACACATGCCAGCCAAAACAATGGTATTGACTACTCAACCTGGTAAAGAACATTGTAATGATATTTGCATTAATGAACTACTTATGCGAATAATAACTAACCATATCAATTTAACCCTTTTTGTTATTGTAGTCGAGGTCCCTCAACAACAACCTACACATCATGGAGAGTACCTGACTAGACGTACAATGCATTAGAGAATGAATATTGAATCAACACCAAGAGAGGGCCCAACAAATGAAGTGGATCTAGACATTGATGAGCCAATCAACAGATTTTTGAAAACTAAAATCCATAAAAAGAAGTGATTGTATATATTGTGAAAAGAAACACGTATAATGGAAACATATTTTGATGATAAAATATATTAATATATACTATTTTTTGCTACCTTCTTATGGAAGTATGTTATATCTTTTGTATGTACAAAACCACATAGTTTCACACACATTCCTTCTTTTATTTACCTTTGAATTTTGTTTTTCTACTTTCTACGCATGAATCATACTATGACACTTTCAATTATTTCCTAGTACTAGATAAATTGGATATGTGGAATTGAGAATGATGTGAGGGGGGGGGAATGAGCTTCCACCTTCACGTGGTTGGCCATGTTCAATAGAGAATAAATTATTCTCGAAACCAAGACAATATCATTCAGGTATTCCACTTTAGTCTTTCAAGAGTCTTGTACATGTCGATATGTATGTTTATTTATTTGATTATTATTCAGTCGTATAACCTTTTATTATCTAATGATTTATGTACGTCTTCGCAATGGAAATGCAACTAACAACTAGCCTATGTGTGATGTGATTGTACAATCAACCCATGTTAGTCTATGTGGTGAAGTGGATCTTACCACTACTCTTCTTGAAGAAATATGGATGGAAATAGCTAATAAGTTTTGGAAGCAAAAATTGGACTACAAAGATGTTGCTTTTAGACACATTGCATGTTTTTCTCATGGTATCTCAATAAACATTTTCCCACATACCAGTGGCAAAAGTTGTATATGTTACAACTCTTCCCACATGCCTATGGGTGGATTTGTAGATGATACAACTCTTCCCACAGGATTGTGGGTATACAACTTTGACCGTAGGCATGTGGGTAGAGTTTCCATGCTACAACTTTTCCCACAGGCATGTGGGCAAAGTTGTCATGTTATATGAAAATTTATGAGAATTATTTCAATGATTTATGTGATGTATTTGTGTTTAATAGAAATATCCATCAATGCTACTCAAAATATCCCATTATGAAAACTTGTAAGTAGCATTTTGGAAATACTACTCAAAGTATTGTGGGAATACTTGTAAATATTATTTGGTTATTTGTAATAACTTTGTTGAAGGAAAAGGTTAGGGAAATGGTGTCGAGTTAGATTTTCTCTAGATATGTGGGGTGTTCACTTCAAACTAAAAGGATCTCCAAAATTTATTACCTTGTATCTTTTTTGGTTGTTTCGATCTATTTTCTTATGTCTTACTTACTAATAAAATCCATGCTATCACAATGGGTTGCAATGGAATCTCATTACATGCATAAAGGTGACCAACTAGTTGACACTAGTTGAAATTCTTTGTATATTCCATGGCATATTAACATAGATTCTATTAGCACAGTCTAACATAGAGAAACCTCAACCTAGTAGTTCTTGTTCCACCATAATTCCCTCCACTCTCTTTTTCATGCGCCTCCCTGTTAGAAAACGTATAATTTTGAGCTTTTGAACTTTAGATTTTTCCTCTTAGAAATAAAAAAAAATTACCCAAAAAGAAAAAACTTAGAGATTTTCCTTTTAATTTTAAAATAAATCCATTGGTTGTTATTTATCAATAGCATGCTTACAATATCATCGATGAGTTACTCTAATTTTATCGAATGGTCCTAATGATCTCCAAAGTTTAGAAGTTGCATGAGTTTTAAAAGAAAGTCTTTAATGGTCTCCTCGGAGCTTCGCGCTTTGGGTATTCCAACAAATCTAAACAACAAAAAACCCGAAACTCAGAAGTCCCAAAGACGTCATGGGACACGTATCTTTTAAAATATTTTCTTGGGTTGATACATGGCACTTATTTTTTACATTTACTTCGAATGATTCGCACTTTTTCAAGTGACACGTGGCACCTCTCTTTTCTTGACACGTCATCAAGAATGACATCATCTCTGCCACGCCACTCCTGGAGATTTCCCTTCGGAAGTTTTAACAAAGAATGAGTTCGCGAACCGCCGAAGTTTCAAAGCGCCAAAGTAATTACCAAAATTAAAAAGTGTTTTAAAGGGTTAATAAAAAATTTAATAACTTAATTTAATCATAATTAAGTATTAATTAATCACTCCGCAATTTAAGAATTTGAGAGATTTCCATCCTATCACATCCAAAAATTTTGAATGCCTAACCGTTGAAGTATTAATGACATTTATGATTGATTAAGGTTAATAATTTCAATAAAGATTGTGAATCACGAGGTAATAACTTCCATTAAGTTTTTAATAAATTCTTTGTCAGTAGATCTATATGAAGATCGATAGAATTTTTTAATAAAGAACTTCGAATTTCAAAATCATTTTACCATTTGCAATTAGCATCTTTTTATTCAGTGTAGAGCTTACAGACTTCTCTGGTTACAAGTAGGATAATTCTATTTCCTTGAGGATTATGGTGCCATGAAAAGCTGCAAACAAGCTTGATGCATCATGTGATGATTCCAATCCAAATGCAGATGTTATATCAGACACAACTCCGCGAGTTACGAATGACATTAAGTATTAGAAGTAGGTTTTTGATATCTTAGAGCATGAGATTATTAATTGTCCATATGACTCTATTGAGGAAGACGACGAGTCCTTCTCAGCCAAGCTTAAATTTGTAGCATAGTCAAAATTGCATAAGATCATTGCACGACCCAGAATTATGCCTTGCAATGATATGATAAATTGGGCTTTGGAACATGTCGACATCCAAACCATAAGCGTCATCAGCCACCATCATATTTCCGTCAACTCTTTCTGACTAGAGAATCTACAAGTAATGTATAATCTTTCCCCTAGCCCTAAATATACTTATAATGCAACATTTCTTCTAGATTTTGAGAGAAGAGAATGCAATCAATATGGTAGAAATGGTCATGATATAATCAAAACCTGGTGGGGACATCCAAAAGAATTCAAAGCCGATGCCCATGGTATGTATTCCACGGCGTCCTTAGATGCTCATATGTTATATATAGCCATGATGCTCTCTCTTCTGTTTGGGAAGAATAACCCTAAACATTTCTCAGTTGAGTGGGTAGCCATAATGAATGAAGTAGACAAGGGTTATACCTTCAATTGGGATAAAATGCTATCTGATAATCTGGCCAAGGAAATTGTTGAGTATTAATTGAAAAAATCAAAAGGGAAACCTTCTCCTTTTTACATGTCAGCATATATTATGGATTCCATTTGTTTCATGATCCCATTCCCCCTGATAAACTGGACTTGGACCCCCGCCAATTTTGAGCCAATACATTTTTACCACTCCAAATTATGGGAAGAAAATGCCAAAGATTTATTTTACGAAATCTATCACAACGTAGTGGTACCTATTCACATAGCTATCTATTGCCACCCTCCACCCAGGATTTCAGAAAATATTATGGGGAACTTAGGCACACTTGTAGACTGGTTCATTGAGGAGAATTTCTCCTACATTAGAGTATTTGGTTGTTTTGTTCCTCCTCATGCCCTTCCACATTTTTTACCTGACAGGATGGTATGCAAATAAGTGGCATACTAAACAGTAGAAAAAGGTATCAACAAGGAATTGAAATCAGCTCAGAAAAAGGTTTGGACAACTTTTCCCATTCAAGTTGGTATGTTCACATTATTAGATTTTGGTCATTCTAAAGTCGAGGTTGCAACTCTGGAAGATGTCAAATTAGTTGACATTGAATTCAAGAAGCATGATACACATAAGATAGTGGAAAATAATTTGGATCAATTTAACATGAAGCGATACATCCATGGGAACTCTCCTTATGACAAGATGTTCAGGGGAGTTAGATCTTATGAGGAAGTTCAAAGAATATTCCAAACTCTGCCTCCTGACCAACATACCGTTTTCCTCGGATTTCAAAATCATATATGAAATAGTTTGTCGAATAAATTGCAAGGAGAATCAAAACCCATACCTTATTCACATAAATCTAAACCCACAGGATCCGAGCCAAGTTGCTCCACTAAGAACAAAGTTGAAGAAGTCCCCAAAGTCCGGAAAAGTTGTTTCAATAAATAAAAACATCACTGTCAGGACTGAATGATCCACAAGTATTAGCTCGGTTCGAAGCCTTCATGAATACAAGTTGTTCATGATTCAACACCAACTACTTCTGTTGGCACCCCAAATACAACGGGATAGGAACAGTCCACAATAATCATGTCTCTTATCACATCATTAACTCCTTTACAAACAAGTTTTGGAAATTCTAATTTGGAGCTCATTCATGTTGGTGATCTTGCTCCTATATTACTTGAAGGGATGCCTCCCTCAAGTTTCTTTTTCAGCAAGAAACGGAAGGCTATTGTAAAAAGAGAATCTTACCAAAAGGATGGATTAGTCACCAAAAGGAAATGATTGGTGTATGATGGGGAAGACCAAGATGATCCTAAGTTTGCAAAGGAAGTTACATATTCACTAGGGGATTTTTCCACTGCCAATCAATGGTCAGTGGACAATTTAACTGAACAACTGCAACAAAAATGTCTCTTGGTAGAGCAATTGTAGAATGAGATAAATAGTATAGAGCAAACTACCAGAAGCAGGATGAACCAGGACATTAAACAAATCAGATTCAGTTATCATCATCAAATGAAGCAGTTACAGGATAACCGTGAGCTTCTCTACCAGAGTTAACATACCAACAAAGGTTTGATCACTCAACAGGACAATTTGATTGAGCAATTACAGGCCAAATTGGTCCTAATAGAGAACACAACAATAGATATTACTACCTTCAAAACACAAGCATCATAAATCAATGAGAATATGGAAGTTTCCCAGCAGGAACTCTATCAAAACGTAGATGCTATTCAGAAATGCTATCAGGCAGTAAACCTTTCTCTAAACAATATTTATGTCAAGGAAAAGAGGCATGCGCAGCCAGGTCTATGTTTCAAGAAGTTATCATATGGAAGCAAAAATCTAATATCCCTGGTCTTACCCCTCTCTCACATCTTGAAGAAGTAAAAGGCGAAATGTCCCTGAAAACCTGGGAAACAAATCTGGAAGAAGGCAAGAAACTTTCCAAATATGCAAAAGAGGCTTGTTTGGAGGCATTGTCTTTCGTAAACAAAAAAAACTTATTAAATTTGAAGGAAATAATATCTCTGAGTCATGGGGACAGATAGAAATAGAAATGAACCAACAAAGCTCCAGAAAGAATAAGGAAAATATTCATTCAACCATCCAATAGATGAACCGGATCGATTTACCCAAAATCAATGAATTGGTGGTTAATCCAAGTTCACAATATCATGTCACAGTCCAAGAAGTGAACATGATCCTAGAGAAGCGGCCACAAATACAAAAGAATATGTTTTCCTTTGAATTTCATGAGAATATTGAACCTTCGAGATTTGTGGTAGCATTGATGGACATGTGCACCCAATTCAATGAATAAAGAAAAGCTAGTGAAGCTGGGAGAAAATGAAAGAACATACACAGCGTCCGCTTTCTCCACCCACTCTATCTTTCACCCTCCATCCTGTCACACCCTCCATGCTCCCGATACTGTCTACCTCACCACCTACACTTCCGTTCTCTCTACATGTCACTTACCCCATCTATCCCTACCACCTACATTCTCGTAGATACTCATCCCACCTCCTTATTGGATGCTCATATCCTTGTCATCCTATTCATGAACAATTAATCTTCACTGTAACTGTTAGTCATCCCATAACGCGCCAACACTGAGCTACCTATCCAATTACCACCTCCATATCTTCAATTGCATTTTATTTATCCCAGTAAACGCATTCTGAGGGACAGATGGAAACGAAATCATATGGTAAATACAATAAGCCAATGATTGTGGTGGAATTAATGGACATGTTTACCCAGCTCAAAGAACAAAGGAAAATGAGTGCATCTGTGAGCAAATGAAGGGACAAATGAAGCGCCAACACAACATTTGCATGTTGCTATTCCATTGTATTCTATTCTTAGGAAGACATTGTGGGAAGTCCAATGTTTTTTAGTTGAGACAATTTTTGTATAAATAGATAGATTTTAGATCTATTCAGGGCTTCTTCTTGTCAAATCTAAAAGAGAAAACATTTTTTTGAATATTAATACAAGTGCAGACAGAGATTCTAAGTTTCATTCAATTTGAGTTATGTGTTTCCTCTATGTTTCCATCTCTCTGAATCTCTTTTTGTAATTCTTGAAGAGTGAATGACTACAATTTAGTAATACATCTACTATGATCATAATATATCAGAAGTTCATTCAGTAACAACCTTTCCTCTGTTATTACTGTGAGTAAAACAAAAACTGTGATCTGTGTGAATCACTGCATTTTTATCTCCTTTTCAAGGGTGCCTCTTCTACTTTTCTTCTATTTCAAACAAGGTGAAACTTATCTGTAATTGATATATGACTTTGTTTTAATAGTTTTCTAAATATTTTCTACATCATTTGACATTATAATTGTGACTCAGATAACCAGATACAACCTCTGTATTGTCTTATCATTAATTTCATTTAAAGATTATTTCTCATAAAACTGAAGGTAGAAAAAATCACTCACAAAAAAACTTCATTTAAAACTTGTGATGCCTGATATTATTCTTTGAGCCTTAGAATCAATCTCAGGAACAACATTTTTTTGGCGTCATTGTCAGGGATGGAGAAACGAAATCATTTTTCCCTGGGATAACGACAAAGTTAAATTTTGGTATTTAATGGTGAATAAAGATTGAATACATGGATAAGCCTTACTTTATCATTCACTTGGTGACTCCATTGTAGGTAAGGCTGGAATTTGATCGAAAGAATACCAGGAAAAACCCAGACAAAAAGAAGACTATGCCAGTTTCAGATCCCAGAAAATTGTTGAAACCAAATGGATATCTTAGACAAACTTCTGCATCAGTAGGTAAGGTCCATGAACCTAGAATTACGCAAGTTAATGTTAAGATCCCCGCTGAAGAACTAAGTCTTAAATAAAATTTTAAATGATTTCATTTTGCATAAGCATCAAAAAGTAAACCTAAAGTTAAACTAGAAACTCCAAAAGTAATTATTCCTGAAATAAAATTTGAGATTGACCAGACCATCCATGTTTCATTAATAGATACTTTTACCAATGAAAATAAAGAATACATTTCAATTCCTACTATAATTAGTGCACAACTGATCCTTTCTCTTCCCGAGATAAAAGTTTATGTTTCCAAAACCCCCGAATATTATTTTCTTTACTCAGATTCATCCCCTATTACCTTTCCTGTGTATACATCAGGTAAATTTGAGGAACCAAGCTCAAGTTTTCCTTTACCCCCTCATCTAGATCTTCCATCTTCTCACGATAATTTTCCTGAACTTCATTCACACCATCCCGAAGTAGCCAAAATATCAGTATATAATCCTTTTGAAGTTTTTGATAAACTTTTATTTAGTCCTCGAATTATGTCTCTTACACTTTCAATGGTTGGTGTTGGAGGTGTTGGTGCTGAAGGTGCCGGAGGTGCAGGGGGTTGGTGGACAAGCTCAAACCACTAGGATATTTTCCAAGGTCACTGCTAGATATGCTCCCTTAGTTCTTCCTATTGTCCTACATGATTTACCTAAAAATTACATGAATAACCTCCCTAAATTCACGAGAGAGGGGGATTTAACAGCAACAGAACATATAGCCTTTTTCGATCAATTTGTTGATATTCTTGGTATTGAGCGTGAGGATGTTTATACGATATTGTTAGTAAAAACCTTTGAACGACGGGTAAGAACTTGGTTCAGAGGACTTCCAGTAGGTTCTATACCATCATATAATGATTTGGAAACTTCCTTCATAAGGCAATGGGGTGAGAAAAAAGACCATCTGTATTACCTAACTGAATTCGGAGCCTTGAGAAAGAAAAATTATGAATCAATCCTAGAATTTATTCAAAGTTTTAATAAGCTTTATCACAAAATCCCAGCCGAAGTTAAACCTCCTCAACCATTTGCAAAATTCACTTTTGCAGGAGCTTTTGATTATGTTTCGCTCTACTTTTGAGAGAAAGAAAATCCACTACTTTAGCAAGGATGCAAGATGATGTTATAGAGATTTAATCAAATATGATGGCATCCCGAAAGTTGAAAACTAAAGTTGACATGGGAACAAGAGAACCTGGGCGTTTTAAAGAACATGTAGGGCCCTCTAGATCTAGAAAATCTACAGAGGAAAAAATGGATGAGATGGAAAAAATTATTAAAGATCTATTGAAAAAAATTTCTAGGATCGAAATAGAAAACGCCAAACCTGACCCATATGTCAGAAATCAACTTAGGAGAAATCCCAACCCTCATATACAACAAAGATAAATAAAAAATGAGGAACAAAATATTCAAGATCCTTTTAAAACTAAGAATTCCATACAGAGAGATGAGGTGCAAGATTATGATGAATTACATGAAGAGCTAAACAACCTTAACGATGATGATGTTGAGCCTCACCTGGCCAAACAAGATTATGAGAAATCCTTGGATCTAGAATATTTGTTTAATGATGATGAAAATATCAACAATTGGGGAGACTCTACATATAGAGGCCTCGTTGATTCAATAATGGTCGAGGTTCAACATAAATATGATTTGAGGCCAAGAGAAAAAACTTCTACAAATATTCCACCAAAACATATTTTATCATGAAACAAAGCAAATGAGGCAGCAGTTACAAAACCATCAACTTAAATGCAAGATTCTCGAATAAAGCAAGTTGAAATGAAAGAAGTACAAACTAAGAAGCCAGAAAATACAGAAGTTTAAGTTCAGATCAGGGAAATTGTAAATCCAATTGGGACTTTTAATTTAGAGAATGAACTTAATAAAATTAAAATTCCAATACCTTTGGTTGAACTTTCTAGGAACCCAATCTATAAAAAACAAATCGCTAAAGCAATAAATTTTTCTGGTGTTGAATGTCAAGATGATGTTATCAATTTGCAAGATGAAAAACCTACAATCATGTTTTGACCACACATTGAAAACAATAAAGATTATGTTTCTCCTTTCTATATTACATTGACCGTGCATGATCATTTACTTCATAATTGCATGTTAGTGTTAAGAACCAAACATCAATATAGCATAGAAAAACCTCAGGAAAAGTACTCAACGCCTTGAAAAAGAGATAATTTAAGATAATAAGCCTCTTCGAGGGGGAAACCTCCTTTTACCCCACTTAAATGTTCAAGTACAAGATGATTCAAAATGAAAATGTCTCCTTGGTATATATAGGAGACTAGGAGGTATAATTACAACTAATGGCCTAAAGCCGACATAAATAAAATGACATTACTAATATAATATGCCCCAATTAAGGGGTAATGAGCCAATAGTAGGGCTTAACATGCCCCTCCCCTTGAGACAGGTGTTGTCTGCAATGTTTGAGTAACTCTGGATTCTTTTGTATAAAAGACTCATCTTCCCAAGTAGAATCTTCAGCCGGTAGTTTCCTCCATTTAATGAAATACTCTGAAATGGATCTATTCCTCAGCTTGTGAATTCTTGTGTCAGTGATGGCTTCAGGCTCCAATATGATTTTTCCTTCCTCGTCAAGTTCTGGCAATATAGTTTGAACTGGGATCTTGTCACCTGTAACCTTCTTTAAGCATGAAACATGGAAAACTAGGTGTACTCATGAAGATGCAGGCAGCTCCAATTTGTATGCCATAGTACCAATCTTTTGCAACACCTTATAAGGTAAATAGTACTTTGGTGATAATTTATTGTCCTTCTTCACTTGCTTGAGGGACATATGTTTGTATGGTTGTAGTCTTAAAAACACCCAATCCCCTACTTCAAAACTTCTT
>JASDQU010100741.1:1062143-1073008 GCA_032191745.1 Picea mariana | reverse complement strand
GCAATGTCCTTTCTTTTGAAAATTTCTTGGATGAGATTCTTGGTTGTTGAACTTGTTTGATGGTTAAGGCTCTTTGTGAGTTTCCCTTTTGAAGTAGGGTTTCTTCCTTCCTCCTTTTGTATGGATAGCTAGGGCTTGATCATCATCCCTTGCTAGTAATGCTTCATGGTTGGCTACCCTTGTCTCTTCTTGGATGCATTCTTCCCATAGGCTCTCAAACTGTAGTTTCTCCTTTCTGGCACATATCGTCTGGATGAAAGCATCCCAAGGTATTGTGAGACCATTTAGGGCCGTCATTACGAATTCCTCTTCATCGATGGTGTCTCCAATCGCTTTTAACTGTTCTTTAATTTCTAAGATTCGGGAGAAATATTCTTGAATCATTTCTCCTTTCTGCATCTTGGTATTCTTCAATTGAGATCTTAGATTCATCTTTCAGTTGATGTTCTTTCCTTCATATAGTTTTCTTAGAGATTCAAACATCTGCTTCGGAGTTTTCTTGGACGATACATAGGGGATCAGGTGGTCTTTGATTGAATCTGCAATGATTCTTTGAGCCCTGATTGACTCCTTATGATTCTTCGCTTTCTCTACGACATCTTCAGGTTTCTCCACTTCTTCTTTGATAAATCTTGCTAGGTCATTCTCTGCAAGGATCAGACCGATCCTATACTTCCAGGCACAAAAGTTGTCTATGCCTTCTAGTTTCTCAACAAGCTTTGTGCTTGCAGACATCTTGTACTTGTGGCTATGAAAAATGACCAAAAATGAAAATGATTAAAATCAATTTTTAACCTTACCAGAAGGTACGCTTGGCTGAGGAGAGTAGCCTGGTGTACTTGGATCTGAGAAAATCCAACTTTTTCCCCTTCAAATCTGATCTACAGATTTCTGGACTGGTGCTTCTGGTACTTTTGGTACTGGTTTTCTGGTACTTCTGGTACTTCTATGAAACTAGGGTTTCACTTTCTGGGAGATCTAACCACTGAAAAGGTGCGCTCTAAGTGCCAAAATGATCCTTGGGGGAGGGTGCAACTTTCTAAGTAGTTTTGGAGCTGAAAAGCTTCACTTTTGAAAATCCCTAATTTAAGGCACTGCAACAGCGACGTTTTTCTCTTGCGAAATATGTTTCCTTTAGGTTGGCTCTAATACCATGTTAATGTTTATTCAATTATTATAGTTCTTTTCATTTCAATAGATAAGAGCAACATAAGAACAAGATCACTGAGAAATACACATTCACAAGAGACACAACATTTATCCTGGGAAACCCTCTAGGGGAAGAAAACCCAACAAAAACTTCCTTATCATAAATTGTCAATACAATGTTCAAGAGATAACTCAAACCAATACAGATAGTCCTCTCCAAAAGATGTGCCACTCTTCTCCCTCTCTCCAACTGGTAAGTTGCAACTTGCCTCTTAAGAATGAGCAAGTGAGTTGTGTGTTAAAGTGAGGCACTAGCCTCTCTATACATACAAGACTGGCACGTGTGAAGGGTCTTCACTGGCAGGGCCGACCTCTCACTCTAGGTGGGTAAACCCACCTTTATTATATTTCTGGGTCTCAATAATAACTATTGGGGCCGACTTCTTATTCTGCCTATTACAATTGTCCGTTGACCAATCCGCAAAAGGGGATTTGGTCCTTATACAATTACTGACATGATTAATCCACAATGGGGATAAATCCTATGAATAAAATAACAATAAGAATAAGAATACTCTTTGCAGTTACATTATTTTAACAGTTGGGTCTTTCCCTCTTGGCCCTAGTTTTTATTCTTTCCCTTTCTCTAATTGTTGTTTGGTTGATGAGCGGGGTTGGTTATGTTCAATTGTTTGAAAGTATGAACTTGTTGAAGAAAGGAGGTTTGAATAAAATTTACTCCTTCCTGTTGTTGTCGATGTGGTGGGGAAACAGGTTGGGGAGGATGAGAGAAGGGGTAGTATGGGCTACCTTGGGGAGGTCCATACTGATTGTGTGAAGTGGAGGGGCCCCCACTATTGCTAGTATTATATGATGTGGTCGACAACGGGAATAGGTGTGGTACATGCAGTGGGTTGGTGGGGGTGTAGCTACATGTGCTTTGATTATGTGGGGGGAGGTGTTATGAATACTCGCTGAAGTGGTGGAGGAGGACAATATGGGTTTTTGACATATGGTGGTTGGTATTGAGTGGCCCAAAATGTGGGTATCGGTTGAGCATGTGGGTGAGTATGGGCCATGGACCCAATTAACCCATCAATAGTGTGCGATGTTATGGGTTTGTATTGACCAAATGGAAGAGGGAGAGGAGCATCAGGTAACAATGTATAAACATACCCCGATTGAGAGTAAATAAATTCAAACTTTTGGGCCTTAGTGATATCCTTGTCTTCATTTTGAGGCAAGGTAGTGGATAAATATTTGGCGAGATGAGGGACTAGTGATTTGAGGAACCAGTATAGTCATTGTTGTGGGGTGGTATCACACTTGCAAATACTCCTTCTTCACCATTCTTGAATATGATCGACGATATGGATTCCTAAAGTTTGTTTGAATTAAGATGGAATTTCCAAAATGGTGTTATGGCATACTGGGAGTTGGAAGAAATATAAGAAGGATTTTTCCAAACACTCAAAGCTTGAGGGGACTCATCTTTTTTATCCACATACCATTTGGAAGAGGGACCAATGAGCGTTCTTTGGAACAGTCGTAGATGAAAAAAATATTCCATAATTCTATTGGAAGAACACCACAAGTGAAAATACATGATGTGATTAGTTGGGTCTTCTCTAGGTTTTCCTTTGAATTTGGGGATATCGAAAGGCAACTTGTGGGCATATTCAGCCATGTGAGGTCATGTAATATGGGAGCATTTTTCAATTTGGTCAAGTCTAGGATTTTAAGAGATTTAATGTATGGCATGGATGGGGGTGTACCAACCATGGTATGATGCTGTTGAGAAGGTGTTCCTTGTGAGGATGGTTGGGAGTTTGTACCTTGAAAATAAGTTTGGGATTGTCCTCCTTGTGGTGGAGGACTAGTAGGTGAGTTGTTCTAGGTATTGGTGCCAAGAAAGGTATATCCAAGAAAGGATGACCCTATAATTTTGGAACTAACTAAATAGTGTGTGTGATGGTTGTGCTGATGTGTCAGCTAAATTGGGGACACCTCCCCAAATTAGGGGGAGGTTTCTCAAACCTCAATACTGATGGGGACATTGTGGTTACCCTATGGTTCTAGGATATATGTGAATGTGTGCAAGTGGTGGTGAGAAGAAATAAAGAAACAAGTGTTTTACAAACTATCTCAACAATGCATTTTAAAATTGTATGTAATCAAATGATGGAAATCATACATAAATAAAGTAGCAATGTAATATGGTTGATGGTTTTATCCCTTGGGGGGATAAAATAAAATGCATGTGTCCTAATGTACCTATCGTCCTTCCTATAAAAAGTCAGCAGGCCTTCCAAAAGCACTCAACAGTGGGACATGAATCCACTAGAACAGGAGCTAGTGAAGGTATGTGTAATCAATTATAATGAGAGGTGAAGGGGTCATATCCCGAAAGGACTAGCGATATTTCCCAACAACCATTCAAAATATGATTAAGTTACGATTTCAACCAAGAAATTCCACTTGGGTAGATACAACCTAGAATTGGCCACTAGGTTACCTCGATCAAGCATGACATTTAGATTTTCAACCTCAGAAATTTGTCCTAGGATGGATTCTTTCCAAGGGTTGGGTGACCCAAGGAGGCATGCACAGAACAAATGGACCTCGACCTTAGACCCTTCACGGGTGTCTCCCTACCTTATGGTGTAGGAATTCTTGATTGGGAGGATTTTGGCACCCTATTTCGCAACTTTCTAAGTTTCAATAAGAAAATATATTCGAGAGTTATTTGTCTAGATAACTATCCCCAAAATCGTAACTTATACTACAATTTTATTTTGGTGTTCCTCCTGTGGAGATTTAAAAATGTGTTGTTTATGGTTGCTTTTAGGATGTGAAAGTAGGCTATGAAGTTGGGGTCATGGGCCAACTTCATTTTTTAAAAGAGGTGTGTCCAAAAGATTGGCACTAAACAAATGAATCCCTTTTGATCCTCCTAGATCGCTTATGGGCGTGGGGGGAAGAGAATACTACATTTTCATGTATCTAGTAAAAATATTTCGAATATGTAGTGATGTTGTGTGCAAGAAGTGAGGGTGAGTGAATATTTTTCAATAAGTTAGTGGGCAAAGTTTTAACATGTGGACATCACTTGGTCCTTTACAAATCTTGCCTACTTCTAACTTGGTAAGTTTAAAAAACAATCCTTTCAAAAATTGAAAAATCCCTAGGTAAATAGCATGGTGGACATGTGAGTCCTTACTCTTGAGCTTTAATCTCCAGAGGATGTTATATAATCTAATAAATCTTTGAAACTATTCCTATATTGTAGACATGTGGGCATGTATGGGCCCTTACAAATCTTTTTAGATTATGTTTAAACATGAAAACTAATAGGTATTGGCCACTCCTAAAATGGTTTATTTAGTTGCAAAAAAATGTGCAAACTAAGAGGTATTTTCCTCTCTCGTAGATTGATTTTGAGAGGGATATGCAGATTTATTCAAACAATCCTTTTTTCTGATTTCCAAGGTCACACTAAGGTGCAAGGAAAGAGAATACTCCAATATTGTTAAAATAGTCCCTAGTCCCTATTTAGTGTGATGAATTGCAAAAGAAACAAAACTTCCAATGGTTTTAAGATTCAAATGCTATGTTAGGCAATCCACATGGAAACAAAGGAAGAAATATATGCAAAGGTTATTTTTACCCCCCTAGGTGACTATGTGTGGCTAAGTATCTATGCAAGAATGAATCCAAAGCCTACTTTTTGTGGCTTTTAAAAAGTGCATAAAGTTAACCTAAGCTACTTGGTGAAAATAGGCTCAACGAGCCTTAAAATTTGAAAACGAATATGTGCAGGAAGCTATGTAACAAGACAGTTGTGCACAATGTGCAGTCTGTGAGTGTATACAATGCAAAAAATTGCACAGTATGCGTGATTTTTAGACTCGAACCCGCACGCACGCAGAGAAATGGCGGGACAAAAATTTGAAATGAACTCAACCAACACATGGATGAATTATAGTATCTGAAGGGTAGGCTAGGCCAATTTTGGACCTTGTAAACAACATAGTGTGAGAATAACAACTATAGTAGCCTACTTGAGGAGAAATTTGGATTCCAATCCCCAATATGGCCACCAATCTGCTTGTGGATTTTGATCACAAGGGTGAGAAAAAAGAGACCCCTTTGATTGTCTTGGTAAGCCAACAAAGAAACATATAACAATGATTAGTAGGTTAGTGAACCCACAAGCTAGAAAGAAAGAAAGAAAGCAAGATAGGAATAAAAAACAATGGAAACTAAACTAAGAAAACGTTAACAAAGGATGCGTGAAATTGAAAAAAAAGAGTGGTTACCCAATAGAGATTGATCTTCGAAATTGAGAACACCAAGAGGAGAAATGTGGGATTTATGAATCCCCTATTCCTCCTAGGGAGGGATATTGAATCAATCAAATTAGAGCTATTACTCTCCTATTTTTAGTTGGAAATGGTGAATAACTCTATGGAAAATATTTTCAAGAGGTGAAAATACTTCCCTATTCTATACTTGGCCAAGTTATTCTTAAGAGAACACATAGTTTCTCCAAGAGTATTTGAGAAGCATAACAATCTAATGAACTTATTCCTTTTGGGCATACAATGGAAGTCTATTTATAGAACCATATAAAGGTATTTCATAACTTGTTCCAAGTATGAATGGGAGGCCATTATAGGTACATCCCATATTTTTAGTTATCCCAAGTTGATATTTTGGGTCAATCTTGGGGTGTTGTCTTAAATCACTTCACCCTAGAAGTGGTTGAGGCCCAACCAAATTTATAAATGCATTGTTTCTGTATCCGTGTAGGCTTCTTCATGGGCACTCGCATGGGTTGTGCATTGCACACAGTTGAATTTATTTTGGCCTGAGTGGATGTGCACGCATTGACTTTGTTGGAAGTGCGCATAAATTTGTGGGTCTTTTACATAGTTCTAGTCATTTTGCTAGAATTGGTTCTGTAAATATTGGAAGTATGTTGTATCCGTGTTGATTGTTTCTTCGTCCATTGTTTGTATTACTATGAGAAATTTTTTGGTGATAACAATAGTCAATATGGACCATTCATTATAAGGTCGTAGATATGATGGTAGAAGATATGTGAGGGTTTTTTTCCTTAGTAGGAAACCTTATTCTATGAGGGAATTGTATTGAAGTCATGTATGTGAGTGAATACTTTATTCTGAGAGAGGATACTGTGAGAGAAAGAAGAGGAAGTTACAAGGGGTATGTTGTAGGTTGTTGTTGATTTATATTTCTCTTTCTCTTCTAGGGATGACCTAGGTTTAGATCTCAACAAGTTTCCAATAAAACCCTCTAAAACTATCATCCCTCCTGGTAAACCATAAGGAAACACAATGCATAGAGCACACTGTGCAGTCTCACCCAAGACAGATTTATGGGTGAATACAATACTCAAGTTTCTGAATTCTAGGAATGAGTGGGGATATGAGAGTGTATTCTATCTTCTTCATGCATTAATATTGTTATTAATTCAAGTATTTTTAGGATTCATTCATCTTTAGGCCCATGCATGCATTCTAATACATCTATCTTAACCATTCATTCATAAACTAATCATTAAAAGAAATTAAAAATGAAAGAAAGATCACATAGAACACAAGTTTTAATGTGGTTCACCCCCTCCTGGGATACATCCACAAAGATTTGGCTTCTTTGTTCTTTTATTTAGTTTTCTGCAAAATATGGTGTTGCGCACATTACATCTTCCATCATACAATCATGAAGAGGTTCAAGAACCTATGTTAGGTGGACTAGATCACACCAGGATCCTCATCATGTGATCTCACCATCGAAATTGGCTTACTTGACTCTTATATCACCTTATTACAATCATAATAATCATTGAACTGATCTCTTTCTCCTAAAAATCAACCAACTTAACCCTTAACCTAGACCTCCTAAGTTGTTATTATATTATTTTACAGAATTATAGTGTTGTGGGTGGGAAATCCCTCATACGGACTAGCACTAAGGGTTTTATCATGCATGCAAAAAATGACCATTTAAAGGCCTCTACTTTTTCTATTCTCCCAACACAAAACCCCACATTCATGCAATACAAAGGTGCAAACAATATTATGTAACTCTACCTTAAATCCTTCGTTTGATGTTGATCCCTTCACTTTCACTCGCTCCTTGACTACAAGCCTCCTCCCAAAGCTGACCTGCATTCACACATGGAAAACAGAGAGTTGCAAACATGCATTTCATATACTAATTGTTGGGTTAGATGTGACAATATCATAAAATAAATACACAATTTGAACACATGATAAGGTGGGACGAAAAAAGTATTCCTTTTTATATTAATCTTCACAAGAGTATGCTTTACAATATGTGGTCGACACTGCTCCTTGAATTTGTCCTGGGATCCTCTTTTACTGTGCACCAACTGCTAACACACTTGCTTCTCTTCTTCATTGAAATCACAAAATGGTTGCAAAATCTTGGGAAAAGCGGAATACGAATTCGGGTAGAGTTTCTTTACTATGATTTTCCCTTTTTTTTAAATGGGATCCCTACCCTTTCTTTTATAGGCTAGAAGGAGCTAGGTATTTAGTCGAGTGACTGTCCATGCATGGTCGAAAGGTTTAGCTAACTTACCCAAAACTGTGTGTTCCGTCAACAACTTTCCATTTTTCGTGCTTTTGTAGGTACGCACGGGTTGTAGTGGGTCAGCTAGAGTTTACACGTGGGCTGTAGTGGAGGAGGGCACATGGGCCTTTAAAAAGGGCCTTTTTAAGAAGAGTTGTTCAGTATTGGCTTGGCAAAGAAGGCATAGGAGATTGCTCGATGTCAGGTAAGCATATCTAGTGCAAATTAAGGTTATAACAGATGCCCCCTAATGTGTGAGGTCACAGGAGAATCTGATGGCCGAAATACATTATCAATCTTTATCAACATACCAAACCAGTGAGCCTAGGGACTAGAATTCGTGAGCTGCCATATGAAAAATAAAAATTGTCTCACCGAGGCGGGCATACCCATCCTCGAGATGAAATAAAATCATGGATACCAATCAAATACACTGTAGATCCATGTCATATAACTATATAAAGTGTAGCCGTGAGAAATACATAGCAGATCTACATCTCAAAATCAAAAAGATATACATGTATAGTATCCATCTTCTAGAAGATGATAAGGCCTGATAACTGGAGATGAGGTCTTTAGAGCCCGAGAAACAACTTCAAAATCTTCAAAACTCGGGTATGAGTGTAATATGAGTGTACGACTTCACTACCCAGAGGTCTTGGATGGCTTGTCAGGCATGGAATAGAGAATCTTGATGATCATAATGAAGGATTCATTGATTTCGAACAAAGACTTGATTGGAGTGTTTGGATGGACGGGCATGTGGGTAAGAGACAAACTACAGAGGGACTGACTCAAGATTGGTAAAAAAATCCCTTAGACAATAGCACAACAAATGATGAGACTCAGACAACATGGCATTGACATAAGTTCACGATGCAGGAGGCAATGCAAACTCTCCATATGTTTGGAAGAAAAACCAAACGGAGGAGGACACAACTCTATGTAGAGAGAACAACTTCCTAAGGTCATATTAAGTCCTAGAGATTGAAGAACAAACAAAAGGATGTGCTTTGTCCAAGGGCAACTCATTGTGCTGCCAATAAAAATAAAATACTCTTCCCTTCCTCTTTTTGGGGTATATTTGATTTTTTTTGTCTTTTTCAATAATTTTTGAAAAAGAATAAAAGAATGCTATGTTACAAAGGAGGAATGAGTGTCGCAAACATACTATTTCTAGGCGCAAGCACAAGACTAATGTTTAGAGAAAGGACACTTGGAAAAATCCCTCCCGGGGCCAAAGGTGTCAAGACACAAAGGCAAAGTGCTACGAGGCTTGCGTATAAGGCGTGCTTCAGATGGTTCAGTTGAGAGCAACATGGAGCCGACATTAGGCCAAGGATGCAGGTATGCAAACGCGATTAATAAGACACATAATGGTAACGTCCTTCGATGTAATTTTAACGAGCCTAGGGAAGGTAAGATCGACGGTTTTTCATATTTAGAGAGTTTGAAAAAGAGTAAAAGGAGACTCCACTGGGGTACCTTTTTCAAAGATAGTCTAGTCAGCTCAAAAAAGGGATAAAATAGCACCGATCAGATGTCGATTCAAAACCATTTTAACAAGTGTGATAAAGACAAGGTCACTCGACAATTTCTTCATTTTTAAGGATTTTGAAAAAAGCTTAACTATGGACTCCATCAAGAATGTTATTCTGGACCATTTTAACGAGTGTGAAAGAATAAGGTCACTCGACGATCTTTTCAATTTTAGGGAGTCTGAAAAGAGCTTAACTATGGACTCCGTGGGGGTTCCTTTTTCATAAATTTAGTCCCTCGGGCCTAAAAAAGGGTTAAAATAATACCTGAGAATACTCTTCTAGGGAACCGAAGCTCCTAGAGTATACCTTTGTTTGTACATTTGACCATCCAAACCGAAAAAGGGGTAAACTACCGCCAAACAGATGTGACTTCAAAATTCAGTTTAGCGAGTGTGAAGGTCAACAAGATCACTCGGCCATTTTTTCATGTTTAGAGGGTCTGAAAAGGGCTTAAAAGAAGACTCGTCGGGGCTACGACTCATGTATGAAACTAGTTCAGGTAGAGCCCGTTGCTAGGCTTCGACCAAGAGTCTCTTCGATAGTCAACTTGGAAAGTGTCCCAAAAGGGAAGAAAACACAAACCACTGTGTAAGTCCTCCCATATTATAGAAATCGTAGTCATGGCTTCAACGATAGCCTCATCTGAAGGAAATTCAAAATCCGATAAATCACGCAAATGAGGGTCGACAGTCCCAAAGGGTGAAGTAAATTGGCCATACTCCATATGACGATGGAGGTTCTAGCCAGGACTAGCAGATTCTGTCAACGAAGAATCACGAGCACGAGGGATTTAGGATTTACAAACAATGAGATCAGACTTAGAAGGATACTCAAGCCCATTTGGACCAAGAGAGGGAATCAAGGGTTCCCATGCCCCCATTGGATAAACCAATGGATCAATTTCTGAGACCAAGTCTTGAGAAGGAAAACATGATTGCACATGTTCTTGCTTAGAAGCAATTGAACACCGAGGATAAAATGCCACATAATTAACCCGTGGCAGGGTGGAGTCTACATGAACACTAAGAACATATAAAGGGGAAGCTTGAAATAATGTTGAATTAGGATGGTGATTATCATATGCCAGATGGTCAATAGTGACAATGCTTCCATTGTGAGGGAAATGCATCACCTGGAAGAGTGTAGATACCATAACGTTCATAGCATATACATAATCACGCCTGAGAAGCATGTTGAAATCTAACAGGCCTTGCACCACTATAACATTGACACGGAAAATATTCCCACCTAAAGAGATAGGAAACTGAGGAAGAACCCCCAAATATTCACTAGGACGTCTGTCAAAAGCCAGCAACTCATGTGAAGCAGACACAAGATCGGGAGAACCCAAGACTTTCCAAACTAAGGAGGATAAAATACTTGCCGAGGATCCTTCATCCACAATACATTGATAAATGTTTGTTGAATTAACTTCAACCCTTATTTGAAAGGGTGCGGAGGAAGGAAGACAAGGCTCAACAAGGTCATTCCGATCAAATGAATCCATCCTAGGGCTTGGAGGGGGTGTGCTCGGAATGAGCGGAATGCCCCCTT
>JASDQU010100741.1:1010445-1031551 GCA_032191745.1 Picea mariana | reverse complement strand
ATTTGATCATATATTTTTCATAGTTGATAACTATCCAATATATATATATATATATATATATATATATATATATATATATATACATACCTCTTTTCCCCCCTTCAGATTTATCTCTTCTTGATTTAAGAGTAGCACATATACTGCAAATCCCCATCCTTGAATTCTTAGGAGTACATACATTGTTGAATTGTTTCTTCCATATTATTGTAAAATATGCATATGTAATAAAATTACCATTTCCTTTAACATCTTCAGCATATCCTTTGTAGAACTTGTATATTTACCTCCTTGAGAAATTATTTGGAATATGTATTGTGTCTCTATCTGGCACACACTTTCCATGTTTGGAAACGAAATAACGGATCCACGACAATGTAGTGTTTTTCAATGGCCCACTCTCTAGTCCGTGATGTACCTTTGAATAAAATGAAGGATCTTTTTCCAACCTTGTCTGGGTTTTTGATAGACGAAGATTACCAATTGAGTGAATTTGTTTGAAATCCTTTCTACAAAGTAAAATATTCCCAATGCGATAATCATATCTTGTCTTTGTGGATATCATGCACCTCATCAAATATGAATTTTTCATTCTCTTATTCATTGAAAAATATGTCTTCCTTTTATTCAAGGCATACATGTAGTCCATGTTTTTCAAACAATTATTTTGACAACATTCACTTGAAATCAATTCACTTATGGAAATTGATTTAGTGAGAAATTATTTCCTAGACCTTGTATAACTAGAATGATTTGGATTGATATAAAAAGGTCTAGTCCTGGTCCTAGACAGAATGTTTCTTTTCAATGTCTCCACTATTTCATCATCCTCACTAGAAGGATTTTCTTCATTGCCAGAAGGAATATGAAGAAAAACATTTTTAGGAGACTGAATAAGAGAATGTCGTTCACTTTGATTTGTTGCGGTTGAATGATTGAGAATGTATGATCTTCATTCCTAGGTCCATCATCTTCATTGAGAATATCGTTGATGAGAGGAATATCAAAATCACTAGAAAAATGATTACCATCCTCACCAATGTCATTGGATATTCCATGAAAATATTCACTTGAAGGAAAATCATCATCACCCAAAAGACTATCAATTCCATTAAGACTCTCACTTGGAGAAAATTTTCCATCATCGTCATAGATACCTTGAAAATCCTCATTTGGAGAAAAATCATCATCAACATTGTGTCCACAATTGACATAATCATCTTCACTTCTTTCAAAATCCCCACTTGAGGGAAAGTTATCATCATCCTGCTTAGTGCCTTGAAAATATTCATTAGTATCTTGTAAATCCTCACTTGGAGGAAAATCATCGTCATCAACATTGTTGCCTTTTAATTTCTCACTTGGGAAAAAGTGTCCACCAATGGAATAATCATCTTCACTACTTTGGAAATCCCCACTTGAGGAAAATTTTTCATCATCCTCATTACTGGCTTGAAAACCCTCACTTGGAGGAAAATCTTGATCATCCTCATAGATACCTTGAAAATTCTCACTTGGAGGAAAATCATCATCACCAACATTCCTACCTTTAAATTCCTTGTTCAGGAAATACTATCCACCATTGCCATAATCATCGTCACTAATTTTAAAATCCCCTCTTGTGGGAAATTATTCATCATCCTCATTTGTGCCTTGGAAATCCTCACTTGGAGGAAAATCTTCATCAGTACCTTCAAAATCCTCACTTGGAGGAAATTCATCATCACCAACATTGTTGTCTTTAAATTCCCCACTCGGGAAAGAGTGTCCACCATATTCATAATCATCTTCACTGCTTTTAAAATTTCCACTTGAGGGAAATGCTTCATTATATTCATTGGTGCCTTCGAAATATTCATCGGTACCTTGAAAATCCTCACATGGAGGAACATTATCATCCCATTCATTTAAATGTTAATCATAGTCTCCACTTCAACCTACATTTTGATTATTTTCATTACTATTAAACTGTTGAATAGATTGATCACCATCACATTCCTCCTCTTTATCATCAGTGCCTTCAAAGTCCTCTAATACAGGACTTTCCTGAGGAACATGCTGAATAACATTTCTTGCACTATGATCAAAATTCTAACTAGCTGAAAAATGCAATGCCTCATTTGTTTTACAAGCATTCCCATCGCATTTTCTATTCCCAACGGAAGAGATATGCGAACAATTTGTTGATTCCTCATAAATAAAATATTATTTATCTAACAAAGCCATCACTTTTCACCGAGAACATAGAATGATACAAATTATCAACCTCCCAATGACAATATTATAACTTGCAGAATGATCTTTTCCCTTTATAATCCCCCCCAAAAAACAATTTCCCTCCAAAATTCCCTGCCCCAAAATATTCCCTCCAAAATTCCCCCCCTCAAATTTCTCTCCAAAATTTCCTCACAATTTTTTCCCTTTATTATTTTCCCTTCAAAATTAAAACCAACTTTTACTCTTTTATTTCGTTATTTGCTTGTTAATTACAATATTTCTCATGTTTGTTTATTTATCCCACATTCATTAAACATAGTGATGATCCATATAATTTTAGGTATATATGTAGGCAATCTTCTTCATTTTTATTTATCCCATATTTGTTATACTAACAATAATTTATATCATCTGTGTTATATATACACAGTCTTGTTTTGTCTTTTTACATTATGTGAAAGCTTCGATAGTGTTCGTTAAATAATTTAGAACAAGCTACAAGGGAGAAACATCGAGAAGACATTCAAGGAGAATCTAGAATTTCAGAGGTTAGTTATTTTTTAAATTCTTACCATTTACCAAACCAATATTTATAAGATCATCTTTGAATCACATACGAATTTTTCATGTGAAAATTATAAAAACCCTAAATGTTTTTAGATGTTTTCTAATTTTTTCTTAAAAAATCACAAATTTTTTAAAAAAATTAGACTTTTTTCAAAGAAATTTTAACAAAATTCTTAAGATTTTTCGGAAAAAAAAAATGAAAAAAAATAACAATTTACCTTTTTTATTTTTATTTTTTACTTAAATTTTTTTAGTTTTGGCCCATGGTAATTACTGGGAATAATTCCCCTCCCATGCAATACCATGATTTTTCATACATGGGCGCTCATGGCAATGCTTGGGACTTTGATGTGGGGGCCAGTGTGATGTCGGGCATCGCCCCAGCCCCCCCACAACCAGGACACAGTCCCGTGGGGTTTTGCCTTGGTCATGGGGGGACTCGGGTGATGCTCGGCATCACCCCAACCAGGACAGCCCCGTGGCCAAGTCATGGTCCCAGGCCACCCCTGTGGCCAAGCCTTGGATGTGCCTAGGGTTTGGTCGCGGGGTTGGCTGGTATGGGGCGATGTCGAGCATTTCCTTATCCCATGGATACCAAATCTTAGTCCCGACATTGACCCATTAACTCCATGGATCAAATTTGTTTTTAATTTCTTTTAATCTAGTTTTTATATTCAATGTTTTTTTTTAGTTTATTATAATGTAAAAGGCCTAATTTTTTTTTCTATAGGAAAAATGGCAGGAAAAAGATTATCTATGAATATATCTGGATCACGACCTCCAATAATGTCATCCAAAAATACAGCTAGAATCTTCATGAATGTTAGGCAACAAATTGATAGCACAACACCTGAGTTGTCAAGGGAAATGAAGAATGTTAGAGTGTAAATCCGTGGAAGGTGAAAGCAAAGTGAAATATTCTTGGTTTGTTAAAGATAAGAAAGGAAACAATTGAGATAATTTATATTTGTATTGTGTCGAATTAGAACATGTGCAAGGAAATTATCATACACTTGGCTTCTTACAAAATATATGTTTGGTTCCAACCACAGACATTGTTTATGCACTCGTCAAACAAGGCATAATTTATATGAAGATTAGATATTTTTTCAAATTGAGAAATTATTACAAGAATGATTGTTTTACAAAATTGTGTGCATCCATCATTAATGACATTGAGAAAGACAATGTAAGTTTTTCAATTTTTATTTTTGTATCCTTTATTATTTTTAGTATTATGGTTGTTTTTTAATTTTATTTAACATGAAAATGTTATATTTTATTTTTACAGGATTTTAATGAACGACTTTCACATATGTTAGTGGGGATTTACTCTATAGAGAATAATATCATGGATGTCATCAACGCTTTTCATATTGAAAAGACACAAGAAGGAAGAAAAAAAAAACAAAAAGTAACATAAGTTGAAGCTACAAGAGTAGATAGAGAAGAACATGAAAGATGAAAGAAAAGTCCCCATTCTAGAAATCATAAAAGGGTTACATTTGGAAATGAGCAAACTCCAAATTAATATTTTGTTGAGATTAGTCCCAATGAGGTTATCACTCGTTCTCGCAAAAAGACTAAACAAGATAAATGCAAAAGAGCAATGAGTGATGATGAGTCCATTCATATTGATTATAAAGAAATAATTGATTTAGATGAAACCCATTTAAATCAAAAGAGGAAGAATTTTTTTTTTGTTGATTATGTTCAAGAAGACATCGTTATATCTGAGTATTATAGTGAAAGTCCTAAAGGTAGAAGAGAAATAATAACACTAAGTGTTGATCTAGAAGATGGTATTATGAAAACAACAAAAAATGCCATTCGAAATAGATTGAAAATGACAAACTTAGTTGACGATGGCCATACATTTTAGTTGAATGTGAAACAACTTTATAAACCCACATACGGGCAAGAAAAATATCAAAGTAGAAAACTGTATCACTTGCATATTCACAATTTGAAAGCATTGATTAGGTACAATCCATATGCACATGTGGTTGACTACCTAGTTCTTGTTAACCCAATGGAAGTTCCTAGGAGGGAAGAATTTGATAGATCAAAATTTTTTGACTACAAATACTATGTGATTGGAGGAAATCATTCTACGGAGTCTAGAAGAGAATTGATGCAAGAATACCCCAATAATCCTCTTTTTGAGACAGTCAAATGCATAATTTAAGTTGGTTTAACAGATCCAGAAGCAAAGTTAATGGCATGGGATCATAACAAAGACAATGAGCACATAATGTCCATGAATTTCATTCAAAAGGTGAGATTTATCCATAATTAGGTTTATGAAATATGTTGTGGGGAGAGATCAAATGTTGATACCAAGTTTCATGAGCAATTTTGTATGGAAATATGATTCCCATTTGATGATGAAAATGCAGAAGAAAAAATTTGCAAAGAAAGTGATGTATTTAGAGTTGTGGAAAACTATTTTCAATTTGGATTTAGAACTAGATAGGTATGAGATTTGATAGATGAGATCTTCACCCTATGGAAAAATATTAGTATAAAAAATCAGAGATTTAAGAAGGCTAAACCATCGATATGTGCACAGGTAAGACATGTCCTAAAATAAAAAATATTCGAGATGATATGACTATAACACCTTGGAGAAAAATACAAGGAGTGAATCATGAGAAACTTATCATAGCTATATTATCACATTTAAGGTTGGGAGAATTGTCAATGGAACAAATGTGTGATGAATTTAAAAAGTAAGTTTGTTGAGTTATTTTTGTTTATGTTAGGAAAAAAAATTGATTTTTTCAGTTTAACGTATCAATGTTCTAAGTATTTTATTATATATATCATTATAACATTATTTTTTTTATTTTTTAGTCACAAGGTGTATATGAGAATAAAAGAGGAAATGGTAAATATGTTGAATGAAGAAAATTGGGATGATGTTAAACTCAACCATCCAGATTCAAGCTCTACAACAATGTTGAAACAATTTTTTGTTGCATTAAAAGATGTATTTAGATTTATTGCATTCATATTATTCGTTTGTAAGTTAATTTATTTATATTTTAATATTTATAGATATGTACCTATATGTTTGTTTGTTTCATTAAATATGCCAAAGAAGAATGCAAATGGAGTACCTGAAACCTTCAAAATTTTTATTCAAAAAGCCAAGTTTGAAAGATAAAGAATGAGACGTCTTCAAACTGTCGAACTTGATGACACCCTTGATCACTAAATTTGGAATGGGATCGACACTTTTCAATATAAAGTGATATTAGGTAATTGTGAACAACTTGCAAATATTGTTCCAAAAAAACAATACCCCCTAGTTATTGTCAATATCCCTCATGGTTATAATATCCAACACATTGAATATGATATTGAACCTTATACTTATCAAGCTTTCAATAAAGTGGTTATGGGATTTAAGGAAGTCACAACATCGCCGTTTTGGAGATTTTTGGTATTTCATTCAGACACACAACAAGGATTAGTACAATCAAGCTTCAAGGGAAAATAAAAGACAAGGATGTAGTTTATTTGGTAAGATATTGAAAGTGTATGTTTAGCAATTAAGATTAGAAAAGAATTTTATTAATCCACAAGTTAATTGAATTTGCATTTATTTATGTTACATGCACTAATATTCATAGCTCTAATATATAATCATTTAAACGTGATTTTGAGAGTATACATCTTGCAACCTCGACAAAAGATGATTCTTATAATTCTATTCTTGTCAATGTAAACGATGGAGAGACTCCTGGTAGTGTATTGGTATACAATGTTGTGGTTAGAATGCTAACATATGAGGAAAATGATGTGAAAGAAAAGATGGTTAAGATTTATCGAAAACCACAAGAATTAATTAATTATCTTATAGATACATTTCAAATGAAGGAGATTTGGTTTTTGATTTGTTCTCGGGTTCATGTAAGAATTATGATCTCATATTTATGAAATCATACTTCAATGTTATATTATTTTTAATTTATGTCTTTTTACATTATTTAACTTCATTATTTATTTTGTATTTGGTGATTAGGTACAACATTAGTGTGTTGCTTACAGAAATGAAGAAATTGCATAGCCATTGAAAGTGACCCAATGCAGTGCAGTTTTATTCAACAAATAATTAATGCTATTCCAGCTCTTCCAAATGAAATGCAAGAAGTTGGCTTGAAGAAAGGAGATTTTAGTGAATCAAAGGTGGAAAAAATGTCAAAGGAACCTCAAGTACCATTAGGAGGAATGATTGGAAAGGATCACTTTGGAGAACTTGCAAATGATATCAAAGAGCCAATGGAACAACACATTGACACAATGGAAGCACAAAATGATGTCAAAGAAGATGATAATGTGTTTGTTGAGAATGATGAATTTGAGATATATGATATTTTTTATTATTTTAAGATGTCCTTGAAGACGATGCTCAATTTTGCAAATTTTTGATGAGTTATAACTGTAATGTTTTGAATTTCAGATTTTAAAATAAGAATGAAGATGTATCTATTGTTGTTTTGTGATAATTTTTTTTATTGTTTTCTTTTTCATTTTATTTGTATGTGAAAAACTATATTATGGAAAAATTTATTAAATGTTGTCATTTTTTTACTTCAAATGTATAAAAATATGAAAGAAAATGTTAATTTTTTAAAAAAATTAACTTTTTTTTGTTCAATTATATATGTCCATAAAAATGCTTTATTTGACATGTTATTTTAAATGAATCAATACCAAAATGTATAGGTTTTTTTACTATATATGGCTAGAAAATGTATATATTTTTGCTAAATATTAAAAAATAGTGTTATTTAACTACAAATTTTTTCTATCTATTGGCGTAAAGGTAAATAATGTGTTAAAAATGATGTTTTCCACTATATTTTAAAAGTATGGAACAATAAATTAATTAAGGAGGCACAATTATACGAAAAATCGTAGCTTCAAAAAAGTAAATGGTAACAAATATTGTTAAGATTGAAAGAAGCATGGAAAAATGACTAAAAACATTGATGACTAAAAATAAAATAAAATAAAAAAATTAGAAAATTTTGAAAATAGATGAAAAATAAACATTCAAAAAAATAATGTGGAAACATTATGGATCAAAAAATTTAAAATATCAAAAATCCACATAAAAAGGGGGGGGAGGTACCGGTAGCACCATTTTTAAAAACGGGGTAAAAAATTGAACCCCCCGAAAAATGAGAACTCTGTAGAGTTCTCGTTAAGTTGGTAACTATGTTCGAAGAGTCTTAGTCTAGCTTTGATAGCATGTTCAAGTTCAAGCAAAGGGAAACATTGAAAAAATAGAGCATACACACACAATGCAACTATGGAGTTGTTCAACTCTTCTCCACATTCACATAAAAAACTAAATTGCAAATACATGTTATGAGATAAATCTCTAGAACACTCCATCCTTCACATACCTAATAAATGCATACTTACCTATCTTGTCTGTGCATTTAAGATGCATATCCACTATCATATTGGTCAAACAAGTAATGGAGGAATTACTCCATTTAATACAAGGAACACTAGATTTCTTCCAGATATTGTGGAAGTTTGTCACTTATGTATCACCATGGGATTATTTCAAATGATGCAATTTTGCTTTAGAAGTTTGTCCTTTATGTATCGCCACAGGGTTATTCTTGGGAATTAGGTGGCTTAAAAACCGAATTAAAGAACACATATACCAAAAGAAGAGAAGATAAATAGTCACACACTACAAACATATGAAATGGGGCCAATGATATGTATTTATTGCTCTGTGGAGAAATGGTTTACAAATCTCGTGGAATCATTGAGGGATTCAACATTTAGACAAAAAAACACTCAAGCATTTTCAGGCACATGGAAAGTCAAACACTTGAGGAACCGACCACGAATGTAACTACACACGTATGTGTTGTCAGAACCCAAAAATATCCACATTGACAACAATTTCCTAATAGCTTTCCCTACGAATAAAAAATCTCCTTCTTGCAAGGAAAAAGAAGCCAAACACCACTGCATCTTCTCTAACAATACTAGTTGCGAGAACATGTTTGCACATTTTTCTCTAGTATGGATCACTCCACCTCCACTGAATCAACATAACCATAAACTAAATCGTTGCAACCACTATAGGTAATACTCATGCTTCTCAGATACTGAAGCATCTTTTTTCATTCTCTTTACCTCATTTTTCCATGTGTCCATTGACAACACCAACTGCATGTGAAATAATTCAACATTCCATCGCAATCATCAATCTTCCCACTACATTGTACACGAGACATAATCCTTTTTTTCCTTACTATCATGTTATAAACTTGCAGAAAGCTTACAATGAAAATCTAAAAGGGTATTTACCATTTTAAAAAATTTCATATTGAACCTCATTAGTGACAACTAAATCATACCATTTTTCTCATCTCTATATACTTCTATGCCCAAGATTTTTTTTGTTGCTCCTAGATTTTTCATCAGAAAAGTCCTAACCGACTAAGCCCTTAACCTGCTGACCTCAACTATGCTTCGCTTGCAACAAACATATCATCAATATAACACCAAGACAATGAATATGCCATAAACACAATGGTCATACTCACTTCTTAAGAACTTTGGCTCACCATGAAGGAATCATACATCTTGTACCATTTCTTGGTTACCTTAGGCCATACAATGATTCCATGAGTTTGCAAACAAACCTCCCTTTGCGATCTCGAACAACTCCAGATTGTTCCATGTACACATCTCCTCTAATGATGATTTTTAGTTAGTAGGATCCCACAGTCTGCATCCCTTAACTCCATCACCATAACGAACAAAGATGCACTTCCTTGAACCATTCCTCCCAAGCTAGCCAAGTGAGCATTCACCTCTCTCCTTGAGGATGATTTCAAGGCTTCATTACATGCAATACATTGGTTCTAAAAACACGAAGTACCAAAACACACGAGCCCAAAAAACCATGACTCGCCCTCAAAATTAAGGTATCCAAGAATACCACACTCTTTCCCCCTGTCACCTAGGTCGTTTAGACTTTACTGACATTTGAGAACCGAGGTAAGCTTGCATAATCAAGTTTTCCATGCTTGACTTGCCACCATCACCATCAGAACTTCCTCCTTCTCCAACTCTATATCATTTAGGAATTTTGCCAAACACACCATGAGATTTCCTCCTTCTCCAACTCTATCTCATTTAGGAATTTTGTCAAATACATTGTGTGCATCCTCCAAGTTTCCACACTTGGAATACATAAGAAGAAGTATGTGTACTCCCCCTCCTCCAAGGGATCTCATTTTCTTTCCCATCATGCATCTTGTATTTTCCAAGGGGCTACTGGATCACTCTCAAGATCGGATCCCACAACCTGATAGATTACTAATCCATCCCACGCTTGCTTCTTTCTCACCTCCATGCCCATCTGTGGTTACCCAACGCGCTGGTTGCATGACTCGGTCCGTCGGGATAGGCACATTCGACTCGACCCTTCTTGCTGAACCAGCGGTCACCCAGATGGCTCGCGTGGCACAAAATTTGGTTGGTGTGTCATTAATCTACAACCCGTCTTGGAACATGCGTCTGAACGCCTTATACATCGCCCCCTGGACACGTTGATTATTAGCAAGGTGCAGTAGCTTCCCAGCCTGAGATTAATACCGATCATGAAAACAATAGCAAAGGCAACATAGGCTCCCAATTGGTCGACCTGCGAGAATTTACGAAACAACTTGGCGTGATCCAGGTTGCTACTCCTCCACCTCACATGAATTTTCTCTATATTCGACGACTCGACGACTAGTGTTTCGCTCGTTCCATTACCTTGGCCTCAACCCCTTGTGACCATGAAGGGTGTTTCCTACCTCTCTTCCCACCATGGAATCCTGCAGCTCCAAGCTCCTGCCAGTGCTTGCCTCATCCACATCCCTATGAAATTTGAATCTCATTTTCTCCCATCTATTGCCACTTTCTCTGAACTCTCTACCGCATATTGAAAATGCCCACAACTCGTCTGTCGAGACCTACTCGGCCTCCACCAAAATGGGAAACATGTCTGCGATGCCCTCCACCAAATCGAGCAACATTCTTTGAGCCAAAGTAACCAAGACGGCCTTCTCCTCTCGGTTCATGTACCAGAGACCCTCCTCATGGTTCAACCCTTCTGCTCATGGCCTTCACTGCTCGAATCAAACATAGATCGACCTCCGCGAGTCCTTCGCCTCGGATTTGGCCCTCCTCCAATCTCTCACACGGCTAGGTGTGCTTCCTTCCTCGGCTCTACGTGCGGAGACGAATTTTCTTCGACTCTCACAAACCACTCAACCTCACTTGTTGGAAATCGGGCGGCTTGCAAACCTAATTAAAGAACGCATATAATAAAGAAGAGAAGATAAACAATCATACACTGCAAACACATGAAATGGGGGCAATGATATGCATTTATTGTTTCGTGGAGAAATGGTTTACAAATCCTGTGGAAGCACTGCAAACACATGAAATGGGGCAATGATATGCATGTATTGGTATGTGGAAAGATAGTTTACAAATCTGGTGAAGCACCTCAAGGTATTATTCAACAATTAAAGAGAAAACACTCAATCATTTTTTAAATTTGTCACAACCCAACAAGAATTTTAAATTTTAAAGGATTTTAAATAGCATGATTTTTAAAAACTAAATTTAATTATGATAAATATCACCACCTTCTAAATAACTATCAATTATCAATTAAAAACTAAATCTAATTATGATAAATATTACCACCATCTAAAAAAAATCAACTTTAAAAACCTACACTTTTCACATTCTCTAAAAACTGACCTTACCAATATCATCACATCTTCCCATCTTGAACCACATAACCAATGTAAATAAGAGAAAAAAGTTGAGTGCCCTGAAATTACTTAATTATTTTGTAACCTTCATTACCACAAAATATCCAAATTCTAACATCGGCTACACTTCAAAACTATAACTCTCCAATTTTCTCATATTATGAGAATCAGCTATATCTATAAATAGGAGGAGGAAATGAATTATAGAAAATCATTTTGTAAGTATTTTAAATGTTTTTTTTAGATTTTTTTAAGGGTTAAATTGATTTGTATATAAAAAATCATTTAAATAATGTAAAATTTTCTCATATTATGAGAATCAGCTATATCTATAAATAGGAGGAGGAAATGAATTATAGAAAATCATTTTGTAAATATTTTAAATGTTTTTTTTAGATTTTTTTAAGGGTTAAATTGATTTGTATATAAAAAATCATTTAAATAATGTAAAATTTTCTCATATTATGAGAATCAGCTATATCTATAAATAGGAGGAGGAAATGAATTATAGAAAATCATTTTGTAAGTATTTTAAATGTTTTTTCAATTTTTTAAAGATTAAATTGATTTATATATAAAAAATATTTAAATAATATAAAATTGTGATTTATTAAAAAAATAAATAATAATAAAAAATAAATTAAAAGAAAAAAAACATCAACCATTCATACTACACAATTTTAAAATTACTTACCACGTTACTTTGCCAAGGGTAAAACAGCCGGGCACCGAACATGCGCTTCCTCGAGAAAGAAACGTTTGTAGCATATAAGCGTGAATTCAATGCAGATGCCACCTAATATACGAATTATTCACGACTTTGGCACATCTTGACGCAGTTACAGTCAAAACAGATTGAGTAAAGCAGATTTTGGCCAGATTCACCGTTGCTTTTGTGTCAAAATTCTGTTGTCGAGGTCTAATCAGAACGTATATAAAGCCTGTATGGTGCAATCCAGCTCTGCGAAGTAGACAAGCGTAAGAAAAAAAGGTGGATTAGGTTTGTTCGCTGTCAGAGGTGTGATGGAGAATAGTACAATAGTCTTAGGTTTGTTTTTTTCATTGACGATGAAGTATAGCATATTTTGTGAATGGGATTAGTCTTTTCCAATGTACTCAAATAATTGAGTGCCAGGTTTTAATTTGAATTCTGTGCTTATTCACTTTCTTAAAATAGTTAAGATAAATTGAATGTGTTTTAAGCTATAGTAAAAGAATGGATTCATGCGGTCCATATGCAATGTGAAGTGGGGATGGAAGATCACTCTACCACACAAATGTTACTAAAAAGAGGAAAATCCAGTGCAATACCCATTCAGTTTTAAGGTAAAATGAAGAAACCTTAGGGTGAGGAAAGAGAAGACAACAATTAGGCTATTATAGTTTTGGATGGATTATGTTGATCTATTAAAGTACTTCACGTAGATTTTATATGAAATTTTATCAAAGGAATCAGCAAAAAAAAATAAATTAACAATATAGGGTTAATTTAATGAAGATTCATTTAGTGAACTAAAAACCATAATGTTGTAAAAGACAAAAAGATAAAAGGATTGTTGTAGGTGTTGAAGCTACTTGCATTAAAGAAGAGAGGTGTGACATGTATCTAGTATGTCTTGGATAATTCTGCATACTTAACTCAACATTCTGAAAAAGAAAGACTTGTACTCAATCTTTCATACAAACGTGTGTGTATGTGAATACCATTAGATCTACTACTACAAAAGATAAATAAATGAAAGTGTAGAGTAGAGAGATTTATGTTTCTTCATATGGATGATACATCCTTTACTCTAATGATGATGGAACGCAATTGGAGGTTGTAGGGTATAATTTTTCAAGGTATGAATGGAATTATGCCAATGAAGATGCTCTGGAATGAGACAAAAATACTTCAAAGTTGGAGCTAAGTTAAACATAAAAGGTTCTTACAGACTCTCTAGAGATGACATGTGAAAGAAAATAAAAATCATGGAAGAGATTAAAAGAGCTTAGCTAACTATATGCTGCAAATCCAAATAACTACCTACAAGATATGGTTTCAAGCATAGGTTGATCGAAGAGCTCTAGAGACTTTAGAAAGAGGAGTAGAAAGATATATATATGAAAGGGAATGACCTCAAGGTGTAGGTGTATGTTAGGTTAGTCATTGAAGGCTCCGAGTTGTAAAACAAAGTCGTACATTGCACCTTGACTTATACTATGAGTTTATGCAACATTGTGCCACAAGTTTTTAGGCCCAAAATGCCCCTCTATTATGTTTGTTTCAAAACATAAGAATGGTACCCACTTAAAGAACAATACATTGTACTCCATTAAGAAATAGAGAAGGGTTAAGGAGGTTTGACTCATTTTTGATTTGAAATGGATCAGTATATAATTTATCATTTGTTTTGGTAGTTTTTAGGTGGAAAAAATGGAGCTAAATGATTATGTGGCCCATTTTAGGGGTAGGTCATGTTTTGATGATTTGGGGTTCTGAAACTTTTGGAGCCCATTTAAGGAATTAAATGATCATTTTGGGGGTCAAAAATTTGCGCACATAAACCATAATATTTCAATTCTTCTCTACACATTGAGATCTTTCCAACATCACAAAGATCACCTCAATCAGAGTTATCCCTCTTGCAAGTTGACCTATCATGTTGACCACCATTGTACCAGGTGGATGTCATATCAACTCCCATCACTCACACTTATGGAGCTAATCATGTTTGGACTTTTATAATATTTTATAATGTCTAAAATCCAAACCTAAATCAAGATTTGAGTCTTCAAAAATACTTAACACTAACTCTAGATGGCTATTAGAACATGTTAAACATTAGGCCACTAGAAAAGGAAAGGAGTTTCATTCTTGTCGTAATGATTTATTTTTCCATAGTTGAGTAGAGGAAGGGAGTGGGATATTATGAGTAGAACAAAGGAAGTAGAAGGCCCTCTAGGAACCATCTAGGCCATAGTGTTAATGACATCTCCACAGTCATTTCATTTTCTTTCCATTTCCATTTCATATATGAGAAGAAAAGATAAATTCATAGTCCTCACCCTCTCACTAGGTTTTCCCATATTGGGTTTCCTAGGGTAAATATTTTGTTCATTGTATACATGGTGTGGTATTTGATTTAACTTCTTTTATTTCGGTCTCAACCTATTTAAATACTTGATTCCGTAATCTAGTAATATTACGTCTTAATCTTAAGTAAAACACTGCATAATTAAGAGTTTGTAGAAACCTCAAAGATCTATTGTGATGAACTATTCTAGATGAATACTCATGATAATTTACAAATAAATTTGACTCCATAAATAGAAATCCAAAATGGAAATTAACTATTTTGGACTTCTTAGAAGGTATCCTACATGACCATGGAATCAATTGGGGGGTAACCTCTTAGAACATCGCCCAAACGAGTTCCTTGAGGGTAAAAGTGAATCAAATCTATTACTAGGGACCAAAGACCAAGAGGGAGAAGGTAACAAAGGTTCCTACCAAAGCACTGGTCATCCTAAGAGGTCATGCATATAGGATAACACAAAGGAAACACGAGGAAGGTGGTCCACCACATAAGGAAAATTTACAAAGGTATTGTTTTGTCATTTTTTGGCCCACACAATTACATGGTACATGAATGGACCACACATTGTACCTTTATGTGGGTATTCATATGTTAGTACTCAACTGAAAAAATCGTATGCTCCATATTCCCCCCCTTGCATGTGTCGCTATCCATGATATGAGAATAGTGGCAAGGTGCAAGGAAGGATAGAAGAAACACAAGCAAAAGAGGAAAAATACAAAGTAAGGGTAGAAAAAACAATAAAGCAGTGATGAATGGGAGTAAGCCTACTACTGTGTGTAGCATTAGCTAGTTCCCAAACATGTTGAGCAGGTGGTTTCTATCGTTCAACTTCACTTAAGCATTTAAATTTTTCATGGAGACCCCATGTCTCAATAGTCATTGCAAAGAGGGAAACTAAAACATAATTATGAGGGAAATATTATATGGAGCACATGTAGTACAAATAAAAGAGAAACACATGAGAGACATGATATGCTTGACAAACATAGATGTTGGGATAAGAGAACTCTAATATATTAGTTTTGACCCTTTGGATGTTTTGGATCAAATTGTAAATAAGTTGTTATAATGATGGGATTCAAGTCGTATGAGCTTAGATAAGATGATTGTGCATGTAAATGATATAAATAACTTGTATGATTCCAAGTGAGTAGCCCAAGGCCAAGGCACAACTAGTGAATGTCTAGGCATGTATTTTTGATAAATATGCTTTATATCCACTGTGAATTGATTTTCAATGGTATTTTGAAGACATGTAAATATTATTTTGAAAATTGATACAAAGGTCCAAGACTAGCTACTAAGAGCAAAAGTTGTAATGACCTTGATCCGAAACCCTTTCTAATTGTACATATAGGCGGGTGATTCAATTGGTATGAAGTATAAATGTAATGTACACTTAGGTTGTTGAGCCAAGGACACTTGGTTTTGGTGTTGTGCACATCATAGTAGTTCATGAAGACGTGTTAACAAAGAAAGGGTGTGCACAGTCTTTGTGTTGCGTACACTTGGGTAAGTACGTACATTGCACTGTGTTGCATTCACTTGGGTAAGTGCATGGTAATGACCTGGAAATGTGTAGTACTGAGTTATATATATATATATATATATTGAGGCTAGAGAGCCTATGTATTTATGAGGATGGTGAGCCTGAATGTAGATAGGCTAGTGCTCCTATCCATGTAAACATAATCATGGTTATTAATATAATATTGCATCGTTGCACATTTACTGACTCAGACAAAAAGAGATGGGGGGCCTACTCCACTAGAAAATGAAAAAGGAGGGGTGAGTTGTAAGTCTTTGGAGAATAGTTTATAATATTTCTGGGAAAAGTGTAATGTCAGATATATTATTATTTTATCCTAAGTTACCTAGTGTAGGGAACTAGTCACCAAGTGGCTTAAAGATACTTCTAAAAGGTGACAAGTGTCAAGTGGGAGTCATGGAATATACATTGTTGGACTTAGTGTATTTTGAGCATTATTGTACGATTATTATGGTAGGATGATTTTGAATGATGATGTAGGCTCTTGTGAGTAGAAGGGGGTTGGAATGTATGGAAAATCTGATTATTACCTTATCTGCAACTAGAATCTTGGAAGGAGTTGTGGGATATAATCAGATTTATTGTCGAGGAGTCGGGTGGACAGACTGTGAGAAGACTCTCTAGATGCGAGGTTGGCTATTGTGCAGTGGTTCTCATACCTGTGGGCATACTCTCTAGGAAATAGTTTTTCTGAGAGTTGTTCCCTAGTGTGCTGACCATTAGTTGCAAGGATCATAGATGGGGGGCCTACTCCACTAGAAAAGGAAAAAGGGGGGGTGAGTTGTAAGTCTTTGGGGAATATTTTATAATATTTTCGGGAAAAGTGTAATGTCGGATATATTATTATTTTCTCCTAAGTTCCCTAGTGTAGGGAACTAGTAACCAAGTGGATTAAAGATACTTCTAAAAGGTGACAAGTGTCAAGTGAGAGGCATGCAATATACATTGTTGGCCTTAGTGTATTTTGGGCATTATTACGATTATTATGGTAGGATGATTCTGAATGATGCTGTAGGCTCTTATGAGTATTAGGGGGTTGGAATGTATGTAAAATTTGATTATTAACTTATCTGCAACTAGAAGCTTGTAAGGAGTTGTGGGATATAATCATATGTATTGTTGATGAGTCCGGTGGACAGACCGTGAGAAGACTCTCTAGATGCGAGACTAGCTATTGTGGAGTGGTTCTCATACTCGTGGGCATACTCTCTAGGAAATAGTTTTGCTGAGAGTTGTTCCCTGGTGCATTGAGCATTAGTTGCAAGGCTCAATGACTTCATGTCCAACCTTTTTTTGGTAACCCTGGGAAGGGAAGTGGGGCAACCGAAGGAATTTTTAGAAGAGAAGGGGAAAAATTCCTTGGGTATGAGAGGTGTATGGTGAATGAGGGACTGTGGGTTAGTTGCAGCCATGGGCACTTAGGAATAGGAAATTTTGTTGAGTTTCAGACCATAGCTTGTTGCTAGGACCCTTTTTTCCCTAGTGGATTTGAGCCTGAACTCAAGGGTGACTTGTTGTTGAAATCTTATGAGAAACAACATCTATGGTTGGGAGGAACATCTAACTCAAGGCTAAACTTGGTGACTTTCATTTAAGATAAGTGTCCCTTACGTACTTGTCTTGGTTACTGTGTTCATTCTTTTCTATGTTTGACATGGGTTAAATTCTTGTATGTTGTTGCATATAAGTATTTATTGTTATTTTGTTATTTTCTACTTGCGCATTTAAGTATGGTGTTTTTAGCCTTTAATTGTAGTTATGCATGAGTATGTCAGTTGATGGTAACTTTTCCAGCTAATTATAACCTTGTGATTTTGGTTACGAGTCATCAAGAAAAGGACTGAGGGGTTGGATGCACGAGATCGTAACCTATGTGCTTCAGAGGATGGAACTCATGTGTGTGCGGTTAACGAATTATACCCCCACAGAGTAATAACAAAAGTTGAGTATGACACTCAGGTGATTGTGCGCATAGTTGTATTGTGTGGTCAGTATGATGGTGTGCGCAGTTGCTTGATTTAATTTTGTTGCTTAAGGTTGTATTAAAAAAAATGTTTCTTATGTTTTTACATGTTGTGTAGTGAGACTCAAGATTGGGCTTAACATGGTACTTCAAGTGAAACTATGTGGATTTTGTTTAAAGTAGAAACTACGCAATGAAATTTTAAAGTAACATGGATCAATAGTATGATGGGGATGTTACATTATGGTATTAGACCATGTGTAAGGTGGAAATGGGATATCGTGGGAGACTGGGTACGTTACATTAGGATTCCATTAAAGGAGAAGACGATAGGGGATCCAAGGGGGCTAAAGTTAATCCTAAGTTACCTAAGTCTCCCACCCTTCACCATCTCACCATGTGCATTATTAAAGAACTCCAAGTACAAATAATTGAATGTAGGTGGTGGTTGGTGGGGAATACTGCTTCTCATACTTATGAGGATACAGAGCTTGAGTACAAGACATGAGGAGTGTAAGAGACTGCATCATCATAGGAATTTTAACATCATGGAAATATAAACCATCTCTTTTCATGTGCATTATTCCTTCATGAAAATTCAAATTTACTCATTTATTCACTAACTCCAAGCATTCACATGTTGTGTGATACCATTTTCATTCATCCTCTCCATCCATTTGAAGCATTCTCCATACTCATGCACCTATAAAGTTACAGGGATACCTTATCATGTTGGGACTAGGATTCAAACTTGAATATGAAAAACTAGATCCATAAAAGAAGAGAATGTGGAGCTAAGAAAATATATGGAAGGATACAAAGGAGCATAGATATTGGGTTGATAAGAAACCATCCCCATTTTCATATATATATTTGTACTCATAGAGTGCTCAAGAACCAAGGTATAAATTTTCTATATTATTCTTGAAGTAAACATCATATTGGACCCCTTCTTCTCACACTAAAGAGCACTAGAAGGAAGAAAAATCCTAAATGAATATTGAGCAGAGAAGGAAATATCTTCCTTGTGTTGTGCAAGGGACAAGAAGGAAAGTGAGAGGGAGTGCCATGGATGGGATATCTAGAAGGTTGTCTGGAGAGTTATATGGTGAATAGTTGGTTGAGCCTAAGATAAATTGAGTTGGGTGAGTGGCCTGAGAGTTCTTAAATAGTTTTATTAACTTTGATGGCCTCATAGCCGATATTGGGGGTGGAAACTATAGTGGATACCTATGGTTGGGTGAAAAATTGTGTACAAGAAAACAACTTCCTTGGACCATCTAGTTCAAAATACAATTTTTCATATTTATTTATAATTCCTATTATAAATTGGAAGTTAAGTTGTTCTTTCCTATGAATGAACCAAAATGGAATTCATGGTTGCATGAAGTTGCATAATTGTTTTTTTTCATTTCTTATCTTCTTAAATGAATTCAAAATTCCTTAGTATTGTTTGAGAACTCGTGATGTTTATTTCAAATATTGGACTATTGGGGATAAGAAAAAATCAAATTCTTTATGCATATTGGCGTGACCATAGGACAAACGCCAATATGGATTAGGATCATTTTCATAACATTTGTATCTCAAAATTTGAATTGTATTTGAAGATTGCAGGTCATTGTCTATGGACTTCATTTTTATGTTTTAATTCAAAGTGGCCCAATGCTCATTTTTCTTATGTTAAGTCAAATTCCACCTTTGAGAGGGGTCAATATCCCCCTAGTGAATTTTGAATTGATTCTTCAAAATATGGTCAATGGGACATTATAGATTTTGGCCCAATGGAATTTTCTTATTATGTTCTTTGAAGTTAACCTGATGGACTTGTTTTGAAAGTCAACGAAACCATTTAAAATGTCTCGATGGTAGATTAGTTCAATAAATTGAATGATCCCAATGGCTTGTTCCATTTCATCAGCACACTTTCTTAAAAATGAGGTCAATGGAACCATTTACTTTTGGTTTCAAAGTTTTCTTTTAAGTAGGCCGATGTATTTAAGTTTTCCTTTCAAAATATTTCTTCAAACATGGCCCAATGAAGATTTTGTCATGTCTTTTGGAGTTACCTAATGATATTGATCCATATATTTAAAAGTGTCCAAATGTATCTTGGGCCAGGTATTCGAAAGATACTTATAGAGATCAAGCCATATCTTCTGAAGTGGCCCAATGAGATAGAAACATATCTTTAAAAGAGTCCTAATGAGTATTGGGATATGTCTTTGAAATAGGCCCAATAAGTACTAGGACATATCCTAAAAAGAGGCTCAATAAGATCAAGTCATATCTTTCAAAGTGGCCTGATGATATTAGGCCATATATTTGAAATAGGCCCAATGAATATTGGGTTATACTTTGAAAGGGATCAATTGCATTCCCTTTTACATTGGGGTGATTGTTTTCAATAATCCCAATGGGACAACCTTCAATTCGGTTTAATGGCCCGATGATGTGTAGTCTATTTGGGTTTCCTTCAAAGGGATATAATTTAAGGAAACCCTAAAGGAATGATTTTAGTGCATAAGGCATGTAAAAAAAGGTTCCCCACTCTTTTGAAAGTGAACCAAGGATGTTAGGTACGTGATAGGAACAATCAAGACTAACTAAAAATTGAGTAAAGGATTGTAGCTAAACTATGAAATGTAAATGAAAATATTAGACAATGAGCAATGAATTTAACTCTCATGAAAAAAATATAGTAGACAAATCATGACATTTTGAGACAAGAAATCCTAAATACCATGTTAATGAAACACCAACTATAGTATGAAATAAAATTTGAGTAAGTACATAATAAAAATAATAAAAATTAGAATATGAAAATATTTGTGGAAAATATAGATAACATGAAAGGAACATGGCAATCAAATTATCGAAAAGGAAATATAATAAAAATAGTAAAAGATAA
>JASDQU010100741.1:984805-997362 GCA_032191745.1 Picea mariana | reverse complement strand
TTACACCCAAATGGGGTCGTAAAAGTGGTTTCCACCCTGCCACATGTCACTCTCCTATGATTTTGGATCCCCCCCCTTCCTAAACCACTTACCATTCTACCCCCCTCGGAAAACCACTTTCCCCAAATTCAAAAACCGTTTTTTGCCCATTTCAACCAGTCTTTTTCCGAGGGGATTTCCTGGAAAACTAGGAGGGATTTTGAGAAACCAAAAGAGGTTTTTTATTAGAACGTGACAGATAATAATAATCTCTCCTAGATTTCTCACAACTTTTACACATTTGGAGAATTGAGAGCATATTTGAGCCCTATATTTCGGAATTCCAGATTTTATTGTTGGAGACATCTTTTTCAAACGCATATACTGGATAGATGGAGAGGAATTTCATAAAACCGAGAGAGGTTTTTACTCAAGACTAGCTTATATACAAAAACCTCCCTAATATTTTACACAACTATCTCATATTGTGATATTCTAAGACCCCTTTGGACCCTATTTTTCAGAATTTTGGGTGAAAAAAGTCAAAAGGACAGATGACAAGGAGCAAAAATTGAAGGCATCGATCAACAACAGATCCCACAAAACAACCTCAACAACTTGAAATTTATTGTAACTTGTCTAGATTCTTTGGTAGAAATCTTTCTGATTTTCTATGTTGGTGATGGTTAGTTTTAGATTTTCCTATAATAGATCCTAATTTGTTATAACATGATAGATTCTAATAATTTTATAAATACTTCATATTTTGAAGCATTAGGGGGTTGGAATAGCAGGAATATGGCCTCCCTGTTTATTTGGAAGTTATGTAATTTTTTAGGAACTTTAATAACAAAGAGTGTTTCTGATAGCAAAGATTCACCACACTTATTTTCAGTGAGTTTTCCCTTTGTAATGCTAATTTCCATTAAAGTTTATTCTTTTCCAGTATTTGACTGAGAGTATATGTTTGGAATTCTTCTTTATCTGGTGCTCCATTCATGCAATCAATATTGGTTTGTGTGTTAAATATTTCATGTTCATAATTCTTCTATATATGTTGCTCTGTTCATGAATCTATATATTTTTCTTCCAAATTTACATCTGAGAATTCATCTTAGATGTTCTCATTTGTAATGGGATTTTCCTATTTCTATCCTACCATCATCTGAATGCTTTTTATTGCTAGAAATTGTGCTTATTTTTCCTTTGTTCCCTAAAAAATACACTGTTGTGTTAACATTCTAGATCTATCTCAGAAGTTGACTCCATTTCCCAATGGCCTTCCCTTGCTTGTTCCAAACCAACAATTCAAAAATCAAACATTGAATTTTCATAACTATCCTAACATTATAAACTCAAACAAATCTAAATCCTACAGAGATATCTCTCTCCGAGTCTATGAGGGCTAGATCCTAGACTCCAAAGTGGTTGAAATAGTTACCTCTGTTCATTTCTTTCTTAGCCTTGGAAATTACAGACTGATAATACCATCGAAGATTAGTGTTTCATACCTTATTCATGTCTTTATGGGAATCATCAAGGAGCTATCCTAGCTCACAAGATCGCTCATGATGACTATCCTTGATTGTATAAATTTGTTATTATGTGGCATTTCACCACCATGGTGTGTCGTATGATGCAAACAATGGATCATGAGTTCATCAATGATGATAAATGTCCTTGGTTAGAGCCTAGAAATGGGATCTACTTTCCATAAGTCATCATATGTGTAGTTCCTTGTACATAGGTGTGTGGTGTGAGTGTTTTGTCCTTTTCCTATATCATATCCAAAAAATAAAAAAAACATTTGTTATTTTTGAGATTTCACTATGCATTTTAACCCCAAGTCTAGTATTTCTTGATGCGTTTTACATGACCCGATAACATTTTGTTTTTCCTTTTTCTATTGCGACATCCACTAAACTTGAGGTATGATTTTTGAACTAGCATATAGGGATAGGTTTTTCCCTCCATATATATTTTTCATTTTTAACCATCCATTATGTTGATATTATTCCTTAGGTATGATCTCGTTAGGTTGCTACCTTAGCCCTTCCTTTTGCACGTCGTAGCTTGCACAGTAGTTCCTACCCTCCATGGGATCCCTAGTTAACACCTTGATTTCCTTTTGTTTCTTATGATGTAATTTCCTATAGGATTGTGGAACCCTCCTATATACCATCCATGACTAAACATTGAGCTTCATTATTCTCTCTTCATCTTATATTATGGCCATATCCCAAGGGGGTTCCTATCATTTTTATGTTACTTTATGGTCTCATATTCTTTATTTCTCATGTCATGCTACTTATTTGGTGTTGTTGTTTTCCTTGACCCCTCTTATTTCCATTTTAGTCATAATTTACCATTCACCACTTGCATTATTTTTCCTCTATTTTGTGATCATCATCCATGGAGAGAACTTCTTCTAAGATTGGATGTCACTTTGTAGTACCAGTTTAAACATGAAGGAGACACTTAACAAAAAACAGAGGGGGGGATTTTTACCATTGACTTATTTATGAAATGACAGTGCCAGTCATCTTTCCCTTGAACATGCCACCTATTTGAGTCATTATTTGACAACTGGGTTATATCTTTCGTACGAATCTATGTACAACTAATGCGAGTCATAGATACTCCTTTGACTAGTTACTCTTCTAGTCATCATTGAGAGTTATTCAATGCCTCCTACATTGTTGCACTATATTAGTCATGCTCTTTAGTCTTTCTACCAAGTCATCATCATGATATTCTATATGTTCAAGGGAATTTAATCCTGAGTCATCCATCTACTATCCTATTGACCATCTGAATAAGTCATCCATGTCTTGATTGTACTTAGCTATTCTATCTCTCCACATCACCTCTCAGTGTATGTTTCATTTTTTTTTAGGGTGATACATTAAGGCCGTCCTTCGATGGATATCTTGCTAGAGACTTTAGCACATTATCTAGGAGAGGGATATAGAAGCCAACTAGTACCTTGGGGCTTGCAGTCCTTAGTGGCATACTTCCTCGTGATCAATAATGGGTTTACATCATTGAACCTTGATCAATTGATTCTATGAGGTTTTGACATTACCTCCTCCTTTCACACTCATTATATTGTACTAGGTACCTTGGGGCCCATTTTCATCATTAGTGGGTACCCCAAATTTTTTAACAATATACCTCAATGATTAGTAATCACACGGTTTCTACCATGTGATAAACATAAAATCATCTATTTTATTTATATAGATTCACAGCATCAAAGTTTGTGATGAATACCTTGGGTTTATGGGCACATCAATTCTTCATAGCACCCCTCCAAAATTGCTATGGAGCATATCACTTTTATATGATTATTCTAAAGAAATCAAGGGCACTATCCATAGTGCTCAATTTCTTCCTAATGTATACTATGACATAGATCCACATTGTATTTGCTCATGTATATGATCTATTTTAGGACATGGATCCATCATGTATTCTTTCATTTCCATTGTATCACATTTGATTTCATGGATCTGTAGTGTATTTTGTTGGTGGCCATGCTTTGTTTCTCTTACAAGCATGGGTATTCCTACCTTAAGGATGATCTATATATGTTGACCTGATTTATGATAACATGTACTCATTGTTTCCTTTCTCTCTCAGCCCCTTCCTTAAGCCACTTGTCACCATGAATTTTCGTAATTTATTTCAGCCATAATTTCCTCTTCTGATGTCATATATTAAGGGGCATATGTTAAAATTTTATTTTCCATGATATGTTTTGCAAGCATGTCACTATATTTTATGAGGATATAATTACATAATTGAGTAAAAGTCTCATAATTATTTCACAAGGAAATAATTATTTTGTCATAATTTCATTATTATGAAATAAGAATTATTTCATAATTAAGAGAAAATTCATAATTGAAAAGAAAGTTCACAGTGAAATTGAAAAATCTCATAATTGAGCATGAAACTTGAGAAGAAATCTCATGATAGAAAAAAATTTCATAATAGGTTGGAAAATGCTCATAAAAAAGAATGGAATTTGTGCATGAATTGTAATTTCTTAGTTCACATGCCATCAAGCCTATCTGTGACTTGTAATTTATTAGTTCACATGACATCAATCATATCCATGAATTGTAACCACATGATTCATATTTCATGAATCTTATCTCCAATCCCTCATAGATTTCGATAAGAAGAGGCCAAATCAAGGAGGCGAGGGAGATATTTTGAGAGTGGTTACACTAACAAAATAAAGGGAGAAGATCAAATGGCTAGGGAGGAGCATTGGAAACTTGGAAGTAAGAAAAATGCATCTTTCATATAAGGTAAAAGTTGATTTACTTCTCCATTTCATATTAATATATATCTATGGTTTTCCCCTTTCATGATGTTCATGTTTAATGGTAAATGTTAGATATTATCTCAGCTTGAATAGTTCATAATATATCCAAACTAGATTTGAATTTCCTAACACATGCAAGAGTTGTAGAATTGGTATTTGTTTGTTCCTCATGTGTAGCAAGTGGATCTCAGGAGCTAGAGCTATGATCTCAAGTGCTACATCATCCAAGCAAATAAGGACAACCTTCGATAAAGAGGTATGCCATTATCTCTGTTAGTGTAAAAGGAAATGAATTTAGTTAAATTTACATAAAATTATTAGTAATCTAGCCCCGTTGTCTGTCTTGGACCAAGGTCATGTACAAGGAAGGTATGGCTTATCCATAGGCCGTATTTCTCCAGAAGAGACGTGTTTGGAAATGCGGTCAGTAGTACGTATGAATAAGAATTTGTTTTTTCAAATGTGAGGCAATAATAATGATCATGGATGAGATTGATGGAGGTATTGTATCCTCAAAAAATACCACTATATATACATTGATGAGACTCTTTAAGGGAAGATTCATCTTCTTTAGGACCCATACAATAAAGGAGGATTCCATCAAAGGAATGCTTATGTAATGTTCCTCCAACTATTATTTAACATGAGGGATAAATGCATATATGACACGTTTCTTGGTGAAGGATACCATCAATGTAATATGTCAATGACAAATACAAAAGAGAATCTCAAATTATAGTTGTCTATAATTATATTTATTTCACTCACTTTCCTTAATACTAACTTTCAACAACACTAACCAGATACTCAAAAATCGTTTTTGTAAAAATTATGTTATTGAATGTCTAACCATTTTGCAATTGTGGTTAGATGTTGTATTTTTCATAGTGAACATATACAATAATGGATGAATGCCTATAAGATGATATAATTCTACAAGGTAAACAATTTAAGAAAGGTAGCGTGGAATAACTCAAGAAACAAGGGTGTAGGTTGGGAATTTGGCCCAAGTGTAATGGATTTCACTATATTTATACCTGCTTAAACTTAAAAATTCGTAAAGATGATCATCCCAACAATTTTAATCCTACTTTATTTAATAAGTTGGCTAGAATGGAATCTCAAAATAACCAATTTAAATTTTGTTGTTTGAAATTTTATTCATTGCTTCTCTTTTGAAATATGCAGGATATCAATAAACACCTTGCACTGATAGTAGTATATGTTGAAATATTTACTATCTAATTAAATATGCTTCAGATGAAATAATATATATCGATGTTAGGATGTTGTAAAAAATGAAGAAACAAGAATAAGTAAACTCATGGCGCTATTCCAACTAAAAAAAACACTTTCATTCATTTCTAAGCTGCCTAATCCTTTAGGTGAGGGGAGATGTAGCTAGAATGTATTTCATTTTTTATTCTTATAGAGGAAAAAATTCAAATAAAGGTGAATATCTTGTTGTGGGGTGCCTACTAATTGTATCTCATTGAACTGTGCAATAATAATTAAGTGGCATTTCCTCAATAACTTATCCATATGACAAGAGCTGATCATTTCGAGGGAGATAGATGTAATCCCCTTAAGGTTATATTTTTACCCCTATTGATTGAATCTCATGTATAATTCCTTAAAATCCATGGTGACAAGTCCCAAAGTGTGTAAAAAATTATTCCCTAATAACTATATCACAAATTCCCATTTCAATAGAAAACATGTGAGTTTTCACATGATACTTACCGATATGTAGTTTCCCATTTTCGCATCACCCCCACATTTCATCATAGCATGATAAAAAATCATAATTTGAAAATTTGATATGGTAAGTACATAACAATAGGTTTCTTTGTCCACTCTCCTACAAATAAAATTGTGGGTTTCTATTTTTACCACTCAAACTCTCGCTAAGGGAAATTCCCTCCCTATAAAAAATATATTAGGGAAATGGATAAAGAAGCCACCCACTATCACCTTAGCGTCCTTTCCTATGTACTTTAACACTAGGGTTCCTCAACTAATGAGGGTTTTCCTATTGGGTCAAGACTAAGTCTTGTCATTGTATTTAGAGAGGATAGGGAAAGGACTTGGTTTGACTTAAGGTTTACTATATTATTTAAAGAGGTAAGATAAGTCAAGTGTGGGAGAATACAATTTGTATGAGCTCAAATAAATATGACTTGAATCGAAATGCTCAATTAAAAAAAGTTCTTGTACCTTAAATGTTTGTATTACATCACATGTCAAAATATCAATGTATCATAACCATTCATCATTCATATATCCATTCATCAACTAGTAATTAAACTGTTGAGCATGACTTCTTTTTTAAAGGAATGAGAATCAATGTTAAGTCTACTCGAATTTAGAGATGCTGGAAAATTAGAATGCATACATCAATGTACCATAATCATGAAAGTTAAACTTGCACAACTTGTATCTCATTTGTACATGACTCAAATCACAATACTTAATAGAAATATTTGTAGATACATCTTAAATGTTGAGCATGAAATTGGACCATCAAGTATACCATATGGTAATTCAAGATCTAGTTTTAAAGAAAATTTTATATCAAAAGTTGTATCACTGGAAAAATTCAGGGTTATTACATTAATGAATATGTTATGCATTAAACCACATTGATATCAAGGATGCAATGAAGTGAATATACCAATAGGCATAATATATCATTTAGAGTCGAAGTCAAATAATGAATATTATTTCTGAGATCAATCATCTATGTAAACTAAGATGGATCATGTGAAGTGATAACAACAATCATTTTTTTTGATTTACGAGTACTTTTCCTCAAAATAAGATTGCTTGCATTCACTATTTAAATATACCCTTTGTTGCAAAATTAGACAGTAGAATTGGACATCAAATGATCGTGATATGTGCAACGATTTATGTTTAGGTGAGTTCGTTGATATTTATTAAATAAAGGTTTATTACCATGAGATATATGGAGCAATAAACCATAGAAACACTTCTAAGAAATAGGGATATTAGACTTACTCTTACAAATTATACTCTACAAATTTGAGATAGTGAGTTTAGATCATTGAAAAATGACATTGATCTGCATCTAAGGAAGTTCGTTGGTCTTCACAAGGAGTCGCTCGGATCATGTAAAGTATCTGGAAATAGGACAACTGAAAACATTGTTAAGATGTAAGTTAGATTAAGATCAAAGAATTATTTTATTCATACAATTCTTGACAATCCAATAAACCCTAAATAGTGATCAAGAGAAGGGTGATGTTTTCCCCTTTAAGGTAGTTCATTGGACCAATTCATATGATTGTTTCCTACAAGGAAATAATTAGGTCAAGAGAATACAAAAACTTTATGAATATAATCCTATATAACATCATTTAAATAATATTTCAACTCTATATTTCTTGGATGTGAAGAAATTTTTTAAAAACACTTTGAAAATAAAGACCAAATACATAATGGTTGCTATTTTATGGAGGTCATTACCCTTTCATTTGCATTGAACTGATAATAGAGTTGGTTTGGAGCTAGAAAACCCTTCAACATTAAGCAGATGACAAATTCATGACCCTCACCATACATGTATTCAGTAAGCTAACTAGAGATGAGAGGAACAATGATACACAAGAGAGAATTATGTTTTGGTTATGATTAATCAACACAATTATTCCAACCATGAACTTGAGGGCATCCACTAGGATTTAAATCTGTTTCAATTCCAAGATGATTTATTTTTCTAGGGTTATATATTTAGAAAAATAAAACCAACAAACTATATCTAAAACCCTTCCCAATCCAACCACAAAATCATATTTGAAATAGAAGTAGCATTAATAAAATGTTAGATATACCATTGAAACTCAAATTAATCTGTAGCATTAATAAAATGTTAGATATACCATTGAAACTCAAATTAATCTATATCCAAGAGTATACATGACAATCCTTAGATTTCAAAAAAATAAAAAATAAAAGACAAGAAAGGAAAAAACGTTTTTTTGGTTTTTTTAGATGGTTGAAGACAATGGTAGATCAGTTCCTCTAGAGTGATATAGGGTACCTATACTATGTCTAGGTGAATTATATGGTTTAGAATGAGAAAATGTTGATGGAACCTAGAGGATGTCTACTCAACCATTTCCTATGGTTAGAAGGTTCCCTTCAGAGTTGAATGGGAGGATTGGTCTATGAAGAATCCACTCCATCTAGTAGCAAGGTAAACTCAAAGGTTAGACAAGGAAAAAGGACATAGACCTAGTATGCCCCACCTTAATGTAATGGGAAAATATTCAATGATCAAAGGGGGGAGGTTAGAAAATGTATCTTGAAAACCCTTCCAAATGAAGCATTTCACCCTTTTCTGGCCTTGTAGTATCCCTTTTCATCCAACAAATATGAAAACTTCATATCTAGAACCCTTGAAAATAACTAAATATTCACTAATACAAATAATATCTGCACAAAGAAATCTTCAAGCATGTTTTCTCATTAATATTCGATGATTCGAAATGACAGAGGAATATTTCTTTTATAGGTGAAGATACTTCTCAAATACAATACAATACAATGTGCTATCTCAATACCATAAGCTTAAAACCATTTGCGTGGTCAAAACCATGGGAAAATAAAACAAGTCATCTAAAAAATCCCTCAAAACCCTCCAAGATCCAAACAAACCTCATGAATGGTCTAGATACAATGCTAAATGGTATGCATGTGGGCTAGAGAGAGAATAAAGGAGGTGGGATCCCTGATAAATTTGCCATCATCCCATGAGAAGGTGAATAAATGAGTCAAATTTGAGCAATGAATCCCAACATCAACCAACTAACTCCCTCAAACCAAGGAGTGGTCCACAATGAGAAATAACAACCTCAAAAGGATGACATCACCCCTCACATGTGGGAGCCATCCAATTCAATAGTCAACAACAAAGGAGCATGTGGCCTCCTCTAAGTGATCCCTCCTTACAACAATATATCATGCCACATCATTATAGGGTCAAAATAACAACTTGTAATCACCTCAATAATCTATGACCAACTCTTCCAATACATTAATAAATCCCATGTGTGGTCCAAAGAGAGATAATAATTAATAAGTGTGAATTCAACGTCCAACTGAGAATGGAGAATGAATTTGAGTGGTCCATGTGCCATATGTGATGACATCAAATAATTTTTATGGATAAAAGAAATTTGACAAATCCCAATGCTGTGACATGTATCTGAATGCATTACATGGATCCCAAGGAAAATGGAACCGATCCCAATGTCTATATATATGATTACATATCACTACATGGATCCCAACAAAGCATCATGGATCTAAATACAATGTCATAGATATCAAGGAACTAGTTACGTATCCCAATGTACAATACCACTTCAAGTGATAGGTATAAACTATTAGTAATGCATTAGATGGTAGCACCTAGTGACACCTCTTAGCACAAAATAAAAAATAGGGGTTACTTTTGATATTTTCCTAAGGCTTACCAAAGGGACAGATAATAACCCTTATACATGCACCAACTCCTACAACAACCCATATTTCATAAGTACCTAGGTGTAATATAGGTAAAGATGAATAATAATGATGAAAGGGAATAGAAACAACTTCATGTGATGACCCTCAAAGCCTTATACAATCATAGGTTTGTTTATTCATTTGTTCATTCATGTATCTTTCATGAGCTAGGATGTTTTAGATAGTATCCTTTGAGTGGGAGATTAGGATTGAGTTACCTATCCCTGACACTATGTATTACTACAACTTTATGCATTTTAATCTATTGTCCAGTTTATCAAATAATTCCTTTTTTCTTTAGATATTCATAGACAAGCCAAAGACTAGGGGCATTGGCTTCATAGTGAGGTGGTATTTCTCAATATTTTATTTCTGTATTTTAATTTTAGCTCTTTAGATATATCCTTTTTGGGTTTATTGATTCTATATTTTATAATTTGGACCTTTTCTTTTGATCTTTGAGAAATCATACATGATCGGGATAAAATATTTTTATATGGATGGAATGAATGATAGATGAAAGGTGGAAAATTTCTAGCATGGTTAGGATGTGGATAACTGACGCAGATGTCACCTTTGCCCCGGCAAAGCCTCTACGCTGACCTCCCGGTCTTAATGGATCGTTCTAACTTCACCTTCGAGCCGAAGTGTCTCTTTCGATTCCTCACTAGAATCTCTGTTAAAAACCCAATTCACAGGTCCTTCTTTTTCCTCTGTCACAGCTTCTGCGTATACCTGGACTCTTCCCGATTGAAATTTTGGGTTTCGGGGTTTCGCGATCCCCATTTTCGAGAATCTCAACCTTTTTGATCCCCCGATCTCCGATATCCCAAAATGTCGAAACGACTTCAACAACAATTAGTCCCCGTGGCTACCTTTTGGTCCATGTGACCACTATTTCATATGATCGCAGTCCTCAGTCTTTCGCGATTTCGGGCTTCCGAATGTCGAAATGCATGGACCCTTTGTCCTCAGGATTCTCGATCCTTCAAATCCTGATTTCCCGAAATGGTCTCCCTTTCAGGATTTTCCTTCGAAGACCTAGATTTTTGCCACGTGTCTCCTAGAGATGGACGGTCCTCTTCACTTTGCGGTTTCTGGAACTAAAATGCTTATGGGTTCTTTTCCTTGGAACTCTCGAAGTTCCGAGTACCAACCTCTTATATGATGAAATGACGTCAGTTGGCCCCACACTAAAGCTTTCCACCTTATCGGGGTTTCGGAATTCGTAGTTCCGAAATGTCTGTGCTTCATGTCTTCAGGATTCGCGAAATGCCGAATCCCAAAATGCAGACAGTTTTTTATCTCCACCACGTGTCCCAACTGATGGACAGTCCAGATCAAGATCGGGGTTTCCACTATGAAGTGATACGATCTCCTATACTCTAGACTCTTGATATCCCAAATTCCAAAGTTCCGATATCCTGATGCCTTTCGGGACCTTCACTCTGCCTGCGAGAATTTAACCCTTGTGCAACTCTAGTTAGATCCTATGGTTGATGGGTAACTAAGTGAGGATCCAATGGCTCACGATCTCTTGAGATTGGAACTCTGGAAACAACCGTAACCTCCTTACTTTTCTATTAGATCGGACAGCTGGCGGAATTCCGCAATTCTTCCACAAATAATTTTGTCTGTTCATCTCTTCCCTTCGACAACTTAGCAGATTCAAATCCTTCTGAGGTTTTCCACGGCTTCAAGTCTTTCAGGAAACTCCTGCACGTATTCCTTGCGGAAACCCTAAATCACTTCGGTGTTGAATTCCTTTAACTCCGCGCACTCCTTGTAACGACAATCCTTCAATAACTTCTCAGCTTTCAAACCCTAGATACAAGCTTGGTCTATGCACACATTGCACGACTCCTGTGCCTAACTGCACCTTTGAGGAAATGAGAACAAGAGATAACTTATCTGATCCTTCAGAGATAAGACCTATGAACCCTTTTGTCAACGCACTCCTTGCGGACAATTCAACTGCACTCCTTATGGGAATCCTCGGTCAGATAGAGAAACAATTGAAACTCATTTCCTAACTCTTTCTCTCTCTGACTTCAAACATTTAACAAGAAATCATCCATACACAGCATAGAAAGAAAATGTATAACAAAAAGAGTAAAATTATGAACATACCATTCAACATACACATACAAGAAACAACTACAGCACCATGAATCTGAATTAAGACTTCTTCTGTTAACTTAATCTCTGTACATGGGTATTTTTCAATTACAGTTTCTCTATTCCAGCTCTGTATGCTCTCTCCTCATTCTTCTTGGTAATGTTCATCACTACTACCACTACAATATTACAATGAGGGTGTCTATATTCATTTTCCCTCCACTCCTAAAACTGTCTAATCTGGGAATTCAAAGCTACCTACTAACTTAATTTCCTTCTTATTCCTTTAGACGAGAGCGGGTCGCTCAAGGTCTGATTACAATCTATAAGTACGCCTCTCCTTAACTGTTACATTTACATTTGGTGCACCTATATTCAAAAGTTTTTAAACAATATATCATGTGTTTTAAAATGTATTGGTGCTTGCCCCACGCTCGCTTGACATTGGCGATGCTCCTGCATCATACTCCCTCGCTTGAAAAATTTTCATGGGCTCCTGTGCATGAGCTCTTGCACGGTCTATCCATGCTTCTGAACCTCTGCTTCATTCTCCCAGCTGGCATCTTCAACTGGATGTCCTTTCCACTTGACC
>JASDQU010100741.1:959045-984705 GCA_032191745.1 Picea mariana | reverse complement strand
CGCTGACCTCCCGGTCTTAACAGATCATTCTAACTTCACCTTCGATCCAAAGTGGCTCTTTCGATTCCTCACTAGAATCTCTGTTAAAAACCCAATTCACAGGTCCTTTTTCCTTTGTTACAACATCTGCGTATACCTGGTCTCTTCCCGACTGAAATTTCGGGTTTTAGGGTTTCGTGATCCCCGTTGTCGAGAACCTCAACCTTTTCGATCCCCCGATCTCCGATATCCCAAAATGCTGAAACGGCTTCAACAACAGTTAGTCCCCGTGGCTACCTTTTGGTCCATGTGACCACTATTTCATATGATTGCAGTCCTCAGTCTTTCATGATTTTGGGCTTTCGAATGCCAAAACGCATGGACCCTTTGTCCTCAGGATTCTCGATCCTTCAAATGTTGATTTCCTGAAATGGTCTCCCTTTCGAGATTTTCCTTCGAAGACCTAGATTGTTGCCACACGTCCCCTAGAGATGGACGGTCCTCTTCACTTCGCAGTTTCTGTAACTAAAATGATTATGTGTTATTTTCCCTGGAACTCCAAAAGTTTCGACTCTCGACCTTCTATATGCTGAAATGACGTCAGCTGGCCCCACACCAGAGCTTTCCACCTTATCGGGGTTTCGAACTTCGCGGTTCCGAAATGTCTGTGCTTCCTTTCTTTAGGATTCGCGAAACGTCGAATTCTGAAATGTCGATGGTTTCCGATCTCCGCCACGTGTCCCAACATATGGATGATCCAGATTAAAATCGGGGTTTCCACTATGAAGTGACCCGATCTCCTATACTCTAGACTCCCAATATCCCGAATTTCGAAGTTTCGATATCCCGACGGCTTTCGGGACCTTCACTCTGCCTGTGAGAGTTTAACACTCGTGAAACTCCAGTTAGATCCTATGGCTGATGGGTAACTAGGTGAGGATCCAACGGCTCACGATCTCCTGAGCTTGGAACTCTGGAAATAGTCATAACCTCCTTACTTTTCTATTAGATCAGACGACTGGTGGGATTCCACAATTCTTCCACAAAGAATTTTGTCCGTTCGTCTCTTCCCTTCGATGACTTAGCAGATTCGAATGCTTCTAAGGTTTTTCATGGCTTCAATTCTTTCAGGAAACTCCTGCACGTATTCCTTGTGGAAACCCTAAATCACTTCGGTGTTGAATTCCTTTAACTCTGCGCACTCCTTGCAGCGACAATCCTTCAATAACTTCTCAAGTTTCAAACCCTGGATACAAGCTTGATCTGTGCACACATTGCACAACTCTTGTGCCTAACTGCACCTTTGAGGAAATGAGAACAAGAGCTAACTTATCTGAGCCTTCATAGATAAGACCTCTGAACCCTTTTGTCAATGCACTCCTTGTGGACAATTCAACTGCACTCCTTGCAGGAATCCTCGCTCAGATAGAGAAAAAATTGAAACTCATTTCCTAACTCTTTCTCCCTCAGAATTCAAACATTTAACAAGAAATCATCCATACACAACATAGAAAGCAAATGTATAACAGAAAGAGTAAAATTATGAACATAACATTCAGCATACACATACAAGAAACAACTACAGTGCCATGAATTTGAATTAAGACTTCTTCTATTAACTTAATCACTGTACATGGGTATTTTTCAATTACAGTTTCTCTGTTCCAGCTCTGTATTCTCTCTCCTCCTTCTTCTTGGTAATGTTCTTCACTACTACCACTCCAATATTACAATGAGGGTGTCTATATTCATTTTCCCTCCACTTCTAAAACTGTCTAATTTGGGAATTCAAAGATACCTACTAACATAATTTCCTTCTTAGTCCTTTAGACGAGAGCGGGTCGCTCAAGGTCTGATTACAATCTATAAGTACGCCTCTCCTTAACTGTTACATTTACGTTTGGCGCACCTATCTTCAAAAGTTTTTAAACAATTTATCATGTGTTTTAAAATGCATTGGCGCTTGCCCCACGCTCGCTTGACATTGGCGATGCTCCTGCATCAATAACACTATCTAGGATAAGTACCCAATAGTACAAATTGACTTTATAAATGACACACTTTTGAAGAAAACATGTTCCTCAAGGAATAATGAGGAAAATAATAAAACAATACAATGCTATGAAGTGTTATCGAACATTGTTCGTAATTTACCACTTTAATGATTAAGTAGGAGGTTATATCATCACATCCAAATGAACACTGATACATGGAATATCAAAAGGAATGATATTGAAACCGTACTATACCATAAATAGTGAAAATTTTCATTTGAGGAGTGAGGGAGGAGGGAAAGGTACACCACACATGAGATATCATGATCATACATATGATGGAGATCAAGATAAACTTTTTATGGTATGGAGAATATGAGCTTGACATCTCATGTAAACAACAATATGACACATTTATGAGGGTATCTAAAAGTTGTCATCCATGAGGGAGTAACATGTGGATCCGACTTGCGAACATGCACACTATGATGGAGTGTATGAGAAATTCAAAATGTCCCACATATCTGTGACCTACAAACCATCTAACTAAGAAAATGACATCAAATTTAGGATGAATTAACCACCGTAGTTAGAATAAAAAGTATTTTTCATAAATAATTTTTTTCACTAAGTTTAAGAAGTAAAGAATGAAAAAATATGCAATAAATTACTCTAAGGAAAACCAAATGCATCAGGAAAATAAATCAATAAATTCATTAAAGTAAACAACCAATCAAAAGGAAAAATGAATGGAAATAAAAATGCAATCTAGAATAGTTCTTAAATAAATTATTCTTTCCTACCCTATTGGATAACCAAGACAAATGGCTACTAGGTGAAATTAAAAATCCAATACAACCACTTCAGGAAGTCATCAACAACTCAAATCCTCCCCTTGTGTTTGGTTATTATGAAGAACATGGATATGCTAATAATGACATGGGTATGAAGCAAAATTTTGGTCATTTCTAATACTGGAGCCATGAAAATATCATATCTATGAACGGAAAGTCCCAATCTATACAAAGGTTGACTCGTACCTCTAGTACAAACCTCTGTTAGCATATCTTTTAGGAAAAGAATGTTCTTGTAATTGATGGAAAGAACAACAACGATGACACTCAGAAGATTGATGGAAAGAACAACAGTGATGAGAAAAAAAATGAGTACACTCAAAAGAGAACATAGGAGGACATTAGACATCAGTGGTCGGATCGGAGTGCAAAGGACTAGGAATCGTTGGATCCAATAACTGCGAAGAGGATAATCGCTAAGAGACATCCTCCAAATCATGATGTGCAGTCAAAAAATGATCTGGGTCATTGGATACAGAGGATATGTGGCAAGAGATAAACATTTCTCTGACTAAAGAGTCAAAGGAAGGATGTTCTCTAAACCTTTGAAGTTGTGAAACGTGAAATTACGATAAGATCTAGATCATTATATCATATAGGGTTGTGGACCGTTGATCTAGAATATTTCAGATATCGGGAGTTAGAAGAGTCAGGGTTGGCTCACATTCAAACATCCGAAACGTGAAATCGTGATAAGATTTGGACTGTTAGATCATAGAGGGTTGTGGACCGTTGATATATAGTATTTTAGATATCTAGAGTTAGAAGAGTCAAGGTTGTCTCATCATCTGTTACACTCTACTTCTCCAACACTTAATGTCGGGAATCTCAGAATGCTTAAGAGCCATGATTCCAGCGCTCAGGAACAATTCTTCAACCGTTCAGGAACAATGATTCAGTTAGTTTAACTAAATCATAACTAATCAAGAAAGCACGAGATGAAACAACAACCCTTTGATCAGATTCGGTTTGATTAGCACCATTGTATTATACTCTAAGGTGGATCCTGGAAGCCTTATATCCTTCCCCTATATTCCACTCATGTGACCAAGAGCGATGTTATCATTTGACCATGTGATTGCAAGAGCGGCCACAAAAAATTAAGACACAAGCATGTTCTGGCCCCAAAATGTGATGGTACTGTCGATATCATGATCTTGACAGTGCTACTGAACTGACAGTTCAGATATTTCCACTCAAGTCTGCGGATCAGATATACCCTTCCTAAATCAACGACTGAGATTTACTTCATGATCCAGGCTTCAAGAGTTTCAAATCTCAAACCTTGATTTTTCCATACACCAAACTTTCAGAGTTGAAAATCCATTGACGTGTGTCCCTCTCGGATCAATGGTCCTCATTCACTTTGGAAATTGGACCTTTCAACCAAATCAACAGTTTTGTGGTCCCTTTCTCGATCAATAGTTTATTTCATGGAAACAATTCAATGGTCATATTTGATCCTTACACTCATCTTTTCATTTTTCAATATGATGGCTAGGACTTAATCAAAGATTGAGATGGACGGCTATCAGAACTTATCCCTTCGGAACTTCAGTATTTCAAATTTTCAAACTTACACTATCCTTCCTCTGTACTATGATCAATGGTTGAGAATACACCCGAAGTGATCTTTCAGATCAGACGAATCGTGTCCTTGCTGATGTGGTGTGCCACATGTTCTTGTTAAGGTGGTCTGCTAATGTGGGTGAGATGTGTAGGTAGAGTAGTGGAGTGTGGAGGAAAATCATGGTAGTGGAGTGTGACGTGTGTTAGAACTAGGAATCACCTTCATATTGAATGGAAGGCAAGCCCAACACCCATCAGGTTATATGTGAATGTAAAAGAGTTTTGAGGGGTCAAATGGATAAGAATGAATATGATAATGTTCCAACTCAGAAATAAGGGCTAGCATGCATGAGCAATCAAGGTCTTGGATAACTTCAATCAATAATTGGGAGTAAGTATGAACATAGGGATTCAGTGAGAGGAATGTAGGGTTGCTGTAAACATCAGGTCTGCAAACAACCTAAGGAAGAAAGACTCTTAACACAAGATCTTCTTGAGTTCAGAACTTAAGGACACTAAAGAAACATCATGATAGCATAACAATCAAACATAAATCATATCATCACAACCATTCATGTGAATCATTCAAAGCATGAAAACTTTAGCATCAATAGCAAATAAGATGGAAAGAGAAGCTGATTTCTATTAACCAAGATGTCTTAAATCAATTACATAACTAGTTCATAGTAACTTCATCAAAATATTATAGTATAAGGGAGCCTTTCTCAGCCATTCAAACCTACTAATTCATTTCATATATCTATTTATAACAAAAATGGAGGCAAGAGTTGGCCTCCTTCCCATGAAAATATCTAAGAATTTATTCCATCTAACAACTTGACTAACAACCTATGCTATAAAATCAGAAAGTGTTGGTCACTAATCCAACCAATATTCAAACTCTCTTGATACCCCTTTGGTGAAAAACTCCTTGTTTGCCATGTGTCCTTCAGGGGCATGTGGCTGTCATCATGCTACCAGCTGTTATTTCTGCAATTCTCTCCATCATCATCTATCCAAAATTTGTTAGCTCAACCCTCCTGGATTCTTGGTATCTGTTGGTAGCATCTTTGGGTAGCATTTTGAGTAGTGCACTTTGTAGTGTCTTCACCAAATTTCATGAGACTCTGTAGCGCAACCTCAAAAATAGACAGGTAGAAAAATATGTAGCACCAAATCTTCGTATCCTATGTGCAGACTTCAGTCTCTGCAAAAATTTAGGTAGAGAATTTCGGTAGCGCCACTTTGGTGTGTCTTAATGAAAATTCTATTTCTGCCAAAAATTCGGTAGCGAATTTATGTAGCGCCCTCCTGTGTGTTTTGTCAAACTTTAGGTAGCATCATCAAAATACACAACACCTTCAATTGGACATGTACAAAACGAGTAGCAATCTCAAGATAGTAGTAGCACCATTAGCTTTTAGGCGATTCGGCAACATTGTAGGTAGAAAACTAGTGGAACATCAAAATAGACTATTCTGTAGTGCCATAGCGCTATGGAATGTCTACACTATTACTGCCGAAGGTGTTAATTCTTCATAAAAAGCTCAAAACTCTTAATAGTAAGCACTTAGAATCCTATATAGGTGGCATAGGTAATGTTTCAACAACAATTTATCCTCACAAAAAGGGACCATCTTCAAAAATGAGGCTCACCTTTCACCAGCTACTTCATTAACTTGACACTTAACCTAACACTCTTTCTTTGAGAAAGAGGATCCTCCTTTGGCACAACAGGATTCTTACCTTTAGCAGTGACAAGCTTCTTCAATGGATCTATTCTCTCCTTGGCTGTTGGTGTCTCCTTTTTAATAGTAGCGCCAACCAATACCTGCAAGTTCCTTTGAGCCACTTCATCCTGAAAATGCTACAACTCTGCTTTGAGCTTCCTATTCTGAGACTGAAAGCCTATGTTCTTCCTGTAAAGGTTTTTGAGCTGCCTATGGATAGGTTGGGCCTTTCTTGCTGTGAACCTTGCCAGGTCAAGAATATGACTGTAGCCATACATGAGTTCTTTCATCTTAACCCTGTCAGACATGGCTTCTTCTTTTAACTAAGACACCTCCTTCCTAGCATCCCTAAGTTGCTTGATTAATATTTTGAATGTCTGGCTGTCAGGTGGAGTAGTGACATGACCAGTCTCGATAGGATTTTCTATGGTATCCTCTTCTTGCTGCATAGGAATTGCCTTTTCTATCTCATCAGGCTTCTTGATACCTTTGCCTTTATCTTTCATCTTTTACACAAAGGTTTCTTCTTTCTTCTCCACAGGCTTTACAATGCATTTACCTTTATTATTTTGTAGGATAAAGGATTTTGGTAGGGACTATTCTTCAACAACCTCTTTAGGAGATTATGATCTTGTGAAAGGTTTCCTAACCTTGGTACTAACTGTTGGAGGAGATGAGGAGAAGTGTAGATTCTTCCTTTTCTTTGCCGTAGTTTTAGTAGTAGAAGGGACTTCTTCTAACTCTGGTGGAGGAGGGGGTGAAAGTTCTCTCTGTGGAGAATGATAAGCCTCCATGATGGCCTATGAATCTTTAACAGGAACTCTACCCTTTCTCTTATTGCTGGTACCTTATTTAGCAACACTGGTAGATGGTGAAGGGCTTGCTATTTGCAACTAAGGAGTAGCTGCTATATCAACCTTAAAATGAGAAGAAATAATGAAATGTTCCTATGAGATATCTTTCTTACCCAACTCTTTAGAAACCAACATTCTAATCAATCCACAGTGAAAGATGCTAGTATCCACAACCTTAGACTTGGATTGAACCCTGTCTGACATTTTTCCTATGCTCCTTAGCAAATAGTAGGGATTGTTCATTTCAATTTTGCCAGTAAAATGCAATAGAAGCCTTATATGGTACTGGTATAATGTGTTGAACCTCCCTTCACATGTAAAGTATATTTGAATGATCCTCAATATCTTGTCAAGCTGCTCAATCAATTGATTCCTTGGCACACCTTTAGACAAATCACCAGCTTGATGTTCAGGCTTAAGGAAATATTTGGCATAGGTGGCATTCAAATCCATGGCTTTAAACCATTTCTCACCTATGATAGGGATTCCTATTGCAGCTGAAATAGAGGCCTCAGTCACCTCAAATTCTAAATCCCCTACCTTGGTATTCCGGACATCAAAATGTAAGGAAAATTGCCTTGTCACCTCAGGATGACCTCTTTTCATATTTTGGCAGAAAGAGAGGTATCCCACTCTTTGAAAAAATTCTCTTTCCATGGGCTCTGTCTCAAAAATATGCATATCCATAGGTTCAGTTCTAACTATCTTACCCCCCTTGTCTGAATTATTCATATAAGGAGTCTCCATAGTTTAGGATGAGATGTTCTTATGGATATGGAGTGATAATAACCACGAGGACCTAAAGTCAAGGTTCAAAGGAACAAGGATGCACTTTTACAAGAACTTCCCTTAAACCAAACCGATTTCTAGTAATTTTAAAAATGGTTGTGGAAATCCCTCCCTTGGATTTGTGTAGGTGTGAACACTTAGAAAATGAGAGGATACCCTATAATTGGCCTTCGCAAATGGGTATAAAATGCCCGACTTAAGTGTCAGAGGAGGCATGGGAGAAACAATGTGGTTAAGCAATGCCTCTAGGTAGTGCACTGCGTATGGAGAGGATAGAACTACTTGGATGATGTGATATTAGTAGCTATGGTGGGAAGATGTATCATACTTCAACATGCAACTAGTGAAATTTATAGGTTTGAAAGGAAAGGAGACAAGGATAGAATGGTGTGAAGAAAGGTCTCCTTCAACTATGCAAGCCCGATAATCCACAACTCTGAGTGCTAACTCTCTTTGAAAATTATGTGTAGAGGAGGAAACAAAAAATACCTATGGAATAAAATTTGTCTGAAGCCTCGGTGAGATTTCAAGAAGAATTCATGAACATCCTGGCCTCTGAATCTACCTTAGCATCAGATCTGGTAGCACTGCTATCGACCGATAAAAAATGGGAGTTTGTACAATGCATTAATCTTGTGTTTTTCAAAATCACAAACCGTTATCAGAGCTCATAAATACGAGATCTTGAAGGCATCTTTTAACCAACTCCTGGCACTAAAAACAAGGAAGATGACATCAATGTTGTAATCACAAGTCACGGTGGGATATGATGAATGGGAAAGGTGCTACAGAAACTCCTGATGAGCGGGCAACACTCCATTTAAAAAAATGATTAGACAGGTAAGAAAAGGACAACAATGCAGGGCTACGAGGGCATGAGTTAGGAAAATGGCCTATCAAATCAAGATATTCATGGAGTGAATCAATCCTAGTGACAAATAATGAGGGGTATCAAAGTTAAGTCATGAACAAAAATGGTCCTAAGTCCAAATTCGAATGAGGATCAAAACATAAGTTATGACACAACACTTTATTTATCAAGGGGGTCCTAACAAAAACACTTTTTTAAAAGGAGTGAAATTAAAAAATTAAAATTTAAGGCTTAGGAAAAGATGAAAAAAAACGAAAAAACCTAAGGCAACTTAGTGTGATAACATTGGCTCCATAGGGGATGGCATGCCCCCTGCGAGTTACCAAGAATTAGTAGATTTAATGCTTTATCCTAGGGCTATGGGGTCAGTTATTGAAACAAAAATAAAGAAAGTTGATATTTACAATGGAATGAAAAGCCACTCAAGGATCAAGCAAAGTACTTTTTCAGAAAATTTGCATTTACAGGGCCACCAAAAACTTTTTCATTCTCCATATTCTGCAACTTGAAAGTGTTATTAGAGAATACCTCAGATATTTTGAAGGGACCAATCCATAAAACTTAAAATTTACCGTGCTTTCCTTTATCTTGCTTCGGTGCATCCTACTTGAGCACCAGATCACCCAATTGAAAATCCTCTTTGTTCACTTTCTTGTCGAACACTTGCTTGATCTTCTATTGATGATCATGTGCTCTATCTACAAGTTGCTCCCGAGTCTGGTGCACTTCAACCAACTACTGAATCATTTTGATCATACGATCCGGCTCCCCTTGGTAATCTTGGAAGAATTTCTCCACAGGTAAGGCAATATGAGAAGCAAAAATGGCCTCAACTCCATACACGAACTAGAAATGATAAAGGCCTAGAGACCTCTTTGTTGTCACTCTGTCAGCCCACAAAGAAAACTTGAGTTTTGAGACCCATGCCTTTTTGTTGTCCTCTAACAACTTTTTAATCATCTTTATTAGGATTTTGTTAGAGAACTCTGCAAGCCCATTCCCTTGAGGGTATTAAGGGGTAGAGTGAACCAATATGATTCCAAACTGTTCACAGAACTGAATTAATGGTTCAACCTTGAAGGATGCAACATTATCAGTGACGATTCTGTTCGTACACCCAAACCTTGTCATAATGTCCTCAAGGAAACCAATGAACACTTTGTGGGAAACATTCCTTGTAGGGATAGCCTCTATCCACTTAGTAAAGTAATATGTAGTGTTCAATATCCAACTATGTTGACCACTGGAAGTGGGATGAATTTCCTCGATAAAATCTAAGCCGCACTTTTGAAAGGGTCCTGAAGCTGCAACAACCTTTAATGGAAAAGACTTGAGTTGTTGCTTTAAAGAGAATTTCTGACATTTAACATAGGATTTGATCTTAGCACAAACATCGGTGAACAGACTAGGCCAAAAGTACCCATCCCTAAGAATCTTGTATGACGTGGTTCTCCAATAATGATGCCCCCCACATAAACTATCATGAAAATCAAACATAATCTTTTGGGATTCTTGTGGGTCTAGGAACCTCAAAAGCACTCCCAATGGATCTTTCCAATGCAAGACTTGATCAATAAGGCAATATTTAATTGATTTGAGTTTTAAGTCTCTCACCTTACTCTTTTCCATACCATTCGGGGGCTGCAATTTCTGTAGAAAAAATATAATGTCCTTGTACCAGTTGTAATCTGCCAAAGTAGGAGTGACTTGAGAACCATTGTCAGGCAATTCAACCTATTGATTTTCTGAATATGAGTTGATGAAACTTACCCCCAAGGATGAGCAATTTGATTCAGACAAAATCTTGGCTAAACCCTGACCTTTAACCAATTTGGTGGGCTTAATCTCAAGATCAAATTCAAGGATTTTAGAAATCCACTTGCTCATTTTTTCGTTTATATCCGGCTGAATGAGAATCTCCTTTACAAAAGATGATGGGACATAAGCAATGACTCTTGAATGCAACACATAAACTCTAAAAGACTTGAGATATTTAACCAATGCATAGGATTTCTTATCCATGATGTCACATTTTAATTCAACATCTCTCAATTCCCTGCTGAAAAACGCAATGGGCTACTCTAAGCCTTCAACGTTCTTCTGCAACAAAAGAACTGTTACTGTATCAAATGAAGCGAAAGAAAAAATAATAAAATCCTTGGAGTAGTTTGGACTGATAACGACCGGGGTTTTAGTCAAGTATTTCTTTATATGATCAAAATAATTACAGGACTCAACAATCCATTTGATTTAATTATCCTTCCTCAACATGGTTGTGATATACTTGACCAACTCAACAAAATTTGACACAAACCTTCTCAAAAAATTAGTTTTTCCCAAAAAATATTGAACCTCCTTCTTGGATCTAGGAAGTGACAAGGTTTGGATATCTTCAACTCTTCTGGAATCAATTCTTACACCTTGAGATGACAAAATATGCCCCAATAATTTCCCCTCCATGGGAAACAATGATTTTTTTGGATTCAAAGAGAGACCAAATTTTCTACATTTCAAGAAAACCTTTTTTAGATGATCATAGTGTTCTTTATCAGATTTAGAGAACATAGTGATGTCATATAAATAGATAGCAACAAACTTGTCCTTCTCTCCAATAAATGATATGTCCATAGCTCACTGAAAGTTCGCCCCTGCGTTCATCAAACTGAAGGGCATATTAGTGTACATGAACGTGTCGCAAGGAGTGGTGAAGGTAGTCTTCTCTCTATCTTATGGTAAAACAAAAATTTGATTATAGTCAGAGAAACCATCAATAATGGACATCTTGGTTGCACCTATCACCCTCTGTAATATGTGCTCCATCTTGGGCAGAGGGTAATTATCCTTTTTAGAACTTCTGTTCAGATTCTGGAAATCAACGCAAAGTCTGATTTCTGCATTATTTTTTTTCACCGTGACCAAGTTGACCACCCATTCATAATACCTCAAAGGAATAATAATTTTAGAATCTAAAATCTTTTTTACCTCTTTCTCCATGACGTGCAACAACATAGGATTTATTTGCCTCAACTTTTGCCTGAAGGGTTTGGTCTCTTCCTTTAATGGGATCTTCTATTCTATAATGTTGGTGTCATAAGTTCTGAGATCTTCATAAGTCCAAGTGAATACATCAATAAATTCCTTTAACAAATCTACATATTTTTCCCTCTTCTCTCTTGATAGGCTACTTGACAACTTGACATATTTTTGATCCTTTTCTGTGCCCAAATTGCACTCAGTTATGTCAGCATCATTAGTGTATACTTTCCCCTTCACTACCACATCATTTCCGTCAAATAATATTTCCAAAGTAACTAGTCCTTTTGGAATGTGATTGCTAGGTAGCTGCACAATATGATGATTAGAAATTTTATTAAGGAAAACATCAGCATGAGGATTAATTTTAGAATCATGATCCTGATCAATGTGTAATGTAGAAAACTCATCAACAATCTCGAGGAATTTTTTAAGTTCTAGATCATCTTTGAACACCTTCCAATATTTTACATTGTCTAGTATAGAAGGCCTGTACTTGAATTATACATCATACTTGAGTTTAGGTGGTATGGGGATTCTGAAATTGCTTGCTGATACAACCAAAGAATCAGCCATGGTATTCTCTTCTCTAGGAATAAATGAAATGTTAAAAGTTGAGAAAAAACTGTCCACCAAGTCCCACACTTCATTCTTGTAAGGTCTAAGCCAAGGGTGCTTTGTTTGATAAATATTTTTAATCTGATGGACTATTATTTCATCATCCCCAAATACTGATAGCTCATCTATCCCTATTTCTTTAGCAGCCCTCAGTCCCAAGACAAGAGCTTCATACTCTGCCACATTATTAGTAGTTTCAAACTCTAGTTTGTATGACAAAGATATAGTCTCTTGATTTGGTGAGACAAAGACCACTCCAACACCAACACCTTCTTTAGAAGAGGCTCCATCAAAGAACATCTTCCAAACATAGGTGGTTAGAGGAGACTCCTCACAAAAGGTAACAGACTATTTTTTGATTTCAAGAGGAGTTTCAGGAGCATCAGTGAGCTGCAAAATGCTAGATTCCAAATTGGTATCAAAAGAAAAAAACAGGATGATTTGTGGGGTTTTCTTCATCACTAATGATGTAAGCCAATTGAGCTTCCATGTAAAGTATTCTATGTTGTCCCCCAGAAACGGGAATAGTAGCATATGAGATATCCATCTGCAAGGATCCCCAAAGTATTTTTATCCAAGACCTTTATAAGAGCATTCCAAACTTGGGGGGAACATCAACCACCACGATATCCATAACTATGCCTTTCATGGGCAGCTGAAATAGAGTCACAACCAAATCCTTAATGACTCCAAGACACTTCACTTTCCTGGAGTCAAAAGAATATAAGTCATGGTAAGTCTTTGTGATTTCTAACCCAAGTTCATCCATAATTGTTTTTGGCATGAGATTGTGGGATGCCCTTGAATCCATCAAACAATTATGCAACACCTTATCATGAATATTCAGTTATGTATAGAAAGGAGGGGGTGATTCATCTCTATCTTCTATCAATGGAACTAAGTTCACTACTATTTTTTCATCTTGCATATTTACTGAATCAGTGGAACTTAGAGAGGTTTCGGGTTGTAACACTTTGGAGAGATATTTTAAAAAAATTTCATATTTTATCAATTCCAAAAAAGGTACAGGGATCTTTATTTTTTGGATTTTATTCTCAAATCTGAAGGAAGAAGAAGACTTCAGGATCTCTTTGGTTTTAGAAGTATGATTTCTGACTAGAACTTGTGTTGAGTATCTTTTTCCTTATTGCTAACTATCACAACCTTGGCAGAATTTTCTTTTTGGGCAGGCTAATTAGGAGCATCCATTTTTTATTCATTCTTCTTGGATCTCAGATTACATCTATTAGTACTTTAATTTTTTTTCTCTCCCTTACTTAATTCATTTATCTAAATATCCATCAAGGATTTCTCCTAAGCAGATTGAGTCAAGTGAGGGGATGGGGATGTATCACCTAAGCAATGAATCTCTGGATCAACTTCTTCCTCCTCTCCTTCTTCATCAACAACCAAGTTGTTCTGTAAAGGAGTTTGTACCCTTTGATCGTCTCTCTCTCTGTTTCTGGGATCTCTAGGAAGGATTTGGGGAGCATTATTTGGTCTCGTGAATTTACCTCTTTTATTAGTATTTTGAGTATTTCTATAGGTATTTTTTCCTTCCCGTTTTAACTTCTCTATCTCAGTAGAAAGGAATTTTACTAATTTGATGAGCTCATCTACTTGAGGATGAACAATATGGGAATCAAAGGTTGAGGCTTTAGTTCTTATTTTTTTCCTTTCCCTATCATATTTCCCTCTGAGTTTATCAAATGCCACTATTTTGGATTCCACCTCCAAGGCTCAATCTTGCATATGAACTAAGGAGGATGATATTCTTTCTCTCAGTAGAAGGCAAAACTCAAGGTTAAAGGCAATGGCATAAGTGATTTTTGCAGAATTTTCAGTGGGTTTTATCTCATTAGGAATCTTATTGTACATTTTGTTAAATCTTTTAGAAAATTCAGAGACAGACTCTCCTTCTTTCCTTTTTAGGGATCCAAATTCAGTGATGTAGTACAAAAAGTCCTTTTTGTCCCCCTAGTGCCTCAAGAAGGCATCATCTAATGCTTCAACACCAGTAATGGATCCAAGGGCCAGACCCCTAAACCACTTCCTAGCCTCACCAAAAAGGTTTTGGATGAATACCCTCATTCACACATCCTCATTTTCAATGTTTTGATTATCTTCATAGTTGTAGAAAGTAGCAATATGTTCCACGATGGTTATATCTTCTTCTCCTATAAACTTGGGCATGTATTTCAAATAATCTCCAGGAGGGAGAGCATTCACTAGCTGAGGTAAGACAAGAGGAGGATATCTTACAAACACTATGGCATCCATCCTATTTTCAGGGGGGTTAACAACTACCATTTGGTTTTGAACTCTTGGTTAACAAGGAGGAGAAGGGGACTTGACTATGTGTAGATTATGAGAAGAAGGAAAGTATGAAGGGGGGGTTTCATTTTTCACAGCAGAAGGCTGAGTCTTGGAAGAAGATGGTAAATTATGTAAAGGGGATGAAGTTTTCACTTCTTTGGCAGCATAAATTTTAACAAGAGGTGGGGTAGCAATGCCTAAAGTAGGGAAATCTTCCAAAATATCAATACTGAAACACTTTTCAATGTCAGGGGAAGAAAGAATGTCAATGATTTCTTCTTTAAAAATAGTTTCAAAGGAGGATTACTCGACATGAAACTTGTCAAAATCAAGTTTCTTAGATACTTCAATAGAAGGTAAAGAAAGCTTACTTGATATAACAACTGGAGTATCAAGAGTGGAATCAGTCAACTAACCAGAAGCACTTGTAGCAATAGTAGAAATTTTTTTTTGGGAAGCTTTTCCCTTCTTGATTATTTTCTCTAGGTTAGCCTCATATGGAACCAAAGGTAGTTGTGGATTTTATCTTGTATGTTTTCCTTTAGGTGCCAGAGCTGAAACAATGGAGTCGCTAGGTGCAAGCTGCAAACTTCAAGATACTAAGTTCTAATACATATTTAGAACTAGTAAACTGTGTCGTTTAATCCCAGGGAAATGTCTTCAAATCGTTCCTTGACAATGATGCTAAGAATGTTAGCACTATGAATCACCTTCATATTGCATGGAAGGAAATCCTAGTACCCATAAGGTTATATGTGAATGTAAAATTGTTTTGAGGGATCAAATGGATAAGACTCAAGATGATAATGTTCCAACTCAGAAATTAGGGCTAGCATGCACAAGGAATCAAGGTCTTGGATAACTTCAAGCAATAATTGGGAGTAAGTATGAACAGAGGGAAGACTTTAGTGAGAGGAATGTAGGCTTTGCTGTAAACATCAGGTCTGCAAACAACCTAAGGGAGAAATACTTTTAACACAAGATCTTCGTGAGTTCAGAACTTAAGGACACTAAAGAAACATCATGATAATATAATAATCAAACATACATAATAATATCACCACAACCATTCATGTGAATCATTCAAAGCATGAACACTTTAGCATCAGAGGAAAATAAGCTGGAAAGAGAAGCTGATTTGTATTAACCAAGATGTCTCAAATCAAGTACATAACCAATTCACAGTAACTTCATCAAAATATTACAGTATAAGTGAGCCTTTCTCAACCATTGGAAGCTACTAAATAATTTCATCTATCTATTTATAACAAAAAGGGAGGAAACAACTGGANCCTTTAGGGGCATGTGGCTGTCATCATGTTGCCAACTTTTGTTTATGCAATTCTCTCCATCACCAATTATCCAAAAATTGTTCTCTCAACCCTCCTGGATTCCTGGTATCTGTTGGTATAATCTTTGTGTAGCATTATGAGTAGCGCACTTTGTAGTATCTTCACAAAATTTCATGAGACTTTGTAGCACAACCTCAAAACTAGACAGGTAGCAAAATAGGTAGCGTCAAATCTTCGTATCCTCTGTGAAAACTTCAGTCTCTACGAAAATTTAGGTAGCGAATTTTGGTAGCTCCACTCTGGCGCGTCTCTGTGCAAATTTTGTCTCTACTAGAAATTTGGTAGCGAATTTAGGTAGCACACGCCTATGTGTTCTATCAAACTTTAGGTAGTGCCATCAAAATACATATCACCTTCACTTGGACATGTACAGAATGAGTATCAATCTCAAGATAGTAGCAACACCATTGGATTTTAGGCGATTCGACAACATTGTAGGTAGCAAACCAGTGGAACATCAAAATTGACTATTCCGTAGCACCATAGTGCTACGAAATGTCTGCGCTATTACTTCCGAAGGTGTTAATTCTTCATAAAAATCTCAAAATTTGAATAGTAATCACTTAGAAGCCTGTATAGGTGGCATAGGTAATGTTTCAACAATAGTGTATCCTCACAAAAAGGGACCATCTTCAAAAATGGGTCTCACCTTTCACCAGCTACTTCATTAACTTGACACTTAACCTGACACTCTTTCTTGGAGAAAGAGGATCCTCCTTTGGCACAACATGCTTCTTTCTTTTAGAAGTGATAGGATTATTCAATGGAGTTATGCTCTCCTTGGATGATAGTGTCTCCTTTTCAATAATAGCTTCAACCAATACCTACAAGTTACTTTGAGCCACTTCATCTTGAAAATGTTGCAACTCTGCTTTGAGATTCCCGTTCTAAGACTGAAAGCCTTTGTTCTTCCTGTAAAGTTTTTTGAGTTGCCTATGGAGAGGTTGGGATTTTATTGCTGTGAACCTTTCCAGGTCAAGAGTGTGATTGTATCCATCCATGACTTCTTTCATCTTAACCCTGTCAGACATGGATTCTGCCTTCAACTGAGCCACCTCATTTGTAGCATCCCTAAGTTGCCTGATTAATCTTTTGAATGTCTGGCTGTCAAGTGGAGAAGTGACATGAATAGTCTCGATAGGATTTTTAATGGTCTCCTCTTCCTCTTGCATAGGAATTTCCTTGTCTATCTCATCATGATTCATGATACCTTTTCCTTTATCTTTCTTATTTTGCATAGGGGTTTCTTCTTTCTTCTCCACAAGGTTTACAATGCCTTTACCTTTCTTCTTTTGTAGGATAGAGGATTTTGGTAGGGAATGTTCTTCAACAATCTCTTTAGGAGCTGATGATCTTGTGAAAGGTTTCCTGACCTTGGTACTAACTGCTGGAGGCGATGAGGAGAAGTGTAGCTTCTTCCCTTTATGTGTTGTAGTTTTATTAGTGGAAGGGAATTCTTATAACTCTGGTGGAGGAGGGGGTGAAAGTTATCTCTGTGGAGAATGATAAGCCTCCTTGATGGCCTTTGAATATTGAACAAGAACTTTGCCCTTGGTCTTCTTGCTGGTACCTACCTTAGCAGCACTGGTAGATGGTGAAGGGATTTCTATCTGCGACTTAGGAGTAGATGCTATATCAACCTTAAAATGAGAATAAATAATGAAATGTTCCCATGAGATATCTTTCTTACCCAACTCTTCAGAAACCAACATTCTAATCAATCCAGAGTTAAAGATGATAGTATCCACAGGCTTAGATTTGGATTGAACCCTGTCTGACATTTTTCCTATTCTCTTTAGAAAATAGTAGGGAATGTTCATTTCAATTTTTCCAGTGAAATGAAATAGAAGCCTTATATGGTACTGGTATAATGTGTTGAACCTCCCTTCACATGTAAAGTATATTTGAATGATCCTCAATATCTTGTCAAACTGATCAATCAACTGATTCCTTGGCACACCTTTAGACAAATCACGAACTTGATGTTCAGGATTAAGGAAAACTTTCTCATAGGTTGCATTCAAAGCCATGGCCTTAAACCACTTCTCACCTTTGATAGGGATTCCTGTTGTAGCTAAAATAGAGGCCTCAGTCACCTCAAATTATAAATCCTTTACCTTGGTCTTTCCCCGATCAAATTTAAGGAAAAATGTAAGGATGACCTTTTTGCATATTCTGGCAGAAAGAGAGGCATCCCACTCTTTGGAAAAATTCTCTTTCCATGGGATCTGTCTCAAAAAGATGCATATCCACAGGTTCCATTCTAACTATCTTTCCCCCCTTGTGTGACTTCTTCATCTGAGGAGTCTCCATAGTTTAGAATGAGATATTCTTATGGATATGGAGTGGTAATAACCAGGAGGACCTAAAGTCAAGGTTCAAATGAACAAGGATGCACTTTTACAAGAACTTCCCTTAAACCAGACCGATTTCTAGTAATTTTAAAAATGTCTATGGAAATCCCTCCCTTGGATTTGTGCATGTGTGAACACTTAGAAAATGAGAGGATACCCTTTAATTGGCCTTTGAAACTGGGTAGAAAACACCCAACTTAAGTGTTAGAGGAGGTAGGGGAGAAACAGTGTGGTCAAGCAGCCCCTCCAGGTAGCGCACTACGTATGCAGAGGATAGAACTTCTTGGATGCTATGAGCTTAGTAGCTATGGTGGGAAGATGTATCAGACTTCGACATGCAGGTAGTGAAATTTACAGGTTTTAAAGGAGAGGAGACAAGGATAAAATGGTGTGAGGAAAGGTATCCTTCAACTATGAAAGCCCGATAATCCACAACTCCGAGCGGTAACTCTCTTTGAAAATTATGTGCAGAGGAGGAAACATGGAATACTTGTGGAATACAATCTGTCTGAAGCGTCTGTGAGATTTTAGGAAGAATTCACCAACATCCCGACCTATGAATCTACCTCAGCGTCGGATTTGGTAGCATTGTTGTCAACTGATCAAAACTGGAAGTTTGCGCAGTGCAACAATCTTGCATTTTTCAAAATCACAAACTGTTATCAGAGCTTGTAAATATGATATATTGAAGGCATATTTGAACCAACTCCTAGCACTAAAAACAAGGAATATGATATCAACGTTTTAATCATTAGTCATGGTGGGATATGATGAATGGGAAAGGCACTACGGAAACTCTTGATGAGCGGGCAACACTCCATTTTAAAAAATGATTAGACAGGTAAGCAAAGGACGACAAGGCAGGGCTATGAGGGCATGAGTGAGGAAAATGGCCTATCAAATCGAGCTATTCGTGGAGTGAATCGATCCTAGTGACAAATAATGAGGGGATTCAAAGTTAAGTCATGAACAAAAATGGTCGTAAGTCCAAATTCAAATGAGTATCAAAACGTAAGTCATGACTCAACACTTTATTTATAAAGGGGGTCCTAACAAAACCACTTTTTTAAAAGGAGTGAAATCAAAAAATTAAAATCTAACACCTAGGAAAAGATGAAAACAAACTAAAAAACCCAAGGCAACCTAGCGTGATAACAACATGTAGTGGGTAGTGGAGTGTGACGTCGGAGTGCAGAGGTGGTATGTATGAGTGGTTTGGTGGTTTACTCAGAGGGGTGGTTAGGCGATAAGTGGCAATGAGAGAGTGGGGTTCGAGTTAATAGGAAGGTGACACGTATGAGGGTCCCACATGGAAAATACCCCCAACTCGGACCCCCCTCCCCCAGGTTAAATACAGAAAGGTCGGGGGGGTCCGATATTCCCTTTTGAACATAGATCTAAGAGCCCGATAATCAGACATTGAGATTAGCATGGACTTATTCTAACTTATCATGTCCTTTCACTTTAGAATGATTTGACGACTGAACTTTACTTCAGATGATCCGACGGTTGAGGATTCATTTCGTCTCTTCGACTCTTCGGACTTTGGGGATTTCAACTATCAAACTAACGCTCTGGATCAGATGGCCCAGATCCACTTCAGATGATTTGATGCTTGAGATCTTCTTTGGATGATCTTACGGATGTGATATTCTTTGGATACTCTGACGATCAACAATTTATTTCGGCTCTCCGGCTCTCTGGGCTTCGGTTATATCAAATCTCAAACTAAAACTCTCGAAGTGATTTCTCTGGAGTGTAACCTCCTCACGTATTTAGACCTGAAAGTAATGTCATTCATTGATCAAGATATTAAATCAATGGATTGATCTGTCTTCAATGCAACTTTTCCTTGGATTAAATCCAACGACTCTCCATCTTTTCTTGTCCTATCCACCCATTTATTTTGATCTGACGGCTAACAAAAATTTGGGTGATTGAGATCTCAGATATCATCTCTTTCTTCTCCTGTCCTTCCATTAATTCAATCCGATGGTTGTTGGTCCTTTGGATCAGTGATCCAACGACTATTGTCGCTCTTCCTCCTCAGATTCTGATCTCTCTGACTTAGAAGGTTTTCTAAGTGTTCACGGGTCTCGAACTTTGCTCCTCATATGAGTCCATCTCTTGAACCTCATATACACTTCTGGACCACTATCTCTTATGAGATTTCTCATCTTTTGCTCTCTTGAGGTTTGGTTCATTGTTTTTCTTGCCATAAATGAAAAGAACTCGCTTCCTATAAAACATTCCAACAATATCCCCCTTTGGAATTGATGGCAACCCTGAAAGGATGCATTGTTTTTCTTAGACCTCCAGCTGTAGCATCTAGAACACAACTTTTCTCCCCCTTTGACATCAATGTCAAAGAAAACATGCTCCCCCTGAGCTGCTGTAGTACTTTTCAGAGGTATCCTATATTAGACCAACACATACTCCCCCTGACAGGATGGAATATTTTAGGTGAGAGAAGGGATGACACCCAACTTCTGACGGAGATATTCAAATGGTGTCTTGGCTAGGGGTTTGTTTAAGATTTCTACAATTTGTTCTATAAAAGGAATATAATTCAGGTGAGCAACTTTGTTTATAACCTTCTCTTTGAGAAAATGATACTTTATTGGTATATGCTTCATCTTTGAATGGAAAACATGATTTTTGGAGACACTAATGGCACTGGTGTTATCACAGTGAAGTGGAATTGGATCAGTATAAGTTATCTTCAAATCTACAAGAGTTTGTATCATCCATAAAATTTGAGTGCAACAAGTAGAAACAACAATGTACTTTTCCTCTATAGTTGATAATGAAATAGATCCCTTCTTCTTACTAATACATGATACTAACGAGTCACTTAATAAGAATGCACCTCCACTGGTGCTCTTTCGCTCATCCAAACAATTTTCCCAATCAACATATGAATATGCAGTTAATTGAAAATTCTAATTTCTAGGATACCAGAGACCATAAGTCATTGTACCCTTCAAATATTTGAATATCCTCTTGACATCTTACATTATATCAGGACGAGATGCTTTGATGTACATAAGACTGCCTTTCATTGATTGATATGTTCTTTGATCAACATCAGGTGAAATATCATCTTTACTAAGCTTGCAACCAACCACCATAGGTGTCCTCACAGGTGTAGAATCTTCCATTTGAAGCCTCTTTAACATCTCTTTCAAATACTTTTCTTGAGAGATAAATATCCCTACTGAACTCTGATTGATTCATAAACCAAGAAAATATGACAATTCTCCTATCATGGGCATCTCAAACTCAGTCTACATTGAATTAGAAAACCACTGAACTAAAGATTCATTAGTGCATCCAAAAATAATGTCATCTACATAAACAAAAAAACTAATAAATCATCACCTTCATACTTAATGTATAGATTAATGTAAACATAACCTTTCTTAAACCATTTTTCCTGTAGACATTTGTCCAGTCTATAAAATCAGGCTTGTGGTGCCTGTTTCAGTCCATATAATGCCTTTTTCAACTTACAGACATAGTTGGGATTATCTGTCAGTGAAATCATTCAGGTTGCTCCATGTATACATCTTCTTCTAGGTCTCCATTAAGAAAAGATGACTTAACATCCATCTGATATAGTTTATAGTTATTATGATCTGCATAGGCAAGAAACATTCTGATGGATTCCAATCTTGCCACTGGTGCAAAGGTTTCATCAAAATCTTGTCCTTCAACTTGTGCATACCCCTTATAGACCAATCTGGCTTTATTCCTAACAATTTGTCCTTGTTCATTCATTTTATTCTTAAACACCCATTTAGAGCCAATTACATTCTTTTCTGTAGGTCTAGGAACAAGCTCCCAGGTATTTTTCTTCTTAATCTGATCCAATTCCTCATTCATTGATTTTAACCAATTTACATCTTCACTGGCTTCATTAAATTTCTTGGGTTCCACCATGGATATGAAGGCTATATGTGATTGTTCGATGTCTTTGATTATCCTTCTCCTGGTTTGTACACCTTTTTCTTTCTCACCAATTATCTGACTTGCAGGATGATTCTTTTGAGTAATTATGGAGGAAGGATTTGATGTTGTTTGCTGATTTGAGTCTGCCTGGGTATTTGTATCTTCATATGAATCAAAGTCTTGTTTTTTCTGACTCTTGGACCTGCTCATATTCAACTTTAACTATATACTCTGTTGTTGATTCAACGCTTCTTACATCTCATACCGGGATCTCTTTATCAATGTTTATGTCAATGCAATCAACCAACTTATGTAGCCTCTTATTATACCATATGTATCCTTTACTGTTTGTAGCTTACCCTAAGAATATACCTTCATCATCCATGTCATCATATTTTCCAATATTTTCATTATTATTCTTGATATAACACTTACTCCCAAAAACTTTAAAATGCTTGATTGAAGCAGGTCTTCCAAACCATAGTTCATAAGGAGTCTTGTCACTTTGTGGCCTGAGATGAGATTTGTTAAGAATATGTACTTTTGTATGAATATATCCTACCCAATATGTCGGAGGAATATTCCTTTCATTCATCATGATCTTTCCATCTACCAAACTGATCTATTATGTCTCTCAACTACTCCATTTTGTTGTGGAGTCCCTGGAATAGTATACTCTCTTTTGATCCCATGTTTATCAAAAAACTCTTTGAAGTCCCTTGAACTAAACTCTCCTCCTCTATCAGACCTTACTGCCTTCAGTATTTTTCCTTTTTGATTCTCAGTCAGAGCCTTAAACACTTTGAAATTTTCAAATGCTTCAGATTTTTCTTTCAGAAAGGTAACACATGTAAGTCTAGAATAATCATCAATAATCAACATGAAGTAATTTTCTTTTCATGTTCCTTCCTTTCTTGATGGTCCACATAAATCCATATGTACTAACTGAATCGGTTTCTCTGTTGATATAAAGTTCTTAGATTTAAACTGTTTCCGGTTAAGCTTTCCTATTTGGCAAGGTTTACATACAGAATCATATGGCTTTGATATCTTTGGAAGATATTTTATCGCCCCACTATTTCTAAGTTTGACTAGATGATCAAAATTTATGTGTCCAAGTCTCCGATGCCATAACCAACTTTCATCATACTTGCTTAAGTGACATTATTCTTTTTCTTCCTTCAAAACATAGACATTGTTTTATGTCCTTATGCCTTTAGCCACCACTTGTCCTGAGTTTACAGACTTTTTCTTACAATCTTTGGAAGTAAACACCACTTCACATCCTCTATCACACATTTGACTTACACTGAGAAAATTATGTTTCAGTCCATCTACAAGTAAAACATCCTGGGATTTTCCTTAGCCATTACTCAAACTCACCATCCCTTTACCCTTGATTTTAACTGGTTCATCATTTTCAAAGGTCACATTTCCTTTTTTTATTTTACTTATAGAAAAAAAATTATCCTTGTCTCCAGTCATGTGCTTGGAACATCCATTGTCTATATACTAGGGGTTCTTTTTTTTTTGAGATGAAAGTACTAGACCACATTTTTCACTATCTTTCTTTTTCCACGTGCTGACATTTCTAGCTAAGGGTTTTATCCTTGGATCTTCTTTGTAATTATTCAAATGTCAGTTTGCAGCTTTGTGGCCGAAGTTATGACAGTTATAAAATTTGAGCTCATTGTTCAATAGGTAAATTTTATTAGTGAAACTTTGTATACTCATTGGATGCTTAGTTCTATGTTGCAAATATTTTTTATTTCTTGATCTCCTCAGTTGCATGTCTCTAAACTTAATTTGACAATTTGCAATCTTATGACCAAAATTAGAGCAGTAAAAACAGTAAACATGGAAGAAATTTTGGTACCTTAACGATGGCCTTCTTCTTGGCATTTGTTGCTCCATCTTATGATATCTTTGTTTTTTATCAGGGATCTTCTTGTCTTTATTATCTTTTGGTGGCAGAGTACTCACATGGTCTGATTGTCTGCTGACTTGGAACTTGATCATATTTATTGGCTCTTTGATTTTGGTCAGTTTGTTGCTTGAACCACTTACATAGCCTAAAACAATCTTTAACAAGGGAGATATATGTTTGCTCAAAATGTCATTTAGTTCTACTGAGGCTTTAATGCTTGGAATATTTTGGAGATACAATGCTTTAAAATTCTCCATCTCTTTTCTGGTTTTTACTACCTCTTATTCCAAGGCTTCACATCTTGCCTTCTTATCTGATTACTGTTGTTTAAGAGTGCCTTCTATTTTCTTTGCATCTTTTAACTCCACTTTTAGTAGGGCAAAGTCTTCATCAAGTTTTTTACCATTCTTTTCAAATTGCATCAACAACTATTTTTGTTTTCACTTCTTAAGTCTGAGTCTGTTAGCCTCTTCTAAAGAACTGATTAGTTCACCTTCCATATCAACCACAAATTCTTCATCATTAACATCACTTCCTGTGATTTTATTCTCATAATCCTCTTTGTCCATAAGCACAAAGTCATTAACCTTGTCTTCATAGGAAGAGTCACTATCTGTGTCTTTTGAAGAGTCATCATTGTTTACACATAAAATTTTCTTTTTACCAAATCTATTGGATTTGTACTTCTCTTCACCTTCGGAGTTCTGGTCCTTATTCATGTGTGGAAACTTAGATGCAAATTGACCTATATTTCCACAGTTAAAACATTTGAAGGGCATCTTGCCTTGGTATTTTCCTGATCCTTTCTTTAGTCTTCTCACAAATGTTTCTTCAATTTCATCAGGCTCAGAATCCTCATTCTTATCTTCTTGAAATGATTCTTCTCTAGAGGTGGGTTTATCCTTACTAATCCTCATTTCATAAGAAGTTAGAGTTCCTAGAAGTTGATCAATAGACAAAGTCTTAAGATCATTCAGTTCTTCTATTGCATAAACTTTTGGATTAAATCTATTTGGTAGAGATCTTAAAATCTTCTAAACTAAAAAAACATCTTCAATCTTCTCAGCAAGACCCTTCATGGAATTCACAAGCTCCTCAACTCTTAATAAAAATTTATTAATTGTTTCATCCTCATTCATTTTAGGTTGTTCAAACTGTAATATATAGGTTTGAAGCTTGGTATCCTTTACCTTCTCATTACCTTCATAACTTCTAATGCATTTGTCCCACATTTCTTTGGCAGATTCTAAGTGCATAGCTTTTACAAATTATGCTTATGCAAGCCCACTCATAATAGCATTCATATCCTTAGTGTTGAAGCTGAATTCTAGCTTTTCATCCTTATTAGCTAGTACAATTGGCTTTACATAGCCAATCTCTATCACATCCCAGACATCTGCACCTAAAGCCATTATGTAGGTTCTCATCCTAACTTTCCAGAAGGCAAAGTTTGTTCCATTGAACATGGG
>JASDQU010100741.1:939171-949340 GCA_032191745.1 Picea mariana | reverse complement strand
TGGGAGTGAACTGCTACCTAGTATTATTTAATTGGCCATGCAATCATTAGTTAAATGGATAATCTCAAGTGGATTGACGAGAATATCATGCATGCACATGTGTGGCAGCTTCCTGGTGATGATACCAAGATAAGTGATCCCTCATAGTGATGATCATTGGGTGAGAATGCAACACTTGGTGATGATGTTCATGTTTCCATGCAAGACTCTAATCCAATGGTCTAACTCAACTGTAACTGAGTAATGAATGAATATAGTGTGAAACCCTCATCTAGGGGATAAGAGGGGATAATATATCTAACCAGGGGTCCCTCAACATAAACTATTCAACCTAGGAAAATAAATGCTAGGTGGGTGTATAATATTTCCAACACCCCCCCTTAACACTACTAGGGAGTAAATGAAGAATGGGTCTCAACAAGAATCCATATTAGGTACCCATTTTACAATGAATCAAATGAATGCATACTAAAAGAGAGGAAAGAGGGAAAAACTCATGGGAAACTCACCCCCATTAAAGTAAAATGCCAAAAAATAAATACAAATGCTAGGTAATTGTGTCCTTCACTCTAAGAACATCACGTAGAAAGTGAAATCTCAGCTCCGTAAAAGTCTTGGTGAAGAACTTGGTAGTCTGTTTAGAGGATGTACAATAATACAAGTCGATGATCCCATCATGAATCAACTCTCTAATGTAATGCATGTTTATCTCAATGTGTTTTTTTCTCTGTTGTTGCATCGGGTCTTTCCAAAATTTTAGTGTGCTCTAATTGTCTCACTAGATGAAAGTTGGACGGTGGAAATAGATACCAATCTTAGTGAGGAAGTTCTATACCCAAATTTCCTAAATGGTAATGTTCACCACTCCTTTGTACTCATCCTCTGTTTATGATAAATAAATCGGTGATTTCCTTTTACTCAACCAACAAATGGGTTTGGATCCCAAACTAAGACCAAACCCAGAGTTTGACTTGCAATATATGTTATCTCCATCCCAATCTGAATCTATGTAGCCATGATATCCAATGTACAACCTCTTGTATAGTGAATACTTTGATTATCGATACCATGAACATATATGAGGATGCACTTGGTATCTTTCTAGTGAAGCTCATGTGACTCCTGCATGTACCTGGAAAATGTGCCCACCGTTGGAACACAGTGGGAAGACACAAGGTTAATAATCAATATACCAACAAAACCCTTAGACACTGGCCCTTTCGAAATCACTTGCAAGAAAATGAAGCCTCACAAAAGGCATATAGAGGGGCTAGATGAACTATGGTTCTGTATTGATGAGGGGAAGTGAGGCATTCAACATGTCTTTACTAATCATCTACTCATGTGTGCAATTTCCATTAATTAACGGTTACTTATCATGCGACATACTCTGTGTGTAACATTACCTTACTTTACATTCATTCATTTACCATTTGATCCAATGTGTAACATTATAACATCATATATGAATAACACATTCAACATACTTAAGCATTTATCATCATTGCGTGGTAATAATAAAAATCATAACATGCAAAACAACACATAATGACATGAGGGTTTAACGTGGTTCACCCAACTTGGCCTACGTCCACAACGAATGAATTATTATATTTATCATTTATAATATTCTTACAGCTGCACACTATGCTAAAAAATATACAACAGTAACATTACCCAAATCTACCTAGTCATTTTGTTGTAGTGCAAGCCTCACTCCTCACTCACACCTCAAAAAATTCTTCCAAAACTCGACTAACTCCAAAGAACAATAAGAAATTATCATCTGTTGAACCCCCTATATACCCTATCCCTTTAAATATTTATACATCAAAATAGGGCTAATCCAATTACAATGTGAAAAAAATGTCCCCAAAAGTCTAACTAATTTCCACCTTTTATTCATCACTCCATATCAATTCCTCCAATCACACACTTTGAATCCATAAAGTCCGCTCCCATTATGCACTCTGGTCCATATTCTAACTTTCTTTTATTATTTGAATTATTTTGGTGCAGATCCCAAAACTTATCCAAAATACCTATCCAACATTCCCCCAACACTCACCTGTGGCTTGTCCCAAGCCACTTAGGTATTCTTCCATTTCTCAATGAACTTGTCGAATGTCTCTTTTGATGTCGCGACATTCTCCTTTACCTATGTCTACTTCTGAAAAACTATGTGGATGGTTTCGACAATAATACAAGCCTAGATATTTTTAATGCTTTCTTCAACAACCTGTTTTATTATAAGTTACTTCGAGTTATTTCTAAGTCTGTTGTCACCCTAAACGCTTCATCTTGTAGGACATCAATCTCTTTTGCACGAGTCTATTGCTCCACCCTTAGCCAATTCATCTCGGAATGAAACATCCTATTTTTATCCATTTGTTTTACCACCTATCCTAGTGGTAATTCTCCAATTACGACTTTGAACTCTTTTCTTGAGCAGCTTGGATCTTCTAGATGATCTCTTGTTGCTCCTTATCTTTAGTTAGTTGTGTCTATATGATCATGGTTTCTACATATGTCTAATCACATTCTTACTCTAGGATATTTATGCTTTCCACAACTATTGTCAGTGTCTTCTCCCTTTTCTCCCTTTCTTTAGGTGGAGTGCTTGGTGTCATGCATTCTTCTAGATCAATTATTCGTGTGCATAAGCCTTGAATATATTCACTTATCTTCGTTACTTTTTCCTCGACTAGGGCCTCCTTCTCTGTATGCGCCTCTGGGATTTCTTGGTATACCTTCTCGAATTCTTGTTGCATCCTTTCAACCATCTGTGCGGCCTCATCCTTCTCCTACTTGACCTTGCTATACTCCATCCCTAAGGATACATTTTTTGCTGTAACTTTAACCAACTCACTAGATGAATTTTATGCGCATGATTTCATCTCTGGTGTCACACTCATATGAAATTATTGTATTAGATCTATTGGAAGATGAGATAACTCCAAGTCAATGTGACCTAGATCCCTTTCCTATTCCTACATCTATGTTTTGCGGAACTCTACTGCTCCTATCACTAACTTGATCAATCTTCATTCACATGTGACTGCTAATGACTAAGATATTGTTTACCATCCCTCCATATTATTTCTATTTCTTGTTGTCATTTCCTCCTCTATATATGACCCTAGTGTGATGTTTGTTGCTTCTAACATGTGTCACCATTCAACCATCTTCTCCTACATGTGTTATTGAATTTCTTCCTATTGTTCTGTTGCACGCCGAAACATGTCATCTATGACTTGTTTCACTTGATCACATATATTTTCCAAATATTCCTCTGTCAGGGCTTGGATGGCCACTTCCTTGATGACTTTTTGCTTGCTCTATTGTGGTATGGATCTCCCTATCTCCAGTTCTTTCCTCTTCCTTTCTATGCACAATGTTATTTTTTGGGTTGTCTCCTCTGGGACCTTTCCTCTTTCATGTTCATATCCTTTTTCTCCATCATCATCGATCTCTTGACTTGCAGGTTGTTTTTCTCCGATGGCCCTATTTTTTGCTGGTGGAATGTTCCATTGATCATCCCAATCAACCGTAATATGGCCCATATCATATTTAGTCAACCTGTATTGGGTGGGAAAATATTGTTGATATGGGTCCTTCTTTGCTTGTACATACATGTGGTGACGCCCTTAATTAAAGAACATCACTACCTTATATTCCTTGAACACTTATGGTGGTATGCATGGTGTCCTATTGATGTCGTTCCTAATATTTTCCTTATAAATGTAAAATGAAACATTATTGTCCATTTTTCATTCCTTATGCATAGTATTCCATAGGTTTCAATATCACATGGATAGACAAGGCTTCTCCCTGACTCCCAAAAATTACGTGTCATCTATCTCCCTCCAGGATGATAACGCTATTAGAATTAGTAACCAGGCATAATGGAACTCAGTCCCTTTATCCTACTCTTCCTCACAATCGATCAAAAAATAGTTTAATAAGAACCAATCCTAGTTAATCTAGACGCCCTCAATGCACCTTTCAGATGTCTCTATGACTGCTACTAGGAATCGATCTTTCCTACACTTCCTTAATAATTTACAAGCTAATTATTGCATTGCAAACCTTATGATCAGGCCACTTATGCTTGCGACATCTAAATCGTGTTGTCCATGGAATGCATATAAATTCTCCTCCATTCTCTCAAATAGATATTTTTCATTCTTCTTGTCGAAAAACAACAAAGAGGGGTCCTCCCCCTGTGAGGAAATAATGGTAATATGTACAATTACATATTTATCTATGGAAATTAACCTGCTGACTCAGAATTATCTCTCATGTATGCAACTTAGCAACATATTGATGAATGCATTAATATCTTGTCTCCTTCCAAAGTGTGGTATATCGAAGAGGTTTAGAATTCCTACCTTTTGAAATTTCGTAGCCCAAATCTGTGGATCTATGACTATGTTTTGTGTCTCAGAAATAATTTGCTTCTTCAAAAAATTATTGGGAACTAACTGTAGAAATTTCATACTTTAAAGTGGGTATCAGGCCTAACATGTCCCCTTCTACAATCACTTCTTCTGGAATTGGTTTCTCCACGAGTGGGTACTTCATGTATTTCTGTAAATTCACCTATTTCACAGATGGATGTTTTGGTTGGATATATCCCCTGGGGAATCTCGACATTAAGGAGGATGCCTCCCGTGTTTCTTCAACTATAAGCATCGTTGTTGTTTGAACATGTTATTTCTTCGGTAATGATGCTGAAGTTGCTACTTCCCTAGGTGGTTCCATATTCCTCTACGACTAGTCTCTATGTCCAACTAGGCTTTGTAACTCTACTTTGAAACATTGTCTATGAAACGTTGGATCTAGAACTTCATCTCTGAAACTTCAGCTCTCCATGTGAATTTTAACTGACAATAACCTTCCCTTGTCAACCCTTTGCTTTCTTTTATACTTCATCACCAACTGTTATCTTTCCTTCATGCCTAAACTTTTCATCTAATCCATTAGTGCTTTTCATTCATTACCTACCTTAATGTTCCATTAACTCTGTATCTTTAATGAGTTATCCGTTCAATTCTACAACTTGTCAAAGTCTTCTAGCCAATTTGCATTTATTGTTACATGTTGCCACTACTTCACCATTATGGTATATCTTTATTGCACATCCCATCATGGATTTTCTTAAATGCTCTTAACTTCAATTTGCACAATTTCTTCTCTCTACGTGATCTCTTCTCTTTTCACAGACTTGTTTCCTTCATCCGTGTTCTCGTTTTCCTTCTTATTTCTCTTCTGTGACATTTTTACTCTTTTCCATTTTTAGCTGCTAATATTATCTTCTTGGACTTCTGAAACTTCCAACTTCTTCACTAAACTATTTTCTTTCTTTTTCCTTTCTTGCTTACCTTTTCTTTCATTTTCTTATTTTTCTTTCTATAATACAATATGATACAAGTTATCCTGCATAGTTCTCCTGGTGTGCAGAAGGAGGACCATACCTGTATAGTTTTAGCTGACTCCCATTCACTCTTCCTTCCATGACTTCTCCATCCAACTATTCTAGTTGAACAACACATGCTTATGTCACATATATGATCACGTATGGCCCTAACCAATGCACCCTAAACTTTATCGAGTGTTGTAAGAACTTGTTGTTAGAGAGAAGTACTAAATATCTTGTGTGGAATTTCTTTTTCTTGATATGTATATCATGCCATTCCTTTTCATGTTCCTTTTGTACTTGTTGATGGAAGATTGCAACAAATCGGTCTTCCTCTAATACCTTGTAACTATGATAGTCTTTCTTCTATTGCACCAGAATTTGTAAGGTATGTCATCACAACAATGAACATACTCGGTACAAGAAATTCCATGGGCATGACTGCTTCCTAACCCTACACTAATCTAAATGGTGTTTAACCTGCCAACTTATTTCATGTATTTCTATAATCCCATAACACTGCAATAATCCTTAAATCCCATTCGTTCCATCCTACATTACAAACCTTTGTCAATGAATTCTCAAATATCTTATTGAAGTCCGCCACAATTCCATTAGCTTGAGGGTGATATTGAGTTCTCTTTTGATGCTGAATATGGAACTCTTTTGTTAATTCTGAAATTGTCTTTTTCAAAATGTGAGTCCCCTAATCACTCATAAGTACTTTAGGACACCCAAACCTCGTAACTATGTTCTAAAATAAGAATCGCACAATGGCCTCTATGCTGCAATCCATAACTGGTTTTGCCTCTTCCCATCTTGTCAAATATTCTGTCACAATAATTGTGTACCTGACTCTTGTTCTCCTCATTGGTGGATTAATTGTTCCGATAAAATCCACTGCCCCTTTGTCAAATTCCTATAATGTGACTTGCATATTCAATGGAATCTCATCCCTCCGCGATGACCTTCCTACTCTCTGAAAAACCTTGCAGCTTTGACAATATTCCTAAGCATCCTTATGGAGGGTGAGCAACCAAATCCTTGCATGCAATATCTTCTATGTTGTTTCCTTCCTTTCATAACGATCTCCTACAATTCCATCATGTTCCTTTGGTAGGATATTCATTCTTTCATTTTCTAGCACACATCATCATAGTATCCCATATACACCCAACTTATATAAGTTTCCTATGATCAAATGATAATCCATTTCTTTAACCACTAATTTCTTCTTCTGTGTTACTGTCATATTGGAAGGAGCAATTCTTGTACTAAAAAAATGGACAATCTTTGCAAAGTGGTCATCTATAATTTGAACTGAGAATAAATGCACATTTGGTAAACTATGACCTAGGTTTCTTGCATCTTATCCTAATAGTATTGGCAACAAATGGTTTGGTCCTGCCTTAAATTTCTCTGGTTTCATAATACCTTTGAAATCATACTCCTAGAACAACAATAAGCATCTATAGATTCTTCCCCCCAACAGTCGCTTGTTCACTAGATATCACAATGCAGAGTGGTATGTATTCATATTGAAATGGGACCCCAACAAGAAGTTTCTAAAATTCTTCAAGGCATAAACCATTTCCAAGCCTTCCCTTTTTTTGTCGTGTAATTCTTCTCAATAGTCAACAACGTCCTACTAGGAAAGGAAATTGGATGGTCTAACTCTCCCTCTCCTGGCTGGGATAACAGTATGTCGAATGATATCGATGATGCATCTACATGAACATGAAACTCTTTTTTCCAATCCGAGAACACTAGAATGGGTGCAATTACTAACTTCTACTTCAATACATCCAGATCCCGTTGACAATCTTAATTCCACTGAAACTTAGCTTCTTTGTTTAATAAATTTTCCATCAGAGTTGTAATATGCACATAGCCTTCAATAAATTTCCTGTAATATTCTATATGACCCAACATTATTCTCAACTGTCTCACCAATTTAGGTAGTGGAAAATTAAAAATTACTGATGTCTTGGTAGGATCAACAACCAAACCCTACTTGCATACCACATGACCCAACAATATCCCAAATGGTGCATAGAAAATACACATCTTTAAATTTAATGATATTTAATATTGTCCACATCTATCAATCATCAATTGTAGAGTTTCTATATGATCTTTCAATAGAATAAATAAACTCCAATCATCTAAGTAGACTTTAATAAACTTATGAATAAATTCCTTAAATGTTGCAACAACTACTCTAGAAAACACAATAGGTGTTATCTTTAACCCAAACGACATCACTCTGTACTAGAATCTGCCCCATTCTATTGCAAATGTTGTATAATGTTTGTCTTCTTGCACAATATTTATCTGATGGTATCCTAAAAATCCATCAACAAACAAGTAGGTCTCCCACCCTCCTACGTTTTATAACAATTTATGTGTAAAGGGGGTCGGAAAAGGGTCATGTAAACATGCATCATTCAACTTCCTTAGGTCTACACAAATGTGAATACCCCCTATTTTGTTATCTTGAACTACCATTGGGATTATCCATTCAAAATCTACAATGTGCTCAATGATACCAACTTCTATCATTCCATCAAGCTCTTCCTTCACTTTTTCCTTGTACTTTGTATTCAATCTATAAGGTCTTTGTGTTTCTGGATTAGCATCTAGTTTTAACGAGATCTTCATATTTCCTAATTCCCCATCTATCCCCTTCATATTTGAAAAAGGTTGTCGAAAAGAGATCTTCATATTTGCACAATAGGTCTGCAATCTTTTCAAAAGTTTGAGCGTTCCAATAGTCACCAATATTCACGAACTTAGGTTTCTATGTTGTGCCAATATACAATTTTCACACTCATAATGTCTTTGCACATGCATCATATTCAAGTTACAAAAATTCTACAATGTGTTTCCCTTCAGTCTCTGGTACTTGTTCATCTCTTGGATCTTCATTAGTAACATTGTAATATTCCAATAATTCATGGATTTTCGCAAATTATTTGTGTGCACTGCACGTAGGGACTATTTCTATCTGATCTTCTTCCATAGAAATATTTCTTCTAATGACTTGTAGAGTTGCATCTACAAAGCATGACTCAAACTCAAAACTAAATGTTACCTTAACATTGTGCATGAGCTCTTCCTAGTCTGTTGTCCCTCTATGCACTTATAGCTCTAGATAATAGTTCTTGGGAACCATCTCAAGTGTATGCATGGACATGTGCATCCATTCTTTCTTTGGAAACTCTCTCCAATTTTTCATACACTGCGTAACATAATCCGTCAAATTTCTCATCCTTGGATATTTGTTCATAACTTCTTTTGTTCCAAATATAATCTTTATTAAACCTTTACATTGTTGTCAATCCCCTCCTCCTTCCTTATGTGTTTCCCACCATCTCCCTAGGGTTTCTCTCAGTGCAACATCTAATTCCAACAATATTTGTTGTTTTGGTATCTACAACTCAAATTCTTTAACAAAATAAATTACCTCATTTAATCCATCGAACCTTGGTGTATCACGTACCTCTGTTATGATCTAGTGCAAAGAGCGACTAATGCGAGCACATCTTCGGATCGATAATTCATGCAATATGAGATACCCATGTTAAATTCCTTCCTCCAATTATGATGCACAAGAGATAATTATTATCCAACTAAGCACACCATATGTAGTGTGATTGATGTAGTCAACCATGTGTGCGGTCATATTATACAGGTTATCAATTTATTTTCTCACAGGCTCCACATACCGTCTTACCTTTGTGGGGCCTAATGGTGTAGTGACTTTTAAGCCTCCTCCTTCAAAAATCCTTTCTCTCTTCTTCAAGTTAATAATTTCCTAGCTATCAAAGCCCCAATCGAGTATGAGTAATGTTGTATAAAACTGACTATTATCCATGATCTCAATGACCTAAAATTCGGTTATGTTTCTCACTCCATATATGTTAACAAGTACTCCAACCAGTATCTCGATCACTATTATCTTATGTTGCTTGGCCAACCTCAACTAAACAATTGAACAAAACATCTTTGATTTCCCCATCATTTCCCACATCTGTCTTGGAAGAAAATTTACATCCAATCATGAGTCCAATATGAAATTATCCATGTCATACTCTCCTATCTGTGCACTTAATATGAATTCTTTGTTTTTCCTCTTCTTCTGCAATACTTGGTTCACTAATCTATGTGACGTAGGTACTTCTCGGTATTGGGTGTATTTGTAGAAATTTCGATACAAATTAATGTATTCCTGCGATTCTCCTGATCTAACAATTTCCGCCACTTGTTAAATACAAAATCGCTTCCACTATTATTATTGCGGAAGCAATTAAACCATGATCACAACCACAATGCACAAAGTGAAATATCAATAACACACAACACAGAAGTTTTACGGGGAAAGCGTAAAGCTAAAAACCCCACTATCATATATTATGTATATCATGAATCATGAAACAATCTCATACAAAACTCTAATCCAAGATCTCTCAGTACAATACAATCGTCTCACACTATCATACACAAATTAGCAAATACATGTGCCAATTCCGGTTTCTAGACAACCTGCCTCCTCTGCACAAACTCTGCAATCCGAATTCTCACAATGAATCGAATGAATACAATTGCCTCGTTTGCACATGCTCATAAGCATATTCACTGCATGTGTGAACAAATCACAACTGATAGCCAAACTGTCCCTTTCACCTGTTATCTCAACTGGATCTCCATTGGAACTGACATGCATGTAGTTAACCGTGGCGAATCTTCA
>JASDQU010100741.1:886314-923781 GCA_032191745.1 Picea mariana | reverse complement strand
CTAGTCCTAGTTAATTAGCCATGTAGTCATCAGTTAACTAGATAATCACAAGTTGAGTAACTAGAATCACATGCATGAAAATGTTTGACAGCTTATCAACAATGATCCCAAGGAAATTTCACCCTCTTGGTGATGATATCAAGGTTAATCAGTCAACACTCGGTGATAATATTAACGTTTACATGAAAAAATCTACTCCGCTACTCCAATTGAAGTGTGATTGACTAATGATTGAAGAGGGTGTGTCACCCTCATCTAGGGGATAATATTCTGATATAGGGGATAATATCTATGATCAAGGGAACCCTCAACATAGACTAATAAACCTAGGAAAATAAATACTAGGTGGTTGTGTAATATCACCAACACCCCCCGGAGCACTACTAGGGAGTAAATGAAGAATGGATCCCATAAAGAAGCCATGTTAGGTACCCATTTTACAATTCATCTAATGAATGAAAAATTAAAAAGAGGAAAGAGAGAAAAACTCATGGGAAAACCCCCCTCTCAACGCACAATACTGAAAAATAAAGATAGATGCCAAGCAATTGTGTTGTTCACTCTAACAAGGTCACATAGTAAGTGGAATTTCTTCTTAGTGAAAGTCTTGGTGAAGATGTTGAAAGTCTTTTTAGGTGAATGAAAATACTGCAAGTTGAGGATCTTATCATGATTCAACTCTCTAATGTAATTCATGTGGATCCCAATGTGTTTTTTTCTCTTTGTATAATTAGAGTGAAACCTACATAAAGAATATACCTAACAAAAATTCAAACAAAGCTTGAAAAATGAGAGAGAGAGAGAGAGAGAGAGAGAGAATTGTAGTAACCAAATCGGGGAATGGAAAAATATAGATGATATAATCTACATGGATGAACTAATGTGCCATAGTAGTGATCTAGAGAGATGTGAACACACACTGACAGACATGGGAGTGAACTGCCACCTAGTATTATTTAATTGGCCATGAAATCATTATTTAAATGGATAATCTCAAGTGGATTGATGAGAATGTCATGCATGGACATGTGTGGCACCGTCCTGGTGATGATACCAAGATAAGTGATCCCTCGTAGTGATGTTCATTGGGTGAGAATGAAACACTTGGTGATGATGTTGATGTTTCCATGCAAGACTCTAATCCAATGGTCTAACTGAACTGTAACTGATTAATGAATGAATATAATGTGGAACCCTCATCTAGGGGAGAATAGGGGATAATATATCTAACCAAGGGTCCCTCAACATAGACTATTCAACCTAGGAAAATAAATATTAGGTGGGTGTATAATATTTCCAACACCCCCCCTTAACACTACTAGGGAGTAAACGAAGAATGGGTCTCAACAAGAATCCATATTAGGTACCTATTTTACAATGAATCAAATGAATGCATACTAAAAAAGAGGAAAGAGGGAAAAACCCATGGGAAACTCACCCCCATTAAAGTAAAATGCCGAAAAATAAATACAAATGCTAGGCAATTCTGTCCTTCACTCTAAGAACATCACGTAGAAAGTGAAATCTCATCTCTGTGAAAGTCTTGGTGAAGATATTGGTAGTCTGTTCAAAGGATGTACAATAATACAAGTCGATGATCCCATCATGAATCAACTCTCTGATGTAATCCATGTTTATCTCCATGTGATTTTTTCTCTGTTGTTGCACCGGGTCTTTCCAAAATTTTAGTGTGCTCTAATTGTCTCACTAGATGAAAGTTGGACGGTGGAACTAGATACCAATCTTAGTGAGGAAGTTCTATAGCCAAATTTCCTAAATGGTAATGTTCACCGCTCCTTTGTACTCATCCTATGTTGATGATAAATAAATTGGTGATTTCCTTTTACTTGACCAACAAATGGGTCTGGATCCCAAACTAAGACCAAACCCAGAGTTGGACTTGAAATATATGTTATCTCCATCCCAATCTGAATCTATGTAGCCATGATATCCAATGCACAACCTCTTGTATAGTGAATACTTTGACTATCGATACCATGAACATATATGAGGATGCACTTGGTATCTTTCTAGTGAAACTCATGTGACTCTCGCATGTACCTGGAAAATGTGCCCACTGTTGGCACACAGTGGGAAGGCACAAGGTTAATAATCAATATACCAACAAAACCCTTAGACATTGGCCCTTTCAAAATCACCTGCAAGAAAATGAAGCCTCACAAAATGCATATAGAGGGGTTGTAAGAACTATGGTTCTGTAGTGATGAGGGGAAGTGAGGCACTCATGATGTCTTTACTAATCATATACTAATGTGTGCAATTTCCATTAATTAATGACTACTTATCATGCGACATACTCTGTGTGTAAAATTACCTTACTTTACATTCATTCATTTACCAGTTGATCCAATGCGTAACATTATAACATCATATATAAATAACACATTCAACATACTTAAGCATTTATCATCATTGCGTAGTAACAATAAAAATCATAACATGCAAAAAAACACATAATGACATGAGGGTTTAATCTGGTTCACCCAACTTGGGATACGTCCACAACGAATGAATTCTTATATTAATCATTTATAATATTCTTACAGCTGCACACTATGCTAAAAAATACACAACAGTAACATTACCCAAACCTACCTAGTCGTTCTGCTATAGTACAGGCCTCACTCCTTAGCCACACCTCAAAAACTTCTTCCAAAACTCGACTAACTCCAAAGAACACTAAGAAATTATCATATGTTGAACCCCCTATATACCCTGGCCCTTTACATATTTATACATCAAAATAGGGCTAATCCCATTACAATGTGGAAAAAATGTCCCCAAAATTATAACTAATTTCCACCTTTTATTCATCACTCCATATCAATTCCTCTAATCACACACTTTGAATCCATAATGTTCGCTCCCATTATGCACTCTGGTCTATATTCTAACTTCCTTTTATTCTTTGAATTATTCTGGTGCAGATCCCAAAACTTATCCAAAACACCTATCCAACAGTCCCCCAACACTCACCTGTGGCTTGTCCCAAGCCACTTAGGTATTTCTCCATCAACTTCTTGAACGTCTCTTTTGATGTCGTGACATTATCCTTTACCTATGTCTACTTCTGAAAAACTATGTCAATGGTTTCGACAATAATACAAGCCTGGATATTTTCAACGCTTTCTTCAACAACCTAATTTATTATACCTCGAGTTATTACTAAGTCTGTTGTCACCCTAAATGCTTCATCTTGTAGGACATCAATCTCTTTTGCATGAGTCTATTGCTCCACCCTTATCAAATTCATCTCGGAATAAAACTTCTTATTTTTATCCATTTGTTTTACCACCTATCCTAGAAGTGATTCTCCCATTACGACTTTGAACTCTTTTCCTGCGCAGCTTGGATCTTCTATATGATCTCTTATTGCTCCTTATCTTTAGTTAGTTGTGTCTAGATGCTCATGGTTTCTACATATGTCTAATCACATTCTTACTCTAGGATATTTATGATTTCCACAACTATTGTCAGTGTCTTGTCCTATTTCTCCCTTTCTTTAGGTGGAGTGCTTGGTGTCACACATGCTTCTAGATTAATTATTCATGCACATAAGCCATGAATAGCTTCACTTGTCTTCATTACTTTTCCTCAACTAGGGCCTCCTTCTCTGTATGCGCATGTGGGATTTCTTGATATACCTTCTCAAATTCTTGTTTCATCCTTTCAACCATCTGTGTGGCCTCATCGTTCTCCTACTTGACCTTGTTGTACTCCATCTCCAAGGATACATTTTTTGCTGTAACTTTAACCAACTCACTAGATGAATTTTATGCGCGTGATTTCATCTCTTGTGTCACACTCATATGAAATTATTGTATTACATCTATTGGAAGATGAGATAGCTCCAAGTCAATGTGACCTAGCTCCCTTTCTTATTCCTACATCTCTGTTGTGCAGAACAATACCGCTTCTACCAATAACTTGGTGAATCCTCATTCACATGTGACTGCTAATGACTAAGATATTGCTTACCATCCCACCATATTATTTCTATTTCTTGTTTTCATTTCCTCCTCTATCTATCACCTTAGTGCGATGTTTGTTTCTTTTAATAGGTGTCACCATTCAACCATCTTCTCCTACATGTGTTAGTGAATTTCTTCCTATTGTTCTGTTGCACGCCAAAACATGTCATCTGTGACTTGTTTCACTTGATCACGTATCTTTTCCAAATATTCCTATGTCAAGGCTTGGATGGCCACTTCCTTGACAACTTTTTTCTTTCTCTATTGTTGTATGGATCTCCCTATCTCTAGTTCTTTCCTCTTCCTTTCTATGCACGGTGTTGTTTGTTGGGTTGTCTCCTCTGGGACCTTTCCTCTTTCATGTTCATATCCTTCTTCTTCATCATCATCCATCTCTTGCACTTGTAGGTTGTTTTTCTCTGATGGCCCTATTTTTGCTGGTGGAATATTCCATTGATTGTCCTAATCGACCATAATATGGCCCATATCATCTTTAGTCAACCTATACTGGGTGGGAAAATATTGTTGATATTGGTCCTTCTTTGCTTGTACATACATGTGGTTATGCCCTTAATTAAAGAACACCACTACCTTATATTCCTTGAACACTTATGGTGGTATGCATGGTGTCCTATTGATGTCGTCCCTAATATTTTCCTTATAAATGTAAAATGAAACATTATTGTCCATTTGTCATTCTGCATGCATAGTATGCCATAAGTTTCAATATCACATGGCTAGACAAGGCTTCTCCCTGACTCCCAAAAATTATGTGTCATCTATCTCCCTCCAGGATGATAACGCTATTAGAATTAGTAACCAGGCATAATGGAACTTAGTCCCTTTATCCTACTCTTCCTCACAATCAATCAAAAACTAGTTTAATAAGAACCAATCCTAGTTAATCTAGATGCCCTCAATGCACCTTTTAGATGTCGCTATGACTGCTGCTAGGACTCAATCTTTCCTACACTTCCTTAACAATTTACAAGATAAGTATTGCATTGCAAACCTTATGATCATGCCACTTATGCTTGCGATGTCTAAACCGTGTTGTCCATGGAATGTATATAAATTCTCCTCCATTCTCTCAAATAAATATTTTTCATTCTTCTTGTCGAAAAACAACAAAGAGGGGTCTTCCCCCTGTGAGGAAAGAATGGTAATGTTTACAATTACATATTTATCTATGGAAAATAACCTACTGAGTCAGAATTATCTCTTGTGTATGCAACTTAGCAACATATTGGTGCATGCATTAATATCTTGTCTCCTTTTAAAGTGTGGTATATTGAAGAGGTTTAGAATTCCTACCTTCTGAAATCCCGTAGCCCAAATCTGTGGATCTATGACTATCTTTTGTGTCTCAGAAATAATTTGCTTCTTCAAAAAATTGTTGGGAACTAGCTATAAAAATTTATTCGCATTTGTAATTTCATGGTAAACATACTTTAAAGTGGGTATCAGGCCTAACAAGTCCCCTTCTACAATCACTACTTCTGGAATTGGTTTCTCCACGAGTGGGTACTTCATGTATTTCTGTAAATTCACCTATTTCACAGATGGATGTTTTGGTTGGATATATCCCTTGGGGAATCTTGGCATTAAGGAGGATGCCTCCTGCGTTTCTTCAACTATAAGCATTGTCGTTGTTTGACCATGTTATTTCTTCGGTAATGACGTTGAGGCTGCCACTTTCCTAGGTGGTTCCATCTTCCTCTACGACTAGTCTCTATGTCGAACTGGGCTTTGTAACCCTGCTTTAAAACTTCAACTATGAAACATCAGATCTATAACTTCGGCTCTGAAACTTCAGCTCTCCATGCAAATTTTAACTGACATTAACCTTCCCTTGTCGACCCTTTGCTTTATTTTATACTTCATCACCAGCTGTTATCTTTCCTTCATGCCTAAACTTTTCATCTAATCCATTAGTGCTTTTCATTCATTACCTACCTTAATGTTCCATTAACTCTGTATCTTTAATGAATTATTCATTCATTTCTACAAGTTGTCAAAATTTTCTGGCCAATTTGCATTTATTGTTACATGTCGCCACTACTTCACCATTATGGTATATCTTTATTGCACATCCCATCATGGATTTTCTTAAATTCTCTTAACTTCAATCTGCACAATTTATTCTCTCTGCATGATCTCTTCTCTTTTCACAGACTTGTTTCCTTCGTCTGTGTTCTCATTTTCCTTCTTATTTCTCTTCTGTGACATTTTTACTCTTTTCCATTTTTAGCTGCTAATATTATCTTGTTTGACTTATTAAACTTTCAACTTCTTCACTAAACTATTTTCTTTCTTTTTCCTTTTTTTCTTACTTTTTCTTTCATTTTCTGATTTTTCTTTCTATAATACAATATGATACAAGTTATCCTGCATAGTTCTCCTGGTGTGCAAAAGGAGGACCATACCTATATAGTTTTAGCTGACTCCCATTCACTCTTCGTTCCACGACTTCTCCATCAAACTGTTCCATCTGAACAACACATGCTTATGTTACATATATGATCACGCATGGCCCTAACCAATGCACCCTAAACTTTCTCGAGTGCTGTAAGAACTTGTTGTCATAGAGAAGTACTAAATGTCTTGTGTGGAATTTCTTTTTCTTGATATGTATATCATGCCATTCCTTTTCATGTTCCTTTTGTACTTGTTGATGGTACCTTGCAACAAATCAGTCTTCCTCTAATACCTTGTAACTATGATAGTCTTTCTTCTATTGCACCAAAATTTGTAAGGTATGTCATCACAACAATGAACATACTCAGTACAAGAAATTCCATGGGCATGACTGCTTCCTAACCCTATACTAATCTAAATGGTGTCTAACCTGCCAACTTATTTCATGTATTTCTATAATCCCATAACATTTCAATAATCCTTAAATCCCATTCGTTCAATCCTACATTACAAACCTTTGTCAATGCATTCTAAAATATCTTATTGAAGGCCGCCATAATTCCATTAGCTTGAGAGTGATATTGAGTGCTCTTTTGATGCTGAATATGGAACTCTTTTGTTAATTCTAAAATTGTCTTTTTCAAAATGCGAGTCCCCTAATCACTCATAAGTACTTTAGGACACCCAAACCTTGTAACTATGTTCTAAAATAAGAATCGCACAATGGTCTCTATGCTGCAATCCATAACTAGTTTTGCCTCTTCCCATCTTGTCAAGTATTCTATCACAATAATTGTGCACCTGACTCTTGTTCTCCTCATTGGTGGAGTAATTGGTTCGATAAAATCCACTGTCCCTTTGTCAAATTCCTATAATGTGACTTGCATATTCAATGGAATCTCATCCCTCCGTGATGACCTTCCTACTCTCTGAAAAACCATTCAACTCTAACCATATTCCTAAGCATCCTTATGGAGGGTGAGCAACCAAATCCCTGCATGCAATATCTTCTATGTTGTTTCCTTCCTTTCATAATGATCTCCTGCAATTCCATCATGTTCCTTTTCTAGGATCGCCATTCTTTCATTTTCTAGCACACATCGTCACAGTATCCCATCTACACCCAACTAGTATAAGTTTCCTATGATCAAATGATAATCCATTTCTTTAACCACTAATTTCTTCTTCTGTGCTACTGTCATATTGGATGGAGCGATTCTTGTACTAAAAAATTGGACAATCTCTGCAAAGTGGTCGTTTATCATTTGAACTGAGAATAAATTCACATCTGGTAAACTATGATCTAGGTTTCTTGCGTCTTATCCTAATAGTATTGGCAACAAATGGTTTGGTCTTGCCTTAAATTTCTCTAGTTTCATAATACTTTTGAAATCATACTCCTAGAACAACAATAAGCATCTATAGATTCTTCCCCCCAAAACTCGCTTGTTCACTATATATCACAATGCAGAGTGGTATGTATTCATATTGAAATGGGACCCCAACAAGAAGTTTCTAAACTTATTCAATGCATAAACCATTTCCAAGCCTTCCATTTTTTTTGTCGTGTAATTCTTCTAAACAGTCAACAACATCCTACTAGCAAAGGAAATTGGATGGTCTAACTCTCCCTCTCCTGGCTAGGATAACAGTATGTCTAGTGATATCGATGATGCATCTACATGAACATGAAACTCTTTTTGCCAATCCAAGAACACTAGGATGGGTGCAATTACTAACTTCTCCTTCAATACGTCCAGATCCTATTGATAGTCCTAATTCCACTGAAACTTAGCTTCTTTGTTTAATAAATTTTCCATCAGACTTGCAATATGCACATAGCCTTTAATAAATTTCCTGTAATATCCTATATGACCCAACATTGTTCTCAACTGTCTCACCAGTTTAGGCAGTGGAAAATTAAAAATTATTGTTGTCTTGGTAGGATCAACAACCAAACCCTGCTTGCATACCACATGACCCAACAATATCCCAAATGGTGCATAGAAAATACACATCTTTAAATTTAATGATATTTAATATTGTCTACATCTATCAGTCATCAATTATAGAGTTTGTATATGATCTTTCAATAGGATAAATAAACTCCAATAATCTAAGTAGACTTCAATAAACTTATGAATAAATTCCTTAAATGTTGTGACAACTACTCTAGAAAACACAATAGGTGCTATCTTTAACCCAAAGGACATCACTATGTACTAGAATCTTCCCCATTCTATTGCAAATGTTGTCTAATGTTTGTCTTCTGGTGCAATATTTATTTGATGGTATCCTAAAAATCCATCAATGAACAAGTAGGCCTCCCACCCTCCTACGTTTTACTTTGTGTGTAAAGGGGGTCGGAAAAGGGTCATGTAAACATGCATCGTTCAACTTCCTTAGGTCTACACAAATGTGAATACCCCCTATTTTGTTATCTTGAGCTACCATTGGGATTATCCATTCAAAATCTAAAATGGGCTCAATGATACCAACTTCTATCATTCCATCAAGCTCTTCCTTCACTTTTTCCTTGTACTTTGTATTCAATCTATAAGGTCTTTTTGCTTCTGGATTAGCATCTAGTTTTAATGAGATCTTCATATTTCCTAATTCCCTAGCTATCCCCTTCATATTTGAAAAAGGTTGTCGAAAAGAGATCTTCATATTTGCACAATAGGTTTGCAATCTTTTCAAAAGTCTGATCGTTCCAATAGTCACCAATATTCACGAACTTAGGTTTCTATGTTGCGCCAATATACAATTTTCACACTCATAATGTCTTTTCACATGCATCATATTCAAGTTACAAAAATTATATGATGTGTTTCCCTTCAGTCTATGGTACTTGCTCATTTCTTGGATCTTCTTTAGTAACATTGTAACATTCCAATAATTCATGGATTGTCGCAAATTATTTGTGTGCACTACACATAGGTACTATTTCTATCTGATCTTCTTCCATAAAAATCTTGCTTCTAATGACTTGTAGAGTTGCATCTACAAATCATGACTCAACCTCAAAACTAAATGTTACCTTAACATTGTGCATGAGCTCTTCCTAGTCTGTTGTCCCTCTATGCACTTATAGCTCTAGATAATAGTTCTTGGGAACCATCTCAAGTGTATGTATGAACATGTGTGTCCATTCATTCTTTAGAACCTCTCTCCAATTTTTCATACACTGCGTAACATAATCCGTCGGATTTCTCATCCCTGTATACTTGTTCATAATTTCTTTTGTTCCAAATCTAATCTTCATCAACCCTTTACAGTGTTTTCAATCCTCTCTTCCCTCCTTGTGTGTTTCCCGCCATCTCCCTAGGGTTTCTCTCAGTGCAACATCTAATGCCAACAATATTTGTTGTTTTGGTATCTGCAACTCAAATTCATTAATAGAATAAATTACCTCATTTAATCCATCAAACCTTGGTGTATCACTTACCTCTATTATGATCTAGTGCAAAGAGTGACTAATGCAAGCACATCTTCTGATCGATACTTCATGCAATGTGAGATGCCCATGTTAAATTCCTTCCTCCAATTATGATGCACAAGAGATAATTCTTATCCAACTAAGCACACCATATGTAGTGCAATTGATGTAGTCAACCATGTGTGCGGTCATATTATATAGGTTATCAATTTATTTTCTCATAGGCTCCACATACCTTCTTACCTTTGTGGGGCCTAATTGTGTAGTGAATTTTAAGCCTCCTCCTTCAAAAATCCTTTCTCTCTTCTTCAAGTTAATAATTTCCTAGCTATCAAAGCCCCAATCGAGTCTGAGTAATGTTGGATAAAACTGACTATTATCCATGATCTCAATGACCTAAAATTCGGCTACGTTTCTCACTCCATCTATGTTAACAAGTACTCCCACCAGTCTCTCGATCAGTATTATCTTATGTTGCTTGGCCAACTTCAACTGAACAATTCAACAAAACATCTTTGGTTTCCCCATCATTTCCCACATCTGTCTTGGAAGAAAATTTACATCCAATCATGAGTCCAATATGACATTATCCATGTCATACTCTCCTATTCGTGCACTTAATCTGAATTCGTTGTTTTTCCTCTTCTTTCACAATACTTGGTTCACTGATCTATGTGACGTAGGTACTTCTCGATATTAGGTGTATTTATCAATCATCCTGCATAGTGCATTCAATGGTTCTTTTTCCTTCATCAACTCTAAAAAATGATTTAGAAAATCTTACAAAGTATTTACTTTTTCAATTAGACTTTCTGGAATGGTGTGATCATATACTTGTGGCATATCATACACTTGTGGCACATTTGACATTGATGCTATCTAGTCTGGTCCTAGTATCTCCTTTGTGGATTACTAATATGCATATTTCTCTTTCTGTGGATTAAATGTTGGCATAGGATCGATTTCTTTCCTTATCCATTGCTCAGCCCCCTTTCCTTTTTTTGTCGCATCCTCTCCAATTCTCATTCCCCCACACGTAACAAATTCTACTCTGGGATGATCATCACACTCCTAGGATTCTATCATATGTAGGTTCTGGTACTAGTTCTAGTTCTAATTTTGATTCCCACTTGCCTACCATTTCACTAACAATTGAGGACTATATATGCCTGTTGTGAGAAATCTTACCTTGCGGATATAATAAGCTCCCCTTTGGATCAAGGCTCCTATATTTGGTCTGTTATCCCCATTTTTTGGAATAACTAAGGATATCATGTCTCAAAGCCCTTAGGTTTCATATATGGAGTGCTAAGAGACTACATGGCCAATAGTGTCCACTTGCACATACACTACAACAAAACAGGAAATCGACACCTAAAATAACGTTGTAATTTAGTGTATATTAGTTCATGAATTGGACACCTTTTCCGACACAAAACTGGGTGCAATTTGGAATTTTAATAATTATGCCAAATTTAACACCAGAATTAGCACTGGATTTAGCGCCATATTTCACGCCAAATTCAACACCAGGAAAATAACACCAGGAATAGCGCCTGGAATAGAGCCAGGAGTAGCATCAGGTTTAGCGTTAGGAATAGCGCTAGGTTCAGCGTCAGAAATAGAGCCAAGAATAGAACCAAAATTACCACTAGGAATAGTGCCAAGTTTAGTGTTAGGTGTTTCTTTCAGTTTTTCTTCTGATATGCCTTCCAATTTTTCTTCCATTTTTGCATCTGGTTTGGCCTCCTATTTTACATCCAACTTTTCTTCTGATATGGCTTCAAATTTTGCTTCCATTTTGGCAACAGGAATAGAACTAGGTTTAGCACCGGGTGTTTCTTCTAGTTTGGCACCATGAATATCACTAGGTGCAGTGCCAGGTGTTTCTTCCAGTTTTTCTTATAATATTCCTTCAAATTTTTCTTCCATTTTGGCTTCTGGTATGGCTTCCAATTTTACGTCTAGTTTTGATATGGATTGCAATTTTTCTTCCTGTTTGGCTTTGGGTTTGGCTTCCAGTGTTACATGTAAATTTTCTTCCCATTTTTCTTCTCTTTTTGCTTCCCGTTTTGGCTTCAAGTTTTGCTTCTGGTGTGGCTTACAATTTTTCTTCCAATTTGGCTTCCATTGTTGGTTCCTTTCTTCCTTCCAAAAATGCTTCTTGTTTTTCTTACAATTATTAATTTAATATGTCTTATTTTAATTTAATTAGTTAAATATATCATGTCTCTTAAATAAATTATATGATTATATAGTAATTCGTATAAATGAATTTGAAATATTTTAAAGGATAACATTTATAAAGAATTTTTAGGGAAACAAACATCCATACAAATTAACAACATCATTATACTTATTAAGTATCCATCAAAATAGAATCTACAAAATCCAGTATATATAAAATAACAAGATAATAATTATAACATGATCACCATCTATAATTAAAACAATTGATTCAAATATCTATAATTTAAGTGAATTTTATGACATCCATCATGAGCAGTGAATCAAAAACATCATACGTAATAAATATGCATCCAAAAATCATCAACCACTTTCAATATTTAAAAATTGACGAGTCAGTATTGATAAGATCATCATCATATATAAATAAAACAAGTGAAAGTAAAATATTTTTTCTAGTAGATCAATAAGATCTAAAAAGGATACATATCCAACAGTCGATGTAGGTCAAAATGATACATCATGTACAAATGAAATAAATAAAAATAATAAATTATGTAAGACAAAATGATACAATTCAATATGATACGTCATGTCCAAACGATATAAGTCAACATGAAACATGTCAAAATGATACAACTCAATAATAGGGTACTAGAGGCCATGAAAATGATACATATGATAGTAACCATGAAAAGAGTCATTATAAAAATATATAAAAATTGATTGATGATGCAGTCGATATGATCATGAAGGTCACTGGCTGCTACGAACAACTACCTCAACATCATCATCAACATTGTGATCATGATCATCATGATCATCATCTGCATTGGCATTAGCATCAATGTTATCTGTATCTGTGTCATCATGAGCATCATGTGCCATCTCAACATCAAACCCAACATTATGATATGGATCTATTTGTTGAGGATGATCCAGATATTTTGGAAGATCCTTGTTATGCAAAAACAAACATTTAGATTTTTATTTTATTTTATTTCATGCAGTAATTAATTTCTCTATTATATATCTAATATTACAATATATGAAATGAAATGATAATCATAGTACATCATATAAAAGTACACATGTGATAATAAAATTTCAAATAAGTTACAATTAAGATGTCATTCCAATTATGTAAAACATTCAAAAATTCTAATAAACGTTACTAAAGATCATAAAAAAATGTCATGCCTAGGCTTGCCATGCCTTGCTTTGAAAAGAAATGCCTTTCCTTGACATGTCTTTCCTTTCCTTGACATTCCATGCCTTTCCTTTCCTTGACATGCCATGTCTTTCTTTGTCATTCCATGCCTTCCCTTAACATGCCTTTACTTTCCTTTACATGCCTTTCCTTGACATCCCTTGCCTTGACTTGATATGCCATTGCTTTTCCTTGACATGCAATTCCTTTCCTTTCCTTTACATTCCATTCCTTGCCTTGCCTTGACATGCCATTCCTTGGCTTGACATGCCATGCCTAACCTTGCCATGCCTTTCCTTGACAAGCCATGCCTTGCCTTGACATTTCTTTCCTTGCCTTGACATGCCATGCCTTTTCTTGCCTTGACATGCCACGCCTTTCCTTGACATCCCATGCCTAGCCTTTCCATTCCTTTCCTTTACAAGCCATGAATTGACTTGACATGTATTGCCTTTCCTTTCCTTGAAAATCCTTGCCTTTCCTTGCCATGCCATGCCTTGCCTTGCCATGACATGCTTTTCCTTGACATTCCATTCTTTTTCTTGACATTCCTTTTCTTTCCTTCACATGTCATGGCATGCCTTGACATGTCTTACCTTTCCTTAACATGCCTTGCCTTTGCTTGGCATTCCTTGCCTTTCCTTGACAAGCCCTTCCTTGATAAGCCATGCCTTTCCTTGACAAGCCATGCCTTTCCTTAACATGTCTTGCCTTGCCTTGACATGCCATGTTTTTCCATGAGTTTTCATGCCTTACCATGAATTTCCATGTAATGCCTTTCCTTTCCATGCCTTTCCTTGATATGCCATGCCTTGGATTGAAATCCCTTTCCTCGCCTTACCTTTCATTTCCTTAACCTAACATGCCTTGCCTTTCTTTGACATGCCTTGCCTTGATAGAAATTTCCTTGCATTGACATGCCTTGCCTTGAAATATCATGCCTTGCATTGAAATTCCTTTCTTTGACATTCCATTCCTTGCCTTGCCTTGAAATGCCATTCCTAGCCTTCCCAAGCCTTTCCTTGACAAGCCACACCTTTCCTTTCCTTTACAGGCCATGTTTTTCCCTAACATGCCTTGCTTTTCCTTGACATGCCTTGCCTCGACAAACCTTGCCTTGCATTGCCATGAATTTTATTGACATGCCATACCTTGCATCGAAATGCCTTGCCTTGAAATTCCATGCCTTTTCTTGACAAACCTTGCCTTCCATTGACATGAATTTCCTTGACATGCCATTCCTTGCATTGAAATTCCATGCCTTGCCTTGCCTTGACATGCCATGCCTTTCCTTGACATGCCATGCTTAGCCTTTCCATGTCTTACCTTGACAAGCCATGCCTTGTCTTTCCTTGACATGTCATGCCTTGCCTTTCCTTGACATGCCATGCCTTGCCTTGCCATGCCATCAAGGATGATTTTAGGTGCTAAATTTCTCTCATGGGATAATTTTCCATGTTATTTCCCAAAACAATATTCACTATTCTAAAAATGATTAGCCCAAATTATATAGGATAAAATTATTTTACCTTAAAAATCGCCAAAATTTTATACAAACTATACTAAATCCTTATAAATTTGAATATTTTTACAAAAATATCGCCAAACATTTTATAGTTGTCATATGAAGGATTAGTAAAATTCGCCAAGGTTTCTACATTTAAAAATAAATTTCCATCCTTAAAATCATCCCTGCATGCCATGCCTTTCCTTGAGATGCCACACCTTTCCTTGACATGTCTTGCCTTGACTTGACATGCCATGCCTTTCCTTGCCTTGACATTCCATGCCTTTCATTTCCATGCCATGCCTTGCCTTGATATGCCATTTTTTGCCTGGACATTCCTTTCCTTTCCTTGACATGACATGTCATTTCCTTTCCTTGACATGCCATGCCTTTCCTTTCCTTGACATTCCATGCATTGCCTTTCATTTACACACCATTCCTTTCCTTGACATACGATGCCTAGCCTTTCCATGCCTATCCTTTCCATGCCTTGCCTTGACAAGCCATTCCTTTCCTTGACATGTATTTCCATGCTTTGATATGCCATGCTTTTCCATGCGTTGTATGCCTTACCATGACTTTCCTTGTAATTACTTTCCTTTCCATGCATTCCCTTGCCTTGCCTTTCCATTCCTTGCCTTGATTTGCCATGCCTTCCCTTGAAATTCCTTTCCGTGTCTTTCCTTGCCATACCTTTCTCTAACATGTCTTTACTTTCCTTGAAATACCTTTCCTTGCATTGGCATGCCTTTCCTTGACATGTCATTCCTTGCATTGAGTTGCCTTTCCTTGATACGTCATGCCCTGCCTTTCCTTGACATGCCATGATTTGCATTGACATGCCATACCTATCCTTTCCATTCCTTGCCTTGACAAGCCACACGTTTCCTTCACATGTCTTTCCTTGCCTTGACATGCCATGCCTTGCCTTGCCTTGACATGCCATGCCTTGCCTTTCCATGCCATGCCTTGCCTTGACTTGACTTTCCTTGCCTTGACATGCCTTTCCTTGAATTGACATGCCATTTCCTTGTCTTGACATGCCATGCCTTTCCTTTCCTTGACATGCCACGACTTGCCTTAACATGCCATGCCTAGCCTTGCCATGCCTTACCTTTAAAAGATATGCTTTTCCTTGACATGTCTTTTGTTGCTTTGATATGCCATGCCTTTCCTTGACAATCCATGCCTTGCCTTGACGTGTCTTTCCTTGTCCTAACATGCCATGATTTTCCATATATTGTCATGCCTTACCATGACTTACCTTGCAATTCCTTGCCTTTCCATGCATTCCCTTGCCTTGCCTTGTCATGTCTTGTCATGCCTACAAGATGTCATCTCCACCCACAAGCCTATGGGTAGAGATGAGAGATGCCTCCTATATAATACCTCTTAAAAATATATATAAGGAAAAATAATTACCAATAACATGACTTGATAAATTAAAACATAAACATACTTGTGTTTTGGATAAACAAACTTCAATTTTATTATTGGATAGTACAATAATTTCCAATACATCATGAGATTATAGGGATTCACCATCAATTAGAAAAACCAAAATTTCACAAGAAGGATGGACAAAGTTGCAATGTACATGCACTCTATCAGATGGTGTTTTTTACCATACAAACCACTAAGAATTTTATTACCATGCACAATGCCCATCTAGATCACAGTGCAAGATGTAACATTCACCTCCAAGAGAAAATATTGAGTACATAACAAGATCTATGAAGAGGAAATTTTTCATAACTAACAATCTGTGTAGCATCATTATCATATGAACCTGAATAACTGTTAGAATGGGATTTAAGTTTTACTAGGTACAATTCTCACCATGCTTAGTATGCACAACTAATTTTGTGTTTCATACTTCTTGGCTTGGAATATCTTTTAGAGATAATAACTCATCATTTCTCATGGTGAAGAACCTATCCCAAGAAATTTCATAATTTTTCCTTTCTAATGCATTAAACATAGTTAATTTGATTAGCCCATTATGGCCTAATGCATATATTTTTCCCTTCTACACATTTGAACTCATATCCTTCAGATATTGCAATAAGTAGTAAGGGACACTCAAGTTCTTTTCTAGATTTTGATAATAAAAATGACTTAGTTGATGCAATAACTTGAAGTGAAGGGAATAAACCATGCTACTCCTACCTTTACAACTTATATATTTCATGAGTTACATAGTCACCTCATCCCACAAGATAAGATCTTCAAAGTAGTGACTAGAAGTGAAATCTCTCTCACAATATTGATGAAGTACAATTTACATCACAATCCTTTTGTCTGACCATTGACTCACCAGTCAGATGAGAGTCAATGTTTCTTGAATAGTCATCCTTTTACACCACTGACATAGAACATGTCGTGTTCACTGAAATCACCTTCTCCACATATTGGCAGCCCAACATGTCAAGCATTTGTGTTTGCTTATCTAAAGAAGCACCATTTCATTTTACCATTTCATCTTCACTCTCCCAGAGGGTCTTATTCTCGTGAATTACAACAAATAATGCATAATATACGTGTTGTTTTCCTTCTCTTCTTTGTTGATTTGGACTTGTTTCAAAAACAACATTTTTTATGTCTTCATTTCTCGCAATATTTATCACTTGAAACCACTCTAGCCTAAGAATTATGACTGATATTTCAGTGAAATTATAACTATCTTTATGCTAAACCAATCCTACATTCTCAACTTCTATAAACCAAAATAAACCTTGTTCTTCAACACCCATAGAAACCATCTTTTTTCTATTCTAATCAACAATAAAAGACCTATTAGTTTTTAATTTTTTCTAAGTGTGGGTTATGTTTCATTATACTACTTATTGAAAGTGTTAGCACTCTATAAATTTTGTCCGGCTGATAGAAAAACGACATAGGTAACTGTTTCAACCAGCTTTAGAGCTGAGGCACTAGCCTGCTCAACTTAGAGAGGGATATCTCGTGTCACTTGATCTTTCTTTGTAAATCGGTGACTAGATTTGGTTTGTTTTGGGGTTTTTCTATAAAGTTGATGGCCAAGAAGAGGAGGGACACTCAAGGCTATGGAGTCAAAATTCTGAAAATGAATGAAAACAATGATCAACAAGTAGAACTATCCAAAGGATAAAGACTAAATGAGGCAATGAATCTGAGTTGTAAATTGAAATTTGCAGAGTGTAAGAGGAAAGGGGGAAAACAAGTAACTGCATCAGAGCATTAATTAAATGAATTCTGAATTAGTTAAGAATAAATACACGCGGTTTAAATTACTTCAACTGAGAGCATCACAAGACGAATTATGGGCCTTTAACTCTCCAATTTAAATAGACAAAAATGTAAATGGAATTAAATAACACAACAAATACAAGCAATGAAGGAAGACAAAACTCATATCATATCCATTAGAATATTTTCATAAACAGTTCAAAATGCTTCTGTATATGTATTCAATTCAGTCCCAGAAAAATTACAATAGCATCCAAAACCACCAGAATTGTGCCCTTGCACTTCTGCCCATCATTACTACACTCAGAACCTCTAATACTTATACAATTCGAGCTCCTTTAGTGTGCAACCAGTTACAATAACTGAAATGAAATGTTAAAACTTCTACAATGATTAGAAATGACAGTTTTCAGAAAAACTATTTGATGATCCATGTAAAATCCTCTGACGCTTTAGATCTTTCCTCTATAAAACCTTTTCACCGTGACGAGGAATTTCATTTATTAGAAATTCCATATTTGTTGTCAAAATGCACTTCTGGAAAAATGTCGCACATTAAACATATGATAAATGGTGCATTTATTCCATCAAGCTTGGGCTAGAGTGGTTTAATCCAAATTGCTTTTACCTCTGATGTGCTCCACGTAAACTCCCCGGCCCGCCTTCACATAATTAACCTCCTTACTACTTCAATCCACGATATGTATGTATGCCCTCCATCCAACCTTTGACTTTTCCACATTCTAAATTAAGATTCGTGCCCATGATTTAACGTGATTCCATAAATTAAATATTGGATTAAATATTAATATAATATTTTAATATAAAAATATTATATTAATAATAATAAACCCTTTTTCTATTTTCTAAGGACTTTGTGCTTATGAGTCTTAACACATGAATTTGTGGATAGGATGAGGGTACTTAATAGAAGGAATATTTTTTTATTTTCAATGGGAATATGAAAATAAGGGTAAAAATGAATGAAGTGATGAAACTAAGGGATTTAGATAAGCGTTAAGGCTAGGTATAGGTTTGGGATATTCGCCAAATTTTTTACTCATGGAGGACATGACTATTTTGGACGATCAGTTGAGTGAAGGATTTAGGTGATGGGAGCTTGACAGAGATGGTGAAAAAGTTTGAAAATATGACTGGAAAAATAACAAAAGGACAAGATGCATTGGGAAAAATTAATGCAAATTAGCAGGTGATCTATGGTCCCCCGAGTCTCATCAAATTTCGATATCAGGGGTTGGAAAAATCTATTTTAGGTAGATCACTTTTCTCCCCAATGTACCTCTGAGGGTGACATGCATCCACGAATGAAACTGCGGTAGTTTTCCTCGGCCAACCTTCGATCAATTATCCTCCACGCTATTTTGTCGCCCGATATGTGTCTCAGTCGTTGATTTGGGCCGCTTTAAAATTGACGGTCCATTGGATCCTACCTTTCGCGCCTCCTCTATATTTGTCCATATGTCACCAGATGTAGCTCTATCCCCCAAACTATCACATTTCCACAACGATGTAGCTCTTTGCTAAATTTTTGAAACTTAGATCCTCTCTAAAAATTGTTGTGGTGATAAAAAAAAGTATATTTTTCTCCAAACAAGGAACATAATATACATATTTAATCATTACCTTCTTACCTCTTAGCTAAAGTAGGACATTTCCCTTTCCTAAAATCCTATATTATTTTTTTCCACTCAACAGAACATAATCAGAAGGAAACTTATCCTCTAAAAAATCAACATACCAAAAAATATTGTTAGTAAAATGTATATATGCTCCTAAATCAACATACCAATGGTCCTTACCACTTTTTAAATCCTTGTGTCTGACCATGAACACATAGAACTCTTCCTACTCCTTGTGGATCATCATCGGAAGAATTCTCTTGGTTGTGCTTTGCATCCCACAACCGCTTCCTACAAACTCTAATTACATGCCCTAACTTACCACAATAAAAACATTTAATAGATTTTCTACATTTATCCGACTCAGAATATCTATTTCCATCATTTCTTCTCTCTATTTGTTTCCCTTTCTCTTAAATTTCACTACATGTGCAACCTCAAAAGACACACTGCTATTCCGAAATTGAATTTTCTATATATCTTGTTGCAAGATATTAATGCTCAATTGTGAAAATGTCATATTAGTAGTAAGTAATATTGATGTTCAAGGTCTCAATAAAATTTTCATAGGAAAGAGGCAAACTTTTCAAACTTATAACCACCATATCTTGTTCTTACACATTCCTTTTAATTGAATTCAATTGATCTCTAATATCCTTGATTTTTGGTAAATGATCCTACGAGGATTCAAAATCCCCCATTTAATGGAAAATAATACTATTTAAGGAAGAAAGCTCATAATTTGTCTAAGGTTTCACACATGTCTCGTAGATTCTCCCACATGACAAATGCGTCATTACCATCTTCAACTTTGGGAAGCATCTCATTCATTATCAAGAGCTTGAATAACATCACAACCTCTCGATTTTGTCCATCATATGTTGCTTGGGCATCCACATCAATTTCACTTTGCACCTCTTTTCCCAATACAACTTTGTCCATACATTTGTATTCAAATATGGAAAGCATCCTTTGTTTCCATGATTTGAAATTCTGACCATTGAACTTTTTGTTTCTGTACAACATTATATGGGATAAACTCACAATTTTTTTAAAGGTTTTATATACACCAAACATATATGAATGTATGGTTGCAACTTACTTATGACAACCCTACTACTATCCCAAATAGAAACACACTCTAAATATGAGGCTTGAACTTATTTCCAGTCATGTTAAAAAAACAGAACTTTGGTGTATGCTGAGAAAAATAGAAAATTATTGTTATTGATTGTCATTCCATAGAAATTTAATTTAATTTCAATTCAGACTTGCTTTTATCATCTATGATTTTGGTGGCTCTTCGAATTTATCTTTGATTTTCATGACAATTTGTCTTCACAACAAATATTCACTTTTGTTTTAATATCAACCCAATTCTACAACTCAACTCCACGATGGATTATCCTAAATCTGACTTCTAGTGGTGGTGACCTCAAAATGCATCTCTACAATTACCACCAATATAACGACTCTTCCACAAACTTTTCTCTGCAAAACGAGGCTCACAAAAGTTCAATATCCTCATGAATGTTGACCCAACCCTCCTAAAGTTGGCCTTTAATTCATCCTTGACTACTCAAACATTCCTCAACTTCAATTCATAATATAGCTTTGTCTCTGCACCTCACATAGGAATCTATTCACACAAACAGTGTATCGAGCAATGCCAAGGGTATTTTCTCATGGGTTTCAAAATATCTACCTACACATGTTTATGTTCACATTGGTATTCTTCTCATAGAAAGTGTGTTATCATATTTCCACATGGTTGTATTCATATTCCCACATGTATTCCAAGATTTAGTCATTTTCAAACATAACAGCTCTTTATTTTGCATCAACCTATAACTTCTCTTCTTGACTAGCATTCCTCTATCCAATGTTTGTGATTGCAGTCCCTTGGTGCCCTCTCTAATCATAGAAGTCCCTCAACTTCTTCACTCACCCTTTCTTAACCTCGACGTCTTCTCTTCACCATGGTTCTAATACCATGTGAGTTTTACACACAAGAGTGGATATGAATACACATTAGAATGAGGAGTGAATTCATTCATATGTAATTAGATGATAAAATGTCTCATTACATAGTAGCAAAAAAGGAGTACATTATGTAACTCCCAAAATACCTAACTATTAACCACTACACTAATTACTACCTTGAAATCCTCATTATTACATCACTTTATTAGTGATACTCTATTATACATCTAAATATTAATACATCAAAGTTCTAAATATGACCATTATTTCTAACAATTGAAAGGTGTATACCTCAGTGCAATTAATATATTAAATAATAACATCAACCCTCAAAGGTGGTAAGTTGTAATCAACTAAATGGTATATACCCCAACTCAACTAATCTAATTGTCCATTGTTGAAGGTGGTAACCAGTTGAATGGCCTTTTACCCCAACTAAAAAAAATAAGACCTTTTATAATAGGAGGCAAGATGAAAAACCAATACAATATTAAGACCACTAGTTCTAAGGTCAAAACTTAAAACTAAGGCTCATGAAAATGCATTTATGGAAACAAGCTTTTCTTCTAACAAAAAATTAATGATAAATGAAAACATTTGAAATCATAGCACCAAGAGAAGCAACATGCATTCTATAGCCTAGTATGAGGTGAATGTGTAGTATATGTTCCTAACAATGACATCACAAATGTTGTAAGTCAACACAATATACTATTTAAAAAAAATAACATCCCAATATGGAATATGGGTGAGACGTGTAACATCCATGCTTATAAATCAAAATATAAAAAATTAAAAATTTAAAAGGTAAATATTAAAAAGAAAAAAAAATCTAACGTAAAGAAGAAATTTAAAAAAAGAACAGAAATCATTTATTAATACACACACACACAGGTGTAGATCCATCTTAACTCTTGAGATTTTAAGAAGCAGGAGATTTGCATCTCAATTTATTTTTGACACCTCTTGGTACTTAATAGATATGGAGTTAACTTGAATCTACCAGATTTTATTTCAGAAGTATCAAGATGAAGTACCTCAATCAAATGTTAAGGGTTGTACTTTTCAATAGATGAACCATAATAGAAGTTGGTTTTGCACTAGTGCACAGATTGTCTGTGGTACTGTAATCATGTAGGTCATATAATATACTTCTAACTTCATATATGAACAATAAAGTCATTTCAAAAATTCTCACAATTTTCAGATTTTTCTTATAGTGGAGGAAAGAAAAGGCACATAAATTGTGAGAAAATGGGGAAGATGATGGGGGAAATAGAAACAATTTTGGGGATAAATATTAACATGTCCCCTTTTAGATAGGTTGTCCCTATCCTTTATTGTTTCCAGTCTATTGCAAATTAAAGAACCACCTTTAGTGTGGGATGACCTTTTTTAAAACCCCACATGCAACAAAAGATGAATTATCCAGAAAAGAGACAACTAAAAAAAACACTTTACATGCATAATGAATAATGAAAACCAACTGAAAAACTTGAATGAGATGACTCATCATCAATGACAAGCCAAAAGATCTTCAACATTCAGGGTTTCCTTGTATGTAGACAATTAATGGTACTCCAACTTGTTTTCAATGTGCTTTGAATATGTAAGTTATAACTATTATTGTTAATTGGACCACATCATGCTCCTATCCCAATCATCCCCGAGGATGATTTTAAGGATGGAAATTTATATTAAAATGTAGAAACATGGGCTAATCTTACTAGTTCTTAATATGCAAAATGTAAAATGTTTGGCGATAGTTTTGTAAAAATATTTAAATTTATAAGGATTTTATATAGTTTCTATAAAATTTTGGCAATTTTTAAGGTAAAATAATTTTATTCTATGGAATTTGGGCAAATCATTTTTAGAAAAAATGGAAATTGGTGAATCATTTTTTGGGAAAAACCATGGAAAATTATCCCGTTTGTGAAATTTATTCCCTAAAATCATCTATGAATTCATCCCCTAAACAATTATGTGTCAAGTCAGTCCTTAATGTAGTAGGGCTTCACTCTCCACAGAAAGGGGACAAGAAAATGAAGGTTTCCCCCCTTATTCATGATGCAGGTTAATTTGTCAAGAAACTTGTGGTCAAGTGATAAACCAAGTTAATTTTCTTCATAGATACATGGGTTCCATCCCCCCTAGAGACCATGTAATCATGTTAATGAAACCAATTGAAAGATGAGGCCAAGTGCAAGTCCTGGGTGAATTGATGGATAGAAACCCCTCAGTCGTAACTTGGTAGCCAAAGGTCATCGGATTGAAACACCGATATTGTAAAGGAGTACAACCCTTTCCTATCAAAAAAGGGGTTCAACCAATGGGAATTTTTTTTGAAGTTGATCAATATAATATACTATGGCGAGATCTCTTTTGTTGATTTAGGAACCCATCAATTTACAATGAGATTTGAATGCATATCTCATGCATTCCTTCCATATAAAACATATCAGGGACACAATCCAAGCCATTTGTTGCAACATACAACAATCAGAAGTCTAGTCAAGTTCACAACAACAACTGGACCAATCACATGCTAAAGAGGATAAGGGCTCAAATGGTTACAGGATGCCACATTAGAGTGACAAGTGTATTTCCAATTAAAGGTAGAAAATACTATTTAGATTAAATTCATAAATGTCAATGCCATGTAGATGCCAGGTGGATGCTAAGTCAACACTAGGAAGACACTACATAACCAGTCAAAGGGCACATCAACGTGTGTTATAAGTTGTAACATACACATTTAATGTAGAAGGTAAATGTCAAAATCTAGTCATAAATTATTTGAAGAACAATGACTTGAAGGGGTTCACCGCAGATGCCGGGTCAGTGCCACATGGGAAACACATCAGATGGTAGCATGCCACCAAGAATTAAAAAATAAAATGCAGGAAGTATTTATGATAGATGAAAGGAATGTTTTGAAGAATATTATCAATGGGTCATGCACGCCATTAAACCCACTTAATGACCAGATTAAAACTGGATTAATGAGTAATTAACCTTGAATAATAAAAGGGAAAAAAAAAAGTTTTAGGGAAAACTATAAATTTTAAATGCCATGACCATAAATCATCAAGTCCAAAGGCATGTACAGTCCTCTTAACACCAATAAGGACCAAATTTTGCAGCAACCCCATGGACATCTCAAACTCACTGTGATGTTAAGAAACAATGAATCTATGAAAAGTTAACCTAAACCAAAAGTTGTTAAATATTGCCGAGATGGACTCAAGGACCCTTAATGACTCAAAAGGCCAATTACACTTTAGAAAATATTCATGAACACTAAAATATTTATTTTAAATATTTGTTCTTTGTTTTGACAAATTTTATGTGAGGTAAAAATAGTATAGATAATTATAAAACAAGAATATAGCAAATATAATCACAAACAAAGTTGTCTAAATAGTTAAACATTAGATGAACAATGACACTTACAGTTGAAAAAGTGAACTTGTTGAACTCAGACAAGAAGATAGAATTTGGAAAGACAAAAAATTATTTTGTCATCAAACTAGTGAACATCCCGATGAGGCCTTTTAATGGCTATGTTCCATAATGTATGTATGTCCTTATCATGGATACATAGTATTTTCAAAATAAGTAAATACAATTGACAAAATAGAAAATGTGATTGGAGATAGGCTACCAGAAAGTACAGTTAAAACGACTTTCAACATACTCAACTATATAGAAATGTTTTGGTTATCCAAAAATATTGGAACTAAGTTTATATGAAACCAACTTAATATTAAGGATGATTTAATATTAAGGATGATTTAAGGATGAAAAATTATTTTAAATTGTAGAAATTTTGGAAAATTTTACTAGTCTTTCATATGCTTGAAAAATATTTGGTGATATTTTTGTAAAAAATTCAAATTTATAAGGATTTTATATAGTTTGTATAAAAAATTTAAGATTTGAAAGTAAAATAATTTTATCTTATAAAATTTGGACGAACCATTTTTCAAATAGCAAAATTTAACCCCTAAAATCATCCCTAATATTATAAACAAAATTATGACTAAAATATATTATCTGCACATTTTATGCACAACAATTATGATTTCAATAAATTATTTATTTTCAAATGCTAAACAATTATCATTTCAATACATTATTTCTTTTGAAATTCTACAGAAAGCATACGCAGTGGAAAACACAAAGAATCCATTTATTGTAGAGAATTTGGATACTTACTTGACCCACACACTTGTTGGAATTTCATGGTATGAATGATGATCCATGGTGATCACAAAATCTCACTTCTCCTGGGGTAACTCCATCCAAAAAGCTAGCCGATACCCCATCATTTTTCTGGTCCGCATCATTAAGCAAGGAAGACTTCTCAACTTCTAAAATAGATGACTCTCCCAGGTCCTTGATAATCTCAAATGTTGTCTTTGTATGTTGTGGCCCGACAGAGACATTGGTGACAATTCTCTTCTCCTGAGATAGAAACAACTTCTCCGTATTAGGACTGCCATTAGAGTCAAAAAGTTGAGTTACACCCTGCAGACTATCTTTTTCAGAACCATTTGACTTCGTCGAAGACTTATGAAGGGATGTATTTCTAGGTCCCTGCGTATTGAGAAATATTTCAATTATTTTTGAGTGACCAATTTTTCAAATTTCAAGTTAACATGCTTATTAAAAAACATAGTATCTTCTACAAAATCCGTCCTAGTCAATTGGAGGGTGATATGATTCTCTAGATTCGTTCTTCTTCGGGAGATTCCACAAAAAGTTGAAGGACAAAATTTGGATAAAAATTCCGCAGAAAGTTGGAGGACAAAAGTTAGTCAAATTCAGTTAAGCAGGGAATTAAAGAATGACGAATTATGCTTTTCAAATCCAATGATCTTTCACTTTTCAAGCACAAAATTCAAATTTTAATATCATATCTAATTGTATAAGGACATATAAAAATTTGTAATACTAAATACCACCAAAAGAAAGGTTCTCCCATATGTGGATGTGTGGTGAAGGATAAAAGAGAAGCATCACCCATGACTACAATATACTGATACACATCTATAATGCATTTCAAAAGGTCTGCATATCCAAATTTAAGGATCCTTTGGCAACAAACCATTGAAATAGAAAAGAGTTTTCATCGAGAAGATATTAAGTTTAGGAAGGACAATGCAAACGTTGTACTAAATCAAACTCTTTACAACATAATTTTCTTCATCTTAATGACCATATGATCTTAAAATGCTATAAAAGTGTAATGGAATTGTCATTCAAGGTTGAGGATGGTAGCATGTTAGCCTGTTGGGCCACCCACCAAGGTTCAATTCTCCAACAACATGTTTCTAGCAGTCAGGGCCGTGTGCGAGTCCTAGATAAATTCAACAAAATAGAACCCTCATCGTGGATGCTTAGTCACAGGTAAGCTTTATGTTTTTCAAGAATGTGAGATCCATCCTTCATAGGCTGGCTACATGAAACAGTGTGATTGGCCCTTCATAGGGTTGGTTATTATTGGGAGAGTAAGTTGATTGTGAGGAAGGATTCACCCAAAAAAAACCTCTAATATCACACAAGAAGGTGCCACTCACATGTACAAAAAGAAGATTGTTGCAACCATAGTCAATCAAACATTCAAAAATAGAAACCCAGAGAGACAAAGCTTGGAAAATACGAAAGTACTGACAGTTGGGTCACAAGTGTCTTTGTTAATTATTAAATTAACAGCTAGAAGTTCCAGTTTCTATGGAGATATGTAATTATCTAACTAGAGAGAACATAATAAGGAGAATATATATAAAGAGCCTCGTCTAAATTGTCCAAATGAAAGTATTATAGTTGTTGGGAATTTCAGTCATACTAAGATGGTAATACCAAACAGGGTTACCAAAATTTCCTATTAATTGGTAATTCAAAATTGTATCCATTGGGATTTCATTCATACTAAGATGGTAATACCACACAGTGTTATTGAAATCGCTGATTAAAAGCCAATTCATAGTTTTTGTTGTTAGGAATTTAATTCATACTAAGTTGGTAATACCAGAAAATATTACTACAATCGCCAATTAATTGCCAATTTTAAACAAAAAACGCCCCCCCAAAAAATTTCAGACCGTTTTTCTGCCATTTTTTTTATTTGTCGATTTTTTCCTGACTCTGCTACTTGGCAGTTTTTTGCAAATCTTTCTCGATTATTATGTTTTGGACCCTTTGCCTAGTTATCACTATACACAATTTTTGCAACATTGCTCATTACCAAATACAATCTTCCCACTTTTTTAGCTATGTTGCTGCCGATTTTTCAGTTTGTACTAAGACTTGTTCCACTCTTCCCAATACCGTTGTTCTATTCTTTACCTCGTATTCCATGCACAAGTTGAGAAAACTTTCAGTTTGAATGACGGGTTAATTGAAATTTGAATCACTGAACGTACATGTACTAATGCAAGTGTTTACCCTTTTCTCATTGAATGCTACTATTTTAAAATGGCAGATCAAGGGAGTTCCCAAGTAACCAAATGAAAAACAAAATGCTCCCACAAAATGATGTGCACTAACACATGTGCACAAGATCATACAAATCTCAATTTGGGTAAAAAATCAAGTTTCAATATTTATTTTGTTTTCTCGATATAGGGTATCGTTGAATTAGATCCACGGCAATTTTATCGCTAAATTAACGGTTCCCATTTCGTCAATTTGTGGCTCATTTTAACAATGTAGAGATTGCATGTACCAGATGAAAAACTGCTATCGCATGAACGCATACTATAAAATAGAACTTGAATGTTCAAATGAATTTCTGGTGAATTCGAGGGAAAAGAAAAATGAAAACCCATACCTTCTGCAGCCCTGATCCAACATGCCTTTGCGGATCGGCTTGGGGTTGTGCCACCTCAAGGATTGGGATTGTGACTGCCATGAATATGTCAATTCATTTATTGGATCCGACTCCAATTTAGATGGATTTTTAATGTCTACCAGGGTTTCTAGTTTAGGTACTTGATTCCCCCCACCTCCCAGAAATAAAAACTTTTTGAAGTATGTTCGAATGCGTTTAAGTATGCTTAATTCTTTCTGAGGTTAGTGCCAGGTTTTGTTAATCTGATTGTACAAATTATACGTAAGCCATGCTGAACTGGTGAAAATAACTGAAAGTGCTTATCAAGCCTACTGTGTTTTGTGGTTTTTTAATTAGTTGAATAAATTTGTGAATTTAAAAAATAAACAAACTAAAGAAAATAACACAAAGTAGGTTTTTGTTGGTGTGTGTTTTTATTCAACACTCACATACATGTAGGGGGAGTATTTTTGAAGCATTATTAACACTGAGATACATAGAGAGAGAGTATTTATGAAGCATTGTTGGTCAAAAGTTTTGTGAATTTAAAATTCGCCTTTAAGGTGTGAGTGTTAGGGCTGATGTGATAGTGTATTTACTTTAAGGTGTAATTTTTTAGGTTAAAGTGATAGGGTATTGTTACACATTATTTTGGTCACTTTGGTGATATCTCTACAAGTGATGTATTCAAGCTCTCACAAGGACTTTTTGTCTGAGAAAAGTGATTGTTGTCTTCTTCCAAAAAACACATTTTTAAGATGAGTTCGCAGGCTGCCTATGTTATAGGGTGCGAAAATCCTTCATTCTCGCAGGCAACCCACACTTAGGGTGCGAACTGTTCGCAGTCTACTCTATAGGTAGGGTGCGAACTGTTCGCAGTCTGCTCTATAGGTAGGGTGCGAACCTGTTTCAAAGCTTGGAAAAGAGAAGAGCTCACGAAGGTTCTAAAAGGGAATCTTTTAGAAAATGAGTTGGCATTCGCATGGTTGGCATCCTACTGACTTCTCAGATTTAGTGGGATCATCCTCATCCATTTAACCATTTCTCATTCTCCTATATATTGAAAGGTTTCTCATGGAAAAGGTTAAGCAATATTGAATGAAGAATTGATGAGAGAATTGTGTGAAGAACTCTGTTTGGACGGAAGCTTGAAGACTCTATTTGGTCTATCAAGTTGTATTGGATCTTCATCATGCAAATGTAAAGCAAGTGTGTGTGTTGGAACCAAGGGTTACTGAAAGAAAGCTTGCGACATCAAGGTGATCTGGTTGTATCTTCTACTTTCATTTAATATAATACAGGGGCATGTCCCTTTCCCATAAAATCACTCTTATTTTATTGCATAACTCCTTGATCATATGCATAGGTTGACATTGAATATACTTTGCTATCTTCACTTTAGTTGGTTTGTGTTGTCTTGGACTTGATTTCACAAGAGCAATGGAGCGAAGCAGGAACAACAGAGACCTAAGAAAGCGATATAAAGGTATGCCACTAATTCCTTCTTAGTAGTAGATTCAATGACTGCAACTTAGAGAAAGAGTAATGTCCTGTCCTATTTTGTTCTAGATCCAGGTGGATCTAGGGAGATCTGTCAGTGTCCGCACCTACCAATTTATCTAATAACAAAATTGGCAACTCCACTGGGGATACAACCCATTTTAGTGGTTTTTTTTCTTGGCCATTTTTTCTTAACCTACCCTTTTTCATTCTCGATCAATCTCTGAGTCTTGAGGAGATCCTTATAGACTCCCTCGATCCAAAAGTTCCCTCAAAAGTTCTGTCATTTTTCCAAAATTTGCTTGATTACAAACCTTCTCGCACTGCACCTTTCTGTAGCCTGTGAGAATCACTAAAGTTCGCACCCTAGTGTTCAATCTAGTGCAAAATTCTCACAATCTGCCTGTGTTTAGCCTACGAGAATCCTTAATTCTCGCATTGTACCCCACTGTCAGACTGTGAACTCACTTGTAAAATTTTTGGATCAAATCTTTTATGTCCTTAGATGCCCAGATTTGTTTGTGTTTGGGAAGAACTTCTCTGGCCAGTGATTTAATGTTTCTTGAATTCAAATCTCGCAAATGATTAGTTTTCAGAAATCGAAATCCCTTCTTGATCATTTTTTCTCAATTTTTACCTCTTGACCTTTTCTTAACAAGGGTATAATCTCCGATTATGAAATCCGAGTGCTTGTTTGGTCATGAGTCTTTCATTGGATTAAAAGTTGAGATTAATTGTCCTTTTCGATTGCTTATTACTTGGAAAATTGTTACCCATGTGCATTTGAAGAGACTGGTCTTGTCAGTTTGTTATTTTTATCTTCATTGAAAGATCGATTTGGGTGTTTGTTGAGCATTTCATTTTCGTTGGTTGCTTACTTTTTCTTAGTTACATCCTTGTTGCTTGGTTTCTAATAAAAATTAAATACATTTTGTTTTCAAAGCACCCTTGTATTCGAAAAATATTGGCATTCAAGCATTGAAAAATAATGAATAGGGAATTTACATTGTTCATAATTGTTTAATATTACATTTTAGAGAAGATCATACATCGTAGTTCACATTGTTCCAGAAAACTCCTCTTTCCCTCTTGTAAATAAGATTCATCGAACAAAATTTGTATCATTCATCCTCATTTACGCATTGTTGGGTCAGAGTCTCACACAACATCGGTTTCATTTCCATCTCCTTTTTGTGTAACAACAACCTTTAATAATATTGCACAACTTTAAAATTCAACTAGTAATTTTTTCTAGGGCTCTTTTACACCAACATTAGCTAGGCTAGATCTTTGGAATAGGCAGTGAGACACACTCTCCAAAGCACAAAACACACAATAACATCTTGTGATAAGGAGTGTTAAATTCCATTTGCAGCATTTTGTCCTGGGAAGCCCTTCTCACACAAGGGTCAAACCTGACGTCGCATTGAGATTGACAGAGTTACTCACCCTGCTTTGTTGATATCGATGTAGAGATTGCATGTATTATGGGGGTCACTTGAAGGTATACCCACAATGATGAGTGGAAGCCTCTCAAGTTGATTTTAGGTTAGATACCCTGCCCTTGCGTGTGGATCATACTGTTGACTATTCCCCCAGGCATCATTGTTGTTGGTGGTAACCTTAGTAGCCTATCTTCATAGGCTCTTACACAAGGTGACTGTGAAGGGGTAAGTCTTCATGGTACCTAGAATCGATGTTGGCCCGACTCACTCGGGCTCCTTGGAGAGTATACCCATGATTGTGTGTGGGAGCTTACACCAGGGTGTAAGTCCGTTAAGCAGGTCGTCAACGTAACTTTTCCACCCTAGCCCAGCCCCTTCTTGTCTCGTCCCCGTGACGTTGGATTTCATCACCAACTAGTGACTTTAGAATTACAAGGTCTTGATTGCTTGGTTTTGCTTCCTAGATTTTATTAGCGCATGTTGTTTGTTTACCCAATTTGGCCATAAAATTTCTTTCGTAAGATTCTAACTCGATCACAATTGACCCTCCACGTCATTCACGTAGAATGCAAGGCCTACCCCCAGAAGATCTGGAAGGTTCTCAACCCTTACCTACCAACTCACTGGAGGGCTCTCCTAAACATAGTGAAGTCCAAGATGTTGCCACTCCACAAGTGGAAAGAACTAATTCTTTAGAACGGTTCCGAATTACCAATTCTCGAGAGGACTTCCGACTTCCTATCGACTTTGAGAGACGTATAGTTCGAGTGAATTCTTCCGGAGAAATAGTTGTTCAGTCTTCTGGATTACCAACTGAACCTTTTATAGGACCTAAGGGTCAAGATCCTTTTTGGACTACTGGCATTTTTAGACGGGATCTCTTTTGCTTAGGAGTAGCCGTTGATATCACTGTCACACCTGAGCCACTCGAAACATCTAATCCAGATGCAATACCTTTTACTACTGCTTATTATTTTCCTAGTATAGACGCTCCACCAGCTGACCACATCTTGACTATCCCTCTACAAATGGTCCATTACACAATGGTCCCAGACACTACGAGTCCTCATGATGGGACTACAACGGCTAGCCAATCCCCCATCGGCACACCGCTTTTGCCTAGATTCACCCCAACACTTCCGCCCAGATATCATGCGTTGAATGCTTCTATTCCTGCTCCCACACAAATCCAAGGATGATTTTAAGGATGGAAATTTATTTTAAAATGTAGAAACCTTGGCGAATCTTACTAATCCTTCATATGTCAACTATAAATGTTTGGCGATATTTTTGTAAAAATACTAAAATTTCTAAGTATTTTATATAATTTTTATAAAATTTTGGCGATTTTTAAGGTAAAATAATTTTATCCTATAGAATTTGGGCAAATCATTTTTAAAATAGTGAATCTCATTTTTGGAAAAACCATGAAAAATTAGCCCATGAGCGAAATTTAGCCCCTAAAATCATCCCTGCGTGACAAATTTCATCCAAGACTCCTAGCATTTCCACTCCTTTTGGGCACCATCTCATTTCCATTTTCATTCTGACACTTCCTCAACCCCCTTCTAGAGGAACTCTTCCATCCTCTATTGGAGGCACCAATCCTAGTGGCACCATCCCGTCTTTTACACCTAATTACTAGATTCCTGTTGGTGGACAATTTCACCAAGGAGGCCAAACTCAATCCCCTTTTGTAGGACAAATGCCAATTGGGATGCAACCCCCGATTGGCGGACAACCCCCATATACCCCACCCTATGGACAAAACATACCTTCATCCTTGGCCAAGTATTGGAATTATCTTATTCAACATAATCCTCACTCGACTAGGGGGAAACAACCTCAAGCTAGCTCCTTCATACCCCCTAGTACAAGCCAACCTATCCAGGCACGTCCAATCCTATTTGGGCCTCGAACGCTCAACCCGATGCCCCTGTTCAAGGGTACAACCCTATGAATTACTTGCCTCCACACCATTAACCAAATATGCCTGGATCTTCGCATTACATGCAAACTTCTTATGGTCCCATTGGTCTACTGATGGGACTCCCTCCCCAAAGTCACCAGTACCCACATGTGAATAGATAGTTTCCCTTCTTAGCCACCTTGGACGTCCCTGATCTATCGAGAATTTTAAATGATCTGATCCGTCACTCTCCTCAATGGCCCGCCATACTGGCCAAACTACCATCCGACATCCCTAAATTCGATGGTAAACCAGGAGAGGACCTGAACAATCATGTAATGAATTTTCACCTTTGGTGCTCATCAAACTCCTTGATGGATGACTCTATTCCTTTACGCCTTTTTCAGCAAACCCTCACAGGTTCCGCCGTGAAGTGGTATATAGAATTACCACAAGGCTTCTTCACTTACTTCAACACCTTTGCTATGGATTTCCTCACCCACTACCAGTTACTAATCCGCTATGAATCGGGAACCAAAATTTTGATTTCTTTCAAACAAACCAAAGCCACTCATATCTCTGATCACATTCATGAGTGGCGACGTAGATGACGTCTCATCAAACTCAAACTTTCCGATCAGTTGTTGGCAGAGTGGTTCATGAAATCATTCGTGAACGACATCGCTCGTGACATCGCCATGGGTGGAGTTTTCATAGAAGAATAGGCAATTAGTCATGCTCAATACCTCGACCTCGTTTACTCACAAATGGGTACTCTTTACGACTTACTCCCTGACGCACCTCGTCCTTCTACTTCTGATACTTCAACTACTCCTGCTACTTCTCATGCAGTTGATAGTGTGATTGGCACTTTCCATGCCCAACCTCATTCCGTCCAAACCTCTAGCAACAACCCCAAATCCATTTCTTCTAATGTTCAAAATGCTCCGTCTCCTACCCCTCCCACCGGAAAGACTTCTGAGGTGAACTCTGTTCAATCTGCCCTCGCCGACAAAAATAAATCCAAAAAAGGAAAGGGTAAGAACAAGGAGGATAAAAATAATCCGCAATTTGAGAAAACCAAAACACCACCTGTTGACGATAAGGATAAGCACAAACCCCAATACCCTTGTCTTATCTGTGGTTATGATCACTACACTAAGGATTTTCCACGACGAGCCAAGGTTACTAAGTTCTTTCAAGGGACCCCGAAACCCCCCACTCCAGCTGTGTTGTCACAATCCTTCCCTTCTCAACAACAGGCCCAATTGGTCATTCATGACCAAACTTCCCCCTCCAATACATCCTATGTCTTAATGTGTATAGGTGATTCAAAGAAGAATGACATCACACTTACCACTCGAGCCAAAAATTATTCTTCCTCCAAAGAGAAGGTTGATGAAATACCTCCTTCGTTGGTCCAACCATCTCCCATGACTCCACCTACCAATGGTCCTCTTCATCTTGAACGACCGAGCCTAGATACAGTTCTTCACCCTCCCCCAAAGGGTGTTGTTCGAAAATCGACTTTCAATCCTCATGCACATGCTGCCTAGAACTACAGTATTGTCGAAGATCTGGCCCAAGCACCATCCACGATGTCAGCCCTCAAAGTCCTTCAGAGTTGTCCTATACAACGGAAGGCACTGTTGAAAGCTATTGGTGGAATCAACCCTACAGATACAAATTTAATAACTTTTGACTTGAAAGATCACATTCCAAGGTTACCTCCTCAAATCACATTCCAAATACAAGTTATTGTATCCAACTAAAACATTTGTAGAACAATTATTGATGAGGGTGCCTCGACGTGTGTCATGTCTATTACCTGCTGGAAAGCCTTCAAATCTTCTCCTTTAACTGAATCTCAAAACATGCTCAAAGCCTTCAATTGCTCTGGTTTTAAGCCTTACGGTGTCCTCCCTTCGTTTCCTATTACGTTAGAATGAAAAACGATCAACGTTGAAGTATAGGTCTTTGACGCTCCTCTCAATTACAACCTTCTACTTGGTCGTAGCTGGATTCCATGCATGTAGTTGTGTCCACTCTTTTCCATGTTGTGCGTTTTCCACATCAAGAAAAAGTAGTTATCGTAGACCAATTGGCCTTATTTCACTCTGATGCATGTACCGACAATGTACCTTTCATTGCAAAAACCCCCCCTGCATATGAGAACATTGGTGTGGGTCTTCTTAAAGATTCCTCTTTGATGGGTACTTTCCCCATTCCACCACTCGATGTTCCATATCCGTTTCTCACCTCGATCAACATGATCTCCACCTCTGTTCATGGAACCCCTACATCTTATGACCCATGGATGGTACCCAACCTCGACAATCATCTTCATTATGGTGATGAAATGCCTTTGAGTCTGGTCGAATCTTCTTATCAAGCCATTCAATCGGCAACCCCTTCTACCCCCTCTCTTAGTGCTTTATCTCTGGATCCATTCTGCGTCATTTTTCTTATATATGAGATGGTTATGTCTGTTATGTCCATGGAAGATACCCCTTGGGATGATGAACATCATCATTCCATCCTCTTCCTAGAACAACACACCATTGAGGGTTACCAACGAATCTCGACCCCGTCGACCCTTGTCATCCTTTCTACTGTTCCCGAGTCTACACATGATATGTTCTACGAAGGGAACTAAAGTAATATCTCACCCACCATCCCCCTCGGCATATCCATAAAACTTGGAGTTGTCGAAAATGTGCATATCGGAGCTTCGTGTTCCCACGATGAAGTTGTCACCTACAAGTCTCTTTTCCAAGAATTTTTTGACGTCTTCGCATGGAGCTATGAAGAAATGTCGGTTATTGACCCCGACATTGTGGTACATGAGATTAAGACATACCTAGGTGCTAAACTCATCTGGCAATGACTTCGTCTGGTCCACCCACATAAAGCAACCACTATCAAGCTTGAAGTTGAGAAACTTCTCAAAGCTAGCTTTATTTACCCTATGGCTCTAACTGACTGGGTTTCCAATCTTGTTTAGATTGATAAGAAACAAGGCACGATCCATGTGTATGTTGATTATAGAGACATTAATAAAGTTTTTCCTAAAGATAGCTTTCCTACCCCCTTCGTTGACCAGATCATCAATGATTGTGCCAGAAGTGAAATATTCTCTCTGATGAATGGTTTATCCGGATATAATCAAATCAATATCGCACCTGTGGACCAACACAAGACAACTTTTATTTGTCCTTGGGGCACTTTCGCCTACCAGAAACTTCCATTCGGTTTAAAGAATGCCGGTGCAACTTTTCAACGTGCTATGTCTTATGCCTTTCATGATATAAAGCACATTGTGCAGCCATATCTCAATGACTTACCTGCTCATTCCATGTGCCATGTAGATCATCCAATACACCTTCGCGCCATTTTCCTTCGATGTTGGTTTTACCATATATGCTTGAATCCCCACAAATGTATTTTTTGTGTAGAATCCGGTCGACTTCTGGGCTTTATTGTTTCACATCAAGGGATCAGATTAGATCCTTTGAAGTTCGAGGTGATTCTCAATCTTCCTCATCATTCCTCACTTCGCCAGTTACAAAGTCTGTAAGGGAAGGAAAAATTTCTCCGTCGTTTCATCTCGAACTATGCTGAGTTAACTCTCGGATTTACACGACTGCTCAAGAAAGGTTCTGAGTTCCTATGGGATACCACTACTGACAAAGATTTTGAATCCTTGAAACTGTCTTTAACACATACCCCATTACTCTTCCCACCTGATTACAGTTGGGATTATTTCCTTTACCTCGCAGCGTCGGGCTATACCATCGCTATGGTTCTAGTCTAGGAGGATGATTCTCATGACGAACATGTCATTTATTACTTGAGTCGGAATATCATGACTACCGAAACCAAGTATTTACATGTTGAAAAACTGGCCTTAGAAGCCATCCACGTTGTTCAGCGTTTTTGGCACTATATCCTTTCTCACAGGACTACAGTAATTTCTAACTGCAATCCTATGCAGCACATTCTTAAATGTCAATTGCTACGGGACAAATACTCCAAATGGATTGTAATACTCCAGGAGTTTGACTTAGAATTCGAATGCACTAAGTCCAAGAAATCCTTGGTGTTTTCCTAGTTGATATGCGACCTTCCTTGCTCTGAGATCGAAAATGTAGCAGAAGATTCATTACCCGAT
>JASDQU010100741.1:869662-883286 GCA_032191745.1 Picea mariana | reverse complement strand
TTCATTTCATTAATAACAAATGACTGAAATATGCTTATAGACATAATGGAAATAAACTAGCTAGGGCGCTGGTAGCTTATCTCTGAGAAGAGATGTGTCGACTACTGGCCTCTGAACTGTGTTACAATGAGGCTTGAAGGCCTATTATTATTGAGAAACAATGGAAAACCCTAAACATCCAAAGACCTAACCCTAGGAGATGAAACACCAAGACTATGGGCCCCGTTTGGGTAAGTTGGTACATCAACTTCCCGGGGATGTAACTTTGACATACGATCTTCGTTTGACGCGTTCCATACCTCGTTAGAAATATCTATCCGAGGACTACAACTTTTGGGTGAGCAACATCCATCTACGATCCATGTTGCTCCCCGTTTTCCCAAAAAACGTCATTTAAGGCCTCAAAACGACTTCGGAAGATCAGGACCCGAAAATCTACTAAAAATAGTAAACTGTGCAGAAACTAAAAAACTAAAAGAAGCAATGGTGGGGGTCCAAGTGGAATAGGTGGGTGGTCACCAATATCCACCTGGATCATTAAATGTCAAAATGTAGTCATAAATTATTTGAAGAACAATGACTTGAAGGGGTTCAATGCTGATGCCGGGTCAGTGCCACATGGGAAACACATCAGATAGTAGCATGCCACCAAGGATAAAAAAATAAAATGCAGGAAGTATTTATGATAGATGAAAGAAATGTTTTGAAGAATATTATCAATGGGTCATGCACACCATTAAACCCACTTAATGACCAAATTAAAAATGGATTAATGAGTAATTAACCTGGAGTAATAAAAAGGAAAAAAAAAAGTTTTAGGAAAAAATAAAAATTTTAAATGCCATGACCATAAATCATCAAGTCCAAAGACATGTACAGTCCTCGTAACACCAATAAAGACCAAATTTTGCAGCAACCCCATGGACATCTCAAACTCACTGTGATGTTAAGAAACAAAGAATCTATGGAGATTTAACCTAAACCAGGAGTTGTTAAATATTGTCTAGATAGACTCAAAGGACCCTTAATGACTCAAAAAGCCAATTACACTTCAGAAAATATTCATGAACACTAAAATATTTATTTTAAATATTTGTTCTTTGTTTTGACAAATTTATGTGAGGCAAAAGTAGTGTAGATAATTATAAAACAAGAATATAGCAAATATAATCACAAACAAGGTTGCCTAAATAGTTAAACATTAGATGAACAATGACAGTTACAGTTGAAAGAGTGAACTCAGACAAGAAGATAGAATTTGGAAAAACAAAAAAATATTTTGTCATCAAACTAGGGAACATCCCGATGAGCCCTTTTAATGGCTATGTTCCATAATGTATGTATGTCCCAATGATGGATACATAGTATTTTCAAAATAAGTAAATACAATTGACAATATAGAAAATATGATTGGAGATAGGCTACAAGAAAGTACAGTTAAAACGACTTTCAACATACTCAACTATATAGAAGTGTTTTGGTTATTCTAAAATATTGGAACTAAGCTTATATGAATCCAACTTAATATATGAACCCAATTTAATATTAGGGATGATTTAAGGATGGAAAATTACTTTAAATTGTAGAAATCTTGGAAAATTTTACTAACCCTTCTTGTGTCAACTATAAAATGTTTGGTGATATTTTTGTAAAAAATTCAAATTTATAAGAAATTTATATAGTTTATAAAAACAATTTGCAATTTTAAAGTAAAATAATTTTATCTTATAGAATTTGGACGAACCATTTTTTAAATAGCTAAATTTAGCCTCTAAAATTATCCCTGATATTATAGATAAAATTATAATTAAAATATATTATCTGCCCATTTTAAGCACAACAATTATGATTTCAATAAATTATTTATTTTCAAATGCTAAACAATTATCATTTCAATACATTATTTCTTTTGAAATTCTACAGAAAGCATACGCAGTGGAAAACACAAAGAATCCATTTATTGTAGAGAATTTGGATACTTACTTGACCCACACACTTATTGGAATTTCATGGTATGAATGATGATCCATGGTGATCACATCTCACTTCTCCTTGGTTAACTCCATCCAAAAAGCTAGGCGATACCCCATCATGTTTCTGCTCCGCATTATTAAGCAAGGAACACTTCTCAACTTCTAAAATAGACGACTCTCCCAGCTCCTTGATAATCTCAAATGTTGTCTTTGTATGTTGTGGCCCGACAGAGACATTGGTGACAATTCTCTTCTCCTGAGATAGAGACAACTTCTCCCTATTAGGACTGCCATTAGAGTCAAAAAGTTGAGTTACACCCTGCAGACTATCTTTTTCAGAACCATTTGACTTCGTCGAAGGCTTATAAAGGGATGTATTTCTAGGTCCCTGCGTATTGAGAAATATTTCAATTATTTTTGAGTGACCAATTTTTCAAATTTCAAGTTAACATGCTTATTAAAAAACATAGTGTCTTCTACAAAATCCGTCCTAGTCAATTGGAGGGTGATCTGATTCTCTAGAGTCGTTCTTCTTAGGGAGATTCTACAAAAAGTTGAAGGACAAATTTTGGATAAAAATTCCGCAGAAAGTTGGAGGACAAAAGTTAGTCAAGATTCAGTTAAGCAGGGAATTAAAGAATGACGAATTATACTTTTCAAATCCAATGATCTTTCACTTTTCAAGCACAAAATTCAAATTTTAATATCATATCTAATTGTATAAGGACATATAAAAATTTGTAATACTAAATACCACCAAAAGAAAGGTTCTCCCAGATGTGGATGTGTGGTGAAGGATAAAAGAGAAGCATCACCCATGACTACAATATACTGATATACATCTATAATGCATTTCAAAAGGTCTGCATATCCAAATTTAAGGATCCTTTGGTAACAAACCATTGAAATAGAAAAGAGTTTTCATCGAGAAGATATTAAGTTTAGGAAGGACAATGCAAACGTTGTACTAAATCAAACTCTTTACAACATAATTTTCTTCATCTTAATGACCATATGATCTTAAAATGCTATAAAAGTGACAATGGAATTGTCATTCAAGGTTGAGGATGGTAGCATGTTAGCCTGTTGGGCCACCCACCAAGGTTCAATTCTCCAACAACATGTTTCTAGCAGTCAGGGCCGTGTGCGAGTCCTAGATAAATTCAACAAAATAGAACCCTCATCGTGGATGCTTAGTCACAGGTAAGCTTTATGTTTTTCAAGAATGTGAGATCCATCCTTCATAGGCTGGCTACATGAAACAGTGTGATTGGCCCTTCATAGGGTTGGTTATTATTGGGAGAGTAAGTTGATTGTGAGGAAGGATTCACCCAAAAAAAACCTCTAATATCACACAAGAAGGTGCCACTCACATGTACAAAAAGAAGATTGTTGCAACCATAGTCAATCAAACATTCAAAAATAGAAACCCAGAGAGACAAAGCTTGGAAAATACGAAAGTACTGACAGTTGGGTCACAAGTGTCTTTGTTAATTATTAAATTAACAGCTAGAAGTTCCAGTTTCTATGGAGATATGTAATTATCTAACTAGAGAGAACATAATAAGGAGAATATATATAAAGAGCCTCGTCTAAATTGTCCAAATGAAAGTATTATAGTTGTTGGGAATTTCAGTCATACTAAGATGGTAATACCAAACAGGGTTACCAAAATTTCCTATTAATTGGTAATTCAAAATTGTATCCATTGGGATTTCATTCATACTAAGATGGTAATACCACACAGTGTTATTGAAATCGCTGATTAAAAGCCAATTCATAGTTTTTGTTGTTAGGAATTTAATTCATACTAAGTTGGTAATACCAGAAAATATTACTACAATCGCCAATTAATTGCCAATTTTAAACAAAAAACGCCCCCCCAAAAAATTTCAGACCGTTTTTCTGCCATTTTTTTTATTTGTCGATTTTTTCCTGACTCTGCTACTTGGCAGTTTTTTGCAAATCTTTCTCGATTATTATGTTTTGGACCCTTTGCCTAGTTATCACTATACACAATTTTTGCAACATTGCTCATTACCAAATACAATCTTCCCACTTTTTTAGCTATGTTGCTGCCGATTTTTCAGTTTGTACTAAGACTTGTTCCACTCTTCCCAATACCGTTGTTCTATTCTTTACCTCGTATTCCATGCACAAGTTGAGAAAACTTTCAGTTTGAATGACGGGTTAATTGAAATTTGAATCACTGAACGTACATGTACTAATGCAAGTGTTTACCCTTTTCTCATTGAATGCTACTATTTTAAAATGGCAGATCAAGGGAGTTCCCAAGTAACCAAATGAAAAACAAAATGCTCCCACAAAATGATGTGCACTAACACATGTGCACAAGATCATACAAATCTCAATTTGGGTAAAAAATCAAGTTTCAATATTTATTTTGTTTTCTCGATATAGGGTATCGTTGAATTAGATCCACGGCAATTTTATCGCTAAATTAACGGTTCCCATTTCGTCAATTTGTGGCTCATTTTAACAATGTAGAGATTGCATGTACCAGATGAAAAACTGCTATCGCATGAACGCATACTATAAAATAGAACTTGAATGTTCAAATGAATTTCTGGTGAATTCGAGGGAAAAGAAAAATGAAAACCCATACCTTCTGCAGCCCTGATCCAACATGCCTTTGCGGATCGGCTTGGGGTTGTGCCACCTCAAGGATTGGGATTGTGACTGCCATGAATATGTCAATTCATTTATTGGATCCGACTCCAATTTAGATGGATTTTTAATGTCTACCAGGGTTTCTAGTTTAGGTACTTGATTCCCCCCACCTCCCAGAAATAAAAACTTTTTGAAGTATGTTCGAATGCGTTTAAGTATGCTTAATTCTTTCTGAGGTTAGTGCCAGGTTTTGTTAATCTGATTGTACAAATTATACGTAAGCCATGCTGAACTGGTGAAAATAACTGAAAGTGCTTATCAAGCCTACTGTGTTTTGTGGTTTTTTAATTAGTTGAATAAATTTGTGAATTTAAAAAATAAACAAACTAAAGAAAATAACACAAAGTAGGTTTTTGTTGGTGTGTGTTTTTATTCAACACTCACATACATGTAGGGGGAGTATTTTTGAAGCATTATTAACACTGAGATACATAGAGAGAGAGTATTTATGAAGCATTGTTGGTCAAAAGTTTTGTGAATTTAAAATTCGCCTTTAAGGTGTGAGTGTTAGGGCTGATGTGATAGTGTATTTACTTTAAGGTGTAATTTTTTAGGTTAAAGTGATAGGGTATTGTTACACATTATTTTGGTCACTTTGGTGATATCTCTACAAGTGATGTATTCAAGCTCTCACAAGGACTTTTTGTCTGAGAAAAGTGATTGTTGTCTTCTTCCAAAAAACACATTTTTAAGATGAGTTCGCAGGCTGCCTATGTTATAGGGTGCGAAAATCCTTCATTCTCGCAGGCAACCCACACTTAGGGTGCGAACTGTTCGCAGTCTACTCTATAGGTAGGGTGCGAACTGTTCGCAGTCTGCTCTATAGGTAGGGTGCGAACCTGTTTCAAAGCTTGGAAAAGAGAAGAGCTCACGAAGGTTCTAAAAGGGAATCTTTTAGAAAATGAGTTGGCATTCGCATGGTTGGCATCCTACTGACTTCTCAGATTTAGTGGGATCATCCTCATCCATTTAACCATTTCTCATTCTCCTATATATTGAAAGGTTTCTCATGGAAAAGGTTAAGCAATATTGAATGAAGAATTGATGAGAGAATTGTGTGAAGAACTCTGTTTGGACGGAAGCTTGAAGACTCTATTTGGTCTATCAAGTTGTATTGGATCTTCATCATGCAAATGTAAAGCAAGTGTGTGTGTTGGAACCAAGGGTTACTGAAAGAAAGCTTGCGACATCAAGGTGATCTGGTTGTATCTTCTACTTTCATTTAATATAATACAGGGGCATGTCCCTTTCCCATAAAATCACTCTTATTTTATTGCATAACTCCTTGATCATATGCATAGGTTGACATTGAATATACTTTGCTATCTTCACTTTAGTTGGTTTGTGTTGTCTTGGACTTGATTTCACAAGAGCAATGGAGCGAAGCAGGAACAACAGAGACCTAAGAAAGCGATATAAAGGTATGCCACTAATTCCTTCTTAGTAGTAGATTCAATGACTGCAACTTAGAGAAAGAGTAATGTCCTGTCCTATTTTGTTCTAGATCCAGGTGGATCTAGGGAGATCTGTCAGTGTCCGCACCTACCAATTTATCTAATAACAAAATTGGCAACTCCACTGGGGATACAACCCATTTTAGTGGTTTTTTTTCTTGGCCATTTTTTCTTAACCTACCCTTTTTCATTCTCGATCAATCTCTGAGTCTTGAGGAGATCCTTATAGACTCCCTCGATCCAAAAGTTCCCTCAAAAGTTCTGTCATTTTTCCAAAATTTGCTTGATTACAAACCTTCTCGCACTGCACCTTTCTGTAGCCTGTGAGAATCACTAAAGTTCGCACCCTAGTGTTCAATCTAGTGCAAAATTCTCACAATCTGCCTGTGTTTAGCCTACGAGAATCCTTAATTCTCGCATTGTACCCCACTGTCAGACTGTGAACTCACTTGTAAAATTTTTGGATCAAATCTTTTATGTCCTTAGATGCCCAGATTTGTTTGTGTTTGGGAAGAACTTCTCTGGCCAGTGATTTAATGTTTCTTGAATTCAAATCTCGCAAATGATTAGTTTTCAGAAATCGAAATCCCTTCTTGATCATTTTTTCTCAATTTTTACCTCTTGACCTTTTCTTAACAAGGGTATAATCTCCGATTATGAAATCCGAGTGCTTGTTTGGTCATGAGTCTTTCATTGGATTAAAAGTTGAGATTAATTGTCCTTTTCGATTGCTTATTACTTGGAAAATTGTTACCCATGTGCATTTGAAGAGACTGGTCTTGTCAGTTTGTTATTTTTATCTTCATTGAAAGATCGATTTGGGTGTTTGTTGAGCATTTCATTTTCGTTGGTTGCTTACTTTTTCTTAGTTACATCCTTGTTGCTTGGTTTCTAATAAAAATTAAATACATTTTGTTTTCAAAGCACCCTTGTATTCGAAAAATATTGGCATTCAAGCATTGAAAAATAATGAATAGGGAATTTACATTGTTCATAATTGTTTAATATTACATTTTAGAGAAGATCATACATCGTAGTTCACATTGTTCCAGAAAACTCCTCTTTCCCTCTTGTAAATAAGATTCATCGAACAAAATTTGTATCATTCATCCTCATTTACGCATTGTTGGGTCAGAGTCTCACACAACATCGGTTTCATTTCCATCTCCTTTTTGTGTAACAACAACCTTTAATAATATTGCACAACTTTAAAATTCAACTAGTAATTTTTTCTAGGGCTCTTTTACACCAACATTAGCTAGGCTAGATCTTTGGAATAGGCAGTGAGACACACTCTCCAAAGCACAAAACACACAATAACATCTTGTGATAAGGAGTGTTAAATTCCATTTGCAGCATTTTGTCCTGGGAAGCCCTTCTCACACAAGGGTCAAACCTGACGTCGCATTGAGATTGACAGAGTTACTCACCCTGCTTTGTTGATATCGATGTAGAGATTGCATGTATTATGGGGGTCACTTGAAGGTATACCCACAATGATGAGTGGAAGCCTCTCAAGTTGATTTTAGGTTAGATACCCTGCCCTTGCGTGTGGATCATACTGTTGACTATTCCCCCAGGCATCATTGTTGTTGGTGGTAACCTTAGTAGCCTATCTTCATAGGCTCTTACACAAGGTGACTGTGAAGGGGTAAGTCTTCATGGTACCTAGAATCGATGTTGGCCCGACTCACTCGGGCTCCTTGGAGAGTATACCCATGATTGTGTGTGGGAGCTTACACCAGGGTGTAAGTCCGTTAAGCAGGTCGTCAACGTAACTTTTCCACCCTAGCCCAGCCCCTTCTTGTCTCGTCCCCGTGACGTTGGATTTCATCACCAACTAGTGACTTTAGAATTACAAGGTCTTGATTGCTTGGTTTTGCTTCCTAGATTTTATTAGCGCATGTTGTTTGTTTACCCAATTTGGCCATAAAATTTCTTTCGTAAGATTCTAACTCGATCACAATTGACCCTCCACGTCATTCACGTAGAATGCAAGGCCTACCCCCAGAAGATCTGGAAGGTTCTCAACCCTTACCTACCAACTCACTGGAGGGCTCTCCTAAACATAGTGAAGTCCAAGATGTTGCCACTCCACAAGTGGAAAGAACTAATTCTTTAGAACGGTTCCGAATTACCAATTCTCGAGAGGACTTCCGACTTCCTATCGACTTTGAGAGACGTATAGTTCGAGTGAATTCTTCCGGAGAAATAGTTGTTCAGTCTTCTGGATTACCAACTGAACCTTTTATAGGACCTAAGGGTCAAGATCCTTTTTGGACTACTGGCATTTTTAGACGGGATCTCTTTTGCTTAGGAGTAGCCGTTGATATCACTGTCACACCTGAGCCACTCGAAACATCTAATCCAGATGCAATACCTTTTACTACTGCTTATTATTTTCCTAGTATAGACGCTCCACCAGCTGACCACATCTTGACTATCCCTCTACAAATGGTCCATTACACAATGGTCCCAGACACTACGAGTCCTCATGATGGGACTACAACGGCTAGCCAATCCCCCATCGGCACACCGCTTTTGCCTAGATTCACCCCAACACTTCCGCCCAGATATCATGCGTTGAATGCTTCTATTCCTGCTCCCACACAAATCCAAGGATGATTTTAAGGATGGAAATTTATTTTAAAATGTAGAAACCTTGGCGAATCTTACTAATCCTTCATATGTCAACTATAAATGTTTGGCGATATTTTTGTAAAAATACTAAAATTTCTAAGTATTTTATATAATTTTTATAAAATTTTGGCGATTTTTAAGGTAAAATAATTTTATCCTATAGAATTTGGGCAAATCATTTTTAAAATAGTGAATCTCATTTTTGGAAAAACCATGAAAAATTAGCCCATGAGCGAAATTTAGCCCCTAAAATCATCCCTGCGTGACAAATTTCATCCAAGACTCCTAGCATTTCCACTCCTTTTGGGCACCATCTCATTTCCATTTTCATTCTGACACTTCCTCAACCCCCTTCTAGAGGAACTCTTCCATCCTCTATTGGAGGCACCAATCCTAGTGGCACCATCCCGTCTTTTACACCTAATTACTAGATTCCTGTTGGTGGACAATTTCACCAAGGAGGCCAAACTCAATCCCCTTTTGTAGGACAAATGCCAATTGGGATGCAACCCCCGATTGGCGGACAACCCCCATATACCCCACCCTATGGACAAAACATACCTTCATCCTTGGCCAAGTATTGGAATTATCTTATTCAACATAATCCTCACTCGACTAGGGGGAAACAACCTCAAGCTAGCTCCTTCATACCCCCTAGTACAAGCCAACCTATCCAGGCACGTCCAATCCTATTTGGGCCTCGAACGCTCAACCCGATGCCCCTGTTCAAGGGTACAACCCTATGAATTACTTGCCTCCACACCATTAACCAAATATGCCTGGATCTTCGCATTACATGCAAACTTCTTATGGTCCCATTGGTCTACTGATGGGACTCCCTCCCCAAAGTCACCAGTACCCACATGTGAATAGATAGTTTCCCTTCTTAGCCACCTTGGACGTCCCTGATCTATCGAGAATTTTAAATGATCTGATCCGTCACTCTCCTCAATGGCCCGCCATACTGGCCAAACTACCATCCGACATCCCTAAATTCGATGGTAAACCAGGAGAGGACCTGAACAATCATGTAATGAATTTTCACCTTTGGTGCTCATCAAACTCCTTGATGGATGACTCTATTCCTTTACGCCTTTTTCAGCAAACCCTCACAGGTTCCGCCGTGAAGTGGTATATAGAATTACCACAAGGCTTCTTCACTTACTTCAACACCTTTGCTATGGATTTCCTCACCCACTACCAGTTACTAATCCGCTATGAATCGGGAACCAAAATTTTGATTTCTTTCAAACAAACCAAAGCCACTCATATCTCTGATCACATTCATGAGTGGCGACGTAGATGACGTCTCATCAAACTCAAACTTTCCGATCAGTTGTTGGCAGAGTGGTTCATGAAATCATTCGTGAACGACATCGCTCGTGACATCGCCATGGGTGGAGTTTTCATAGAAGAATAGGCAATTAGTCATGCTCAATACCTCGACCTCGTTTACTCACAAATGGGTACTCTTTACGACTTACTCCCTGACGCACCTCGTCCTTCTACTTCTGATACTTCAACTACTCCTGCTACTTCTCATGCAGTTGATAGTGTGATTGGCACTTTCCATGCCCAACCTCATTCCGTCCAAACCTCTAGCAACAACCCCAAATCCATTTCTTCTAATGTTCAAAATGCTCCGTCTCCTACCCCTCCCACCGGAAAGACTTCTGAGGTGAACTCTGTTCAATCTGCCCTCGCCGACAAAAATAAATCCAAAAAAGGAAAGGGTAAGAACAAGGAGGATAAAAATAATCCGCAATTTGAGAAAACCAAAACACCACCTGTTGACGATAAGGATAAGCACAAACCCCAATACCCTTGTCTTATCTGTGGTTATGATCACTACACTAAGGATTTTCCACGACGAGCCAAGGTTACTAAGTTCTTTCAAGGGACCCCGAAACCCCCCACTCCAGCTGTGTTGTCACAATCCTTCCCTTCTCAACAACAGGCCCAATTGGTCATTCATGACCAAACTTCCCCCTCCAATACATCCTATGTCTTAATGTGTATAGGTGATTCAAAGAAGAATGACATCACACTTACCACTCGAGCCAAAAATTATTCTTCCTCCAAAGAGAAGGTTGATGAAATACCTCCTTCGTTGGTCCAACCATCTCCCATGACTCCACCTACCAATGGTCCTCTTCATCTTGAACGACCGAGCCTAGATACAGTTCTTCACCCTCCCCCAAAGGGTGTTGTTCGAAAATCGACTTTCAATCCTCATGCACATGCTGCCTAGAACTACAGTATTGTCGAAGATCTGGCCCAAGCACCATCCACGATGTCAGCCCTCAAAGTCCTTCAGAGTTGTCCTATACAACGGAAGGCACTGTTGAAAGCTATTGGTGGAATCAACCCTACAGATACAAATTTAATAACTTTTGACTTGAAAGATCACATTCCAAGGTTACCTCCTCAAATCACATTCCAAATACAAGTTATTGTATCCAACTAAAACATTTGTAGAACAATTATTGATGAGGGTGCCTCGACGTGTGTCATGTCTATTACCTGCTGGAAAGCCTTCAAATCTTCTCCTTTAACTGAATCTCAAAACATGCTCAAAGCCTTCAATTGCTCTGGTTTTAAGCCTTACGGTGTCCTCCCTTCGTTTCCTATTACGTTAGAATGAAAAACGATCAACGTTGAAGTATAGGTCTTTGACGCTCCTCTCAATTACAACCTTCTACTTGGTCGTAGCTGGATTCCATGCATGTAGTTGTGTCCACTCTTTTCCATGTTGTGCGTTTTCCACATCAAGAAAAAGTAGTTATCGTAGACCAATTGGCCTTATTTCACTCTGATGCATGTACCGACAATGTACCTTTCATTGCAAAAACCCCCCCTGCATATGAGAACATTGGTGTGGGTCTTCTTAAAGATTCCTCTTTGATGGGTACTTTCCCCATTCCACCACTCGATGTTCCATATCCGTTTCTCACCTCGATCAACATGATCTCCACCTCTGTTCATGGAACCCCTACATCTTATGACCCATGGATGGTACCCAACCTCGACAATCATCTTCATTATGGTGATGAAATGCCTTTGAGTCTGGTCGAATCTTCTTATCAAGCCATTCAATCGGCAACCCCTTCTACCCCCTCTCTTAGTGCTTTATCTCTGGATCCATTCTGCGTCATTTTTCTTATATATGAGATGGTTATGTCTGTTATGTCCATGGAAGATACCCCTTGGGATGATGAACATCATCATTCCATCCTCTTCCTAGAACAACACACCATTGAGGGTTACCAACGAATCTCGACCCCGTCGACCCTTGTCATCCTTTCTACTGTTCCCGAGTCTACACATGATATGTTCTACGAAGGGAACTAAAGTAATATCTCACCCACCATCCCCCTCGGCATATCCATAAAACTTGGAGTTGTCGAAAATGTGCATATCGGAGCTTCGTGTTCCCACGATGAAGTTGTCACCTACAAGTCTCTTTTCCAAGAATTTTTTGACGTCTTCGCATGGAGCTATGAAGAAATGTCGGTTATTGACCCCGACATTGTGGTACATGAGATTAAGACATACCTAGGTGCTAAACTCATCTGGCAATGACTTCGTCTGGTCCACCCACATAAAGCAACCACTATCAAGCTTGAAGTTGAGAAACTTCTCAAAGCTAGCTTTATTTACCCTATGGCTCTAACTGACTGGGTTTCCAATCTTGTTTAGATTGATAAGAAACAAGGCACGATCCATGTGTATGTTGATTATAGAGACATTAATAAAGTTTTTCCTAAAGATAGCTTTCCTACCCCCTTCGTTGACCAGATCATCAATGATTGTGCCAGAAGTGAAATATTCTCTCTGATGAATGGTTTATCCGGATATAATCAAATCAATATCGCACCTGTGGACCAACACAAGACAACTTTTATTTGTCCTTGGGGCACTTTCGCCTACCAGAAACTTCCATTCGGTTTAAAGAATGCCGGTGCAACTTTTCAACGTGCTATGTCTTATGCCTTTCATGATATAAAGCACATTGTGCAGCCATATCTCAATGACTTACCTGCTCATTCCATGTGCCATGTAGATCATCCAATACACCTTCGCGCCATTTTCCTTCGATGTTGGTTTTACCATATATGCTTGAATCCCCACAAATGTATTTTTTGTGTAGAATCCGGTCGACTTCTGGGCTTTATTGTTTCACATCAAGGGATCAGATTAGATCCTTTGAAGTTCGAGGTGATTCTCAATCTTCCTCATCATTCCTCACTTCGCCAGTTACAAAGTCTGTAAGGGAAGGAAAAATTTCTCCGTCGTTTCATCTCGAACTATGCTGAGTTAACTCTCGGATTTACACGACTGCTCAAGAAAGGTTCTGAGTTCCTATGGGATACCACTACTGACAAAGATTTTGAATCCTTGAAACTGTCTTTAACACATACCCCATTACTCTTCCCACCTGATTACAGTTGGGATTATTTCCTTTACCTCGCAGCGTCGGGCTATACCATCGCTATGGTTCTAGTCTAGGAGGATGATTCTCATGACGAACATGTCATTTATTACTTGAGTCGGAATATCATGACTACCGAAACCAAGTATTTACATGTTGAAAAACTGGCCTTAGAAGCCATCCACGTTGTTCAGCGTTTTTGGCACTATATCCTTTCTCACAGGACTACAGTAATTTCTAACTGCAATCCTATGCAGCACATTCTTAAATGTCAATTGCTACGGGACAAATACTCCAAATGGATTGTAATACTCCAGGAGTTTGACTTAGAATTCGAATGCACTAAGTCCAAGAAATCCTTGGTGTTTTCCTAGTTGATATGCGACCTTCCTTGCTCTGAGATCGAAAATGTAGCAGAAGATTCATTACCCGAT
>JASDQU010100741.1:840241-854760 GCA_032191745.1 Picea mariana | reverse complement strand
AATGGAATTGTCATTCAAGGTTGAGGATGGTAGCATGTTAGCCTGTTGGGCCACCCACCAAGGTTCAATTCTCCAACAACATGTTTCTAGCAGTCAGGGCCGTGTGCGAGTCCTAGATAAATTCAACAAAATAGAACCCTCATCGTGGATGCTTAGTCACAGGTAAGCTTTATGTTTTTCAAGAATGTGAGATCCATCCTTCATAGGCTGGCTACATGAAACAGTGTGATTGGCCCTTCATAGGGTTGGTTATTATTGGGAGAGTAAGTTGATTGTGAGGAAGGATTCACCCAAAAAAAACCTCTAATATCACACAAGAAGGTGCCACTCACATGTACAAAAAGAAGATTGTTGCAACCATAGTCAATCAAACATTCAAAAATAGAAACCCAGAGAGACAAAGCTTGGAAAATACGAAAGTACTGACAGTTGGGTCACAAGTGTCTTTGTTAATTATTAAATTAACAGCTAGAAGTTCCAGTTTCTATGGAGATATGTAATTATCTAACTAGAGAGAACATAATAAGGAGAATATATATAAAGAGCCTCGTCTAAATTGTCCAAATGAAAGTATTATAGTTGTTGGGAATTTCAGTCATACTAAGATGGTAATACCAAACAGGGTTACCAAAATTTCCTATTAATTGGTAATTCAAAATTGTATCCATTGGGATTTCATTCATACTAAGATGGTAATACCACACAGTGTTATTGAAATCGCTGATTAAAAGCCAATTCATAGTTTTTGTTGTTAGGAATTTAATTCATACTAAGTTGGTAATACCAGAAAATATTACTACAATCGCCAATTAATTGCCAATTTTAAACAAAAAACGCCCCCCCAAAAAATTTCAGACCGTTTTTCTGCCATTTTTTTTATTTGTCGATTTTTTCCTGACTCTGCTACTTGGCAGTTTTTTGCAAATCTTTCTCGATTATTATGTTTTGGACCCTTTGCCTAGTTATCACTATACACAATTTTTGCAACATTGCTCATTACCAAATACAATCTTCCCACTTTTTTAGCTATGTTGCTGCCGATTTTTCAGTTTGTACTAAGACTTGTTCCACTCTTCCCAATACCGTTGTTCTATTCTTTACCTCGTATTCCATGCACAAGTTGAGAAAACTTTCAGTTTGAATGACGGGTTAATTGAAATTTGAATCACTGAACGTACATGTACTAATGCAAGTGTTTACCCTTTTCTCATTGAATGCTACTATTTTAAAATGGCAGATCAAGGGAGTTCCCAAGTAACCAAATGAAAAACAAAATGCTCCCACAAAATGATGTGCACTAACACATGTGCACAAGATCATACAAATCTCAATTTGGGTAAAAAATCAAGTTTCAATATTTATTTTGTTTTCTCGATATAGGGTATCGTTGAATTAGATCCACGGCAATTTTATCGCTAAATTAACGGTTCCCATTTCGTCAATTTGTGGCTCATTTTAACAATGTAGAGATTGCATGTACCAGATGAAAAACTGCTATCGCATGAACGCATACTATAAAATAGAACTTGAATGTTCAAATGAATTTCTGGTGAATTCGAGGGAAAAGAAAAATGAAAACCCATACCTTCTGCAGCCCTGATCCAACATGCCTTTGCGGATCGGCTTGGGGTTGTGCCACCTCAAGGATTGGGATTGTGACTGCCATGAATATGTCAATTCATTTATTGGATCCGACTCCAATTTAGATGGATTTTTAATGTCTACCAGGGTTTCTAGTTTAGGTACTTGATTCCCCCCACCTCCCAGAAATAAAAACTTTTTGAAGTATGTTCGAATGCGTTTAAGTATGCTTAATTCTTTCTGAGGTTAGTGCCAGGTTTTGTTAATCTGATTGTACAAATTATACGTAAGCCATGCTGAACTGGTGAAAATAACTGAAAGTGCTTATCAAGCCTACTGTGTTTTGTGGTTTTTTAATTAGTTGAATAAATTTGTGAATTTAAAAAATAAACAAACTAAAGAAAATAACACAAAGTAGGTTTTTGTTGGTGTGTGTTTTTATTCAACACTCACATACATGTAGGGGGAGTATTTTTGAAGCATTATTAACACTGAGATACATAGAGAGAGAGTATTTATGAAGCATTGTTGGTCAAAAGTTTTGTGAATTTAAAATTCGCCTTTAAGGTGTGAGTGTTAGGGCTGATGTGATAGTGTATTTACTTTAAGGTGTAATTTTTTAGGTTAAAGTGATAGGGTATTGTTACACATTATTTTGGTCACTTTGGTGATATCTCTACAAGTGATGTATTCAAGCTCTCACAAGGACTTTTTGTCTGAGAAAAGTGATTGTTGTCTTCTTCCAAAAAACACATTTTTAAGATGAGTTCGCAGGCTGCCTATGTTATAGGGTGCGAAAATCCTTCATTCTCGCAGGCAACCCACACTTAGGGTGCGAACTGTTCGCAGTCTACTCTATAGGTAGGGTGCGAACTGTTCGCAGTCTGCTCTATAGGTAGGGTGCGAACCTGTTTCAAAGCTTGGAAAAGAGAAGAGCTCACGAAGGTTCTAAAAGGGAATCTTTTAGAAAATGAGTTGGCATTCGCATGGTTGGCATCCTACTGACTTCTCAGATTTAGTGGGATCATCCTCATCCATTTAACCATTTCTCATTCTCCTATATATTGAAAGGTTTCTCATGGAAAAGGTTAAGCAATATTGAATGAAGAATTGATGAGAGAATTGTGTGAAGAACTCTGTTTGGACGGAAGCTTGAAGACTCTATTTGGTCTATCAAGTTGTATTGGATCTTCATCATGCAAATGTAAAGCAAGTGTGTGTGTTGGAACCAAGGGTTACTGAAAGAAAGCTTGCGACATCAAGGTGATCTGGTTGTATCTTCTACTTTCATTTAATATAATACAGGGGCATGTCCCTTTCCCATAAAATCACTCTTATTTTATTGCATAACTCCTTGATCATATGCATAGGTTGACATTGAATATACTTTGCTATCTTCACTTTAGTTGGTTTGTGTTGTCTTGGACTTGATTTCACAAGAGCAATGGAGCGAAGCAGGAACAACAGAGACCTAAGAAAGCGATATAAAGGTATGCCACTAATTCCTTCTTAGTAGTAGATTCAATGACTGCAACTTAGAGAAAGAGTAATGTCCTGTCCTATTTTGTTCTAGATCCAGGTGGATCTAGGGAGATCTGTCAGTGTCCGCACCTACCAATTTATCTAATAACAAAATTGGCAACTCCACTGGGGATACAACCCATTTTAGTGGTTTTTTTTCTTGGCCATTTTTTCTTAACCTACCCTTTTTCATTCTCGATCAATCTCTGAGTCTTGAGGAGATCCTTATAGACTCCCTCGATCCAAAAGTTCCCTCAAAAGTTCTGTCATTTTTCCAAAATTTGCTTGATTACAAACCTTCTCGCACTGCACCTTTCTGTAGCCTGTGAGAATCACTAAAGTTCGCACCCTAGTGTTCAATCTAGTGCAAAATTCTCACAATCTGCCTGTGTTTAGCCTACGAGAATCCTTAATTCTCGCATTGTACCCCACTGTCAGACTGTGAACTCACTTGTAAAATTTTTGGATCAAATCTTTTATGTCCTTAGATGCCCAGATTTGTTTGTGTTTGGGAAGAACTTCTCTGGCCAGTGATTTAATGTTTCTTGAATTCAAATCTCGCAAATGATTAGTTTTCAGAAATCGAAATCCCTTCTTGATCATTTTTTCTCAATTTTTACCTCTTGACCTTTTCTTAACAAGGGTATAATCTCCGATTATGAAATCCGAGTGCTTGTTTGGTCATGAGTCTTTCATTGGATTAAAAGTTGAGATTAATTGTCCTTTTCGATTGCTTATTACTTGGAAAATTGTTACCCATGTGCATTTGAAGAGACTGGTCTTGTCAGTTTGTTATTTTTATCTTCATTGAAAGATCGATTTGGGTGTTTGTTGAGCATTTCATTTTCGTTGGTTGCTTACTTTTTCTTAGTTACATCCTTGTTGCTTGGTTTCTAATAAAAATTAAATACATTTTGTTTTCAAAGCACCCTTGTATTCGAAAAATATTGGCATTCAAGCATTGAAAAATAATGAATAGGGAATTTACATTGTTCATAATTGTTTAATATTACATTTTAGAGAAGATCATACATCGTAGTTCACATTGTTCCAGAAAACTCCTCTTTCCCTCTTGTAAATAAGATTCATCGAACAAAATTTGTATCATTCATCCTCATTTACGCATTGTTGGGTCAGAGTCTCACACAACATCGGTTTCATTTCCATCTCCTTTTTGTGTAACAACAACCTTTAATAATATTGCACAACTTTAAAATTCAACTAGTAATTTTTTCTAGGGCTCTTTTACACCAACATTAGCTAGGCTAGATCTTTGGAATAGGCAGTGAGACACACTCTCCAAAGCACAAAACACACAATAACATCTTGTGATAAGGAGTGTTAAATTCCATTTGCAGCATTTTGTCCTGGGAAGCCCTTCTCACACAAGGGTCAAACCTGACGTCGCATTGAGATTGACAGAGTTACTCACCCTGCTTTGTTGATATCGATGTAGAGATTGCATGTATTATGGGGGTCACTTGAAGGTATACCCACAATGATGAGTGGAAGCCTCTCAAGTTGATTTTAGGTTAGATACCCTGCCCTTGCGTGTGGATCATACTGTTGACTATTCCCCCAGGCATCATTGTTGTTGGTGGTAACCTTAGTAGCCTATCTTCATAGGCTCTTACACAAGGTGACTGTGAAGGGGTAAGTCTTCATGGTACCTAGAATCGATGTTGGCCCGACTCACTCGGGCTCCTTGGAGAGTATACCCATGATTGTGTGTGGGAGCTTACACCAGGGTGTAAGTCCGTTAAGCAGGTCGTCAACGTAACTTTTCCACCCTAGCCCAGCCCCTTCTTGTCTCGTCCCCGTGACGTTGGATTTCATCACCAACTAGTGACTTTAGAATTACAAGGTCTTGATTGCTTGGTTTTGCTTCCTAGATTTTATTAGCGCATGTTGTTTGTTTACCCAATTTGGCCATAAAATTTCTTTCGTAAGATTCTAACTCGATCACAATTGACCCTCCACGTCATTCACGTAGAATGCAAGGCCTACCCCCAGAAGATCTGGAAGGTTCTCAACCCTTACCTACCAACTCACTGGAGGGCTCTCCTAAACATAGTGAAGTCCAAGATGTTGCCACTCCACAAGTGGAAAGAACTAATTCTTTAGAACGGTTCCGAATTACCAATTCTCGAGAGGACTTCCGACTTCCTATCGACTTTGAGAGACGTATAGTTCGAGTGAATTCTTCCGGAGAAATAGTTGTTCAGTCTTCTGGATTACCAACTGAACCTTTTATAGGACCTAAGGGTCAAGATCCTTTTTGGACTACTGGCATTTTTAGACGGGATCTCTTTTGCTTAGGAGTAGCCGTTGATATCACTGTCACACCTGAGCCACTCGAAACATCTAATCCAGATGCAATACCTTTTACTACTGCTTATTATTTTCCTAGTATAGACGCTCCACCAGCTGACCACATCTTGACTATCCCTCTACAAATGGTCCATTACACAATGGTCCCAGACACTACGAGTCCTCATGATGGGACTACAACGGCTAGCCAATCCCCCATCGGCACACCGCTTTTGCCTAGATTCACCCCAACACTTCCGCCCAGATATCATGCGTTGAATGCTTCTATTCCTGCTCCCACACAAATCCAAGGATGATTTTAAGGATGGAAATTTATTTTAAAATGTAGAAACCTTGGCGAATCTTACTAATCCTTCATATGTCAACTATAAATGTTTGGCGATATTTTTGTAAAAATACTAAAATTTCTAAGTATTTTATATAATTTTTATAAAATTTTGGCGATTTTTAAGGTAAAATAATTTTATCCTATAGAATTTGGGCAAATCATTTTTAAAATAGTGAATCTCATTTTTGGAAAAACCATGAAAAATTAGCCCATGAGCGAAATTTAGCCCCTAAAATCATCCCTGCGTGACAAATTTCATCCAAGACTCCTAGCATTTCCACTCCTTTTGGGCACCATCTCATTTCCATTTTCATTCTGACACTTCCTCAACCCCCTTCTAGAGGAACTCTTCCATCCTCTATTGGAGGCACCAATCCTAGTGGCACCATCCCGTCTTTTACACCTAATTACTAGATTCCTGTTGGTGGACAATTTCACCAAGGAGGCCAAACTCAATCCCCTTTTGTAGGACAAATGCCAATTGGGATGCAACCCCCGATTGGCGGACAACCCCCATATACCCCACCCTATGGACAAAACATACCTTCATCCTTGGCCAAGTATTGGAATTATCTTATTCAACATAATCCTCACTCGACTAGGGGGAAACAACCTCAAGCTAGCTCCTTCATACCCCCTAGTACAAGCCAACCTATCCAGGCACGTCCAATCCTATTTGGGCCTCGAACGCTCAACCCGATGCCCCTGTTCAAGGGTACAACCCTATGAATTACTTGCCTCCACACCATTAACCAAATATGCCTGGATCTTCGCATTACATGCAAACTTCTTATGGTCCCATTGGTCTACTGATGGGACTCCCTCCCCAAAGTCACCAGTACCCACATGTGAATAGATAGTTTCCCTTCTTAGCCACCTTGGACGTCCCTGATCTATCGAGAATTTTAAATGATCTGATCCGTCACTCTCCTCAATGGCCCGCCATACTGGCCAAACTACCATCCGACATCCCTAAATTCGATGGTAAACCAGGAGAGGACCTGAACAATCATGTAATGAATTTTCACCTTTGGTGCTCATCAAACTCCTTGATGGATGACTCTATTCCTTTACGCCTTTTTCAGCAAACCCTCACAGGTTCCGCCGTGAAGTGGTATATAGAATTACCACAAGGCTTCTTCACTTACTTCAACACCTTTGCTATGGATTTCCTCACCCACTACCAGTTACTAATCCGCTATGAATCGGGAACCAAAATTTTGATTTCTTTCAAACAAACCAAAGCCACTCATATCTCTGATCACATTCATGAGTGGCGACGTAGATGACGTCTCATCAAACTCAAACTTTCCGATCAGTTGTTGGCAGAGTGGTTCATGAAATCATTCGTGAACGACATCGCTCGTGACATCGCCATGGGTGGAGTTTTCATAGAAGAATAGGCAATTAGTCATGCTCAATACCTCGACCTCGTTTACTCACAAATGGGTACTCTTTACGACTTACTCCCTGACGCACCTCGTCCTTCTACTTCTGATACTTCAACTACTCCTGCTACTTCTCATGCAGTTGATAGTGTGATTGGCACTTTCCATGCCCAACCTCATTCCGTCCAAACCTCTAGCAACAACCCCAAATCCATTTCTTCTAATGTTCAAAATGCTCCGTCTCCTACCCCTCCCACCGGAAAGACTTCTGAGGTGAACTCTGTTCAATCTGCCCTCGCCGACAAAAATAAATCCAAAAAAGGAAAGGGTAAGAACAAGGAGGATAAAAATAATCCGCAATTTGAGAAAACCAAAACACCACCTGTTGACGATAAGGATAAGCACAAACCCCAATACCCTTGTCTTATCTGTGGTTATGATCACTACACTAAGGATTTTCCACGACGAGCCAAGGTTACTAAGTTCTTTCAAGGGACCCCGAAACCCCCCACTCCAGCTGTGTTGTCACAATCCTTCCCTTCTCAACAACAGGCCCAATTGGTCATTCATGACCAAACTTCCCCCTCCAATACATCCTATGTCTTAATGTGTATAGGTGATTCAAAGAAGAATGACATCACACTTACCACTCGAGCCAAAAATTATTCTTCCTCCAAAGAGAAGGTTGATGAAATACCTCCTTCGTTGGTCCAACCATCTCCCATGACTCCACCTACCAATGGTCCTCTTCATCTTGAACGACCGAGCCTAGATACAGTTCTTCACCCTCCCCCAAAGGGTGTTGTTCGAAAATCGACTTTCAATCCTCATGCACATGCTGCCTAGAACTACAGTATTGTCGAAGATCTGGCCCAAGCACCATCCACGATGTCAGCCCTCAAAGTCCTTCAGAGTTGTCCTATACAACGGAAGGCACTGTTGAAAGCTATTGGTGGAATCAACCCTACAGATACAAATTTAATAACTTTTGACTTGAAAGATCACATTCCAAGGTTACCTCCTCAAATCACATTCCAAATACAAGTTATTGTATCCAACTAAAACATTTGTAGAACAATTATTGATGAGGGTGCCTCGACGTGTGTCATGTCTATTACCTGCTGGAAAGCCTTCAAATCTTCTCCTTTAACTGAATCTCAAAACATGCTCAAAGCCTTCAATTGCTCTGGTTTTAAGCCTTACGGTGTCCTCCCTTCGTTTCCTATTACGTTAGAATGAAAAACGATCAACGTTGAAGTATAGGTCTTTGACGCTCCTCTCAATTACAACCTTCTACTTGGTCGTAGCTGGATTCCATGCATGTAGTTGTGTCCACTCTTTTCCATGTTGTGCGTTTTCCACATCAAGAAAAAGTAGTTATCGTAGACCAATTGGCCTTATTTCACTCTGATGCATGTACCGACAATGTACCTTTCATTGCAAAAACCCCCCCTGCATATGAGAACATTGGTGTGGGTCTTCTTAAAGATTCCTCTTTGATGGGTACTTTCCCCATTCCACCACTCGATGTTCCATATCCGTTTCTCACCTCGATCAACATGATCTCCACCTCTGTTCATGGAACCCCTACATCTTATGACCCATGGATGGTACCCAACCTCGACAATCATCTTCATTATGGTGATGAAATGCCTTTGAGTCTGGTCGAATCTTCTTATCAAGCCATTCAATCGGCAACCCCTTCTACCCCCTCTCTTAGTGCTTTATCTCTGGATCCATTCTGCGTCATTTTTCTTATATATGAGATGGTTATGTCTGTTATGTCCATGGAAGATACCCCTTGGGATGATGAACATCATCATTCCATCCTCTTCCTAGAACAACACACCATTGAGGGTTACCAACGAATCTCGACCCCGTCGACCCTTGTCATCCTTTCTACTGTTCCCGAGTCTACACATGATATGTTCTACGAAGGGAACTAAAGTAATATCTCACCCACCATCCCCCTCGGCATATCCATAAAACTTGGAGTTGTCGAAAATGTGCATATCGGAGCTTCGTGTTCCCACGATGAAGTTGTCACCTACAAGTCTCTTTTCCAAGAATTTTTTGACGTCTTCGCATGGAGCTATGAAGAAATGTCGGTTATTGACCCCGACATTGTGGTACATGAGATTAAGACATACCTAGGTGCTAAACTCATCTGGCAATGACTTCGTCTGGTCCACCCACATAAAGCAACCACTATCAAGCTTGAAGTTGAGAAACTTCTCAAAGCTAGCTTTATTTACCCTATGGCTCTAACTGACTGGGTTTCCAATCTTGTTTAGATTGATAAGAAACAAGGCACGATCCATGTGTATGTTGATTATAGAGACATTAATAAAGTTTTTCCTAAAGATAGCTTTCCTACCCCCTTCGTTGACCAGATCATCAATGATTGTGCCAGAAGTGAAATATTCTCTCTGATGAATGGTTTATCCGGATATAATCAAATCAATATCGCACCTGTGGACCAACACAAGACAACTTTTATTTGTCCTTGGGGCACTTTCGCCTACCAGAAACTTCCATTCGGTTTAAAGAATGCCGGTGCAACTTTTCAACGTGCTATGTCTTATGCCTTTCATGATATAAAGCACATTGTGCAGCCATATCTCAATGACTTACCTGCTCATTCCATGTGCCATGTAGATCATCCAATACACCTTCGCGCCATTTTCCTTCGATGTTGGTTTTACCATATATGCTTGAATCCCCACAAATGTATTTTTTGTGTAGAATCCGGTCGACTTCTGGGCTTTATTGTTTCACATCAAGGGATCAGATTAGATCCTTTGAAGTTCGAGGTGATTCTCAATCTTCCTCATCATTCCTCACTTCGCCAGTTACAAAGTCTGTAAGGGAAGGAAAAATTTCTCCGTCGTTTCATCTCGAACTATGCTGAGTTAACTCTCGGATTTACACGACTGCTCAAGAAAGGTTCTGAGTTCCTATGGGATACCACTACTGACAAAGATTTTGAATCCTTGAAACTGTCTTTAACACATACCCCATTACTCTTCCCACCTGATTACAGTTGGGATTATTTCCTTTACCTCGCAGCGTCGGGCTATACCATCGCTATGGTTCTAGTCTAGGAGGATGATTCTCATGACGAACATGTCATTTATTACTTGAGTCGGAATATCATGACTACCGAAACCAAGTATTTACATGTTGAAAAACTGGCCTTAGAAGCCATCCACGTTGTTCAGCGTTTTTGGCACTATATCCTTTCTCACAGGACTACAGTAATTTCTAACTGCAATCCTATGCAGCACATTCTTAAATGTCAATTGCTACGGGACAAATACTCCAAATGGATTGTAATACTCCAGGAGTTTGACTTAGAATTCGAATGCACTAAGTCCAAGAAATCCTTGGTGTTTTCCTAGTTGATATGCGACCTTCCTTGCTCTGAGATCGAAAATGTAGCAGAAGATTCATTACCCGATGAATCCCTTTTCCTGATTAGTTCCGACGACCTTTGGTACAGAGATATCATCATATATCTCCAGACCTATACTTTCTGGCCCAATTTGTCTAGCACTGATCACCATCGAATATGCTACCAAGCCCATCAATATATTATCCTCGGTGATACTCTTTATCATCGTGGGATTGACTCCGTTTTTCGATGCTGCCTCATGTTTGATGAAGCTGAGAAAGCCCTAAATGACTGACATTCTGGAGCCTGTGGTGGTCACATGTCTGGGTATGCTACTGCCCAGAAGATCATATGAGCGAGGTATTTTTGTCCTTCTTTATTCAACGATTGTATAATTGTTGTCCAAAAATTCCACGCTTGCCAAACCAACAACAATAAAATACGATCACACCCTGCTCCTCTACACCTTGTGGTCTCCATTGGTCCTTTTGCGAAATGGGGTATCAATTTCATGACATGTCACCCTCACTCGGCCGGGGGGCATGGATACATTATTGTAGCCGTAGATTATTTACAAAATGGGCTAAGGCGATGCCAACATTCGACAATACCGGAAGGATTGCAACATTATTTATATTCAATCACATCATTTCTCAGGTTGGTTTTCCTCAAGCTATCGTTACTGACCATGGTAGCCACTTTAGAAACTTCATGATGTTTGAACTCACTGAAAAGTTGGGTCTTCACCATGAAAAATCAACACGCTATTACCCACAAGCCAATGGCCAAGTTGAAGCAATAAACAAAATCCTCATTACCATGCTTCGACGAATGATAGGGATTCACAAAATGAGTTGGCACACGATGTTGTTTTTAGCATTGTGGGCTTACCAGACATCCGTTAAGTCTGATACCAGGTTTACAACGTTCTAGTTAGTATATGGTCTAGAAGCCATCTTGCCAATTGAATGTGAGATACCCTCTCTAAAACTAGCCTTCAAACTTCTCCCAAACACTTCTGGCGAAGAAGAACCTCTGTTGCATCTCATGCAATTAGACGAAACCCGTCGCGAGGCCGCCCTAGTTACAGAAGCCCAGAAGAAATGCGGTAAATCTCAATACAACAAACATGTCAAGCCACGATTTTTATCCAAAGGTGATGTGGTTCTCCTTTACGAACAAGATCAGGATATGGTAGGAGTTGAAAAATTTGAAGCTATGTGGCGAGGTCCTTATATCGTCAGACGAGTTTTGGAGAAATGAGCTTACGAGTTGGTGGACTACGATGGTATCTCTTTGAGTGAATCCATAAATGGGTTGTACTTAAAGAAGTACTATGCTTAAGATCATCTGTGCATGAGTGCTTGTATTTTATTGTATCATACTTGTTGTGTGTTACTTTAGTATGTTTTTTCATTATTTGGTCTCTGCCCTCGATCGCTTATCTTGCATTGTGCTTGGTTTCCAAATGTCAGAGTCTTCACCACCCCACATTAGCTTCGTTGATGGCGCTAGCCGTAGTACTTAGAACCTTGCTTCTGCTGCATGGGCAATTTACAAACCTACAAATGAACTTATCAGTCTACGAGGTGTGTGCCTTTATCGTGCGACCAATAATATTGCGGAATATAGCGCCATCATTGAATTGTTGATTGATGTTATTTTGCTTGATATCCACCACCTGGTTATACGACTCCATTTGTATCTAGTAGTACTACAGTTAAGTAATGTCTATGCTATTGGAAGTCCTACTTTATTACGGGTATATTTACGAATTCGCCTCCTGGAATGTTATTTTGATTATATTGAATATCAACACATTCCTAGATGATTAAATACATTGACTGATGCTTTAGCTAACTATGTGTTAGACAGATATTTGGAACATTTATAAACCAATCACACCTCATATGTATAACACAACACAAAATAAGCCGGTAGAAGCCGTATATATGTATATAACGGTCAAAAGTTTTTACAAGAAGTTTTTGTCCAAGGATAAAAATATCAAAATATGAAGCCCATAAATTCTACAAAATAGCATCATGGATGATGCTCATGATAACACACAACTGCTCGGGCTACCCTACGGAGCAGTTGACTGAGAGACTCGAACACACCCACAGTATGGCGCTGATAACGTCTCGGAATCGCCCCAATAGCTATGTCTGGGACGTCCGCAGTCAACCCCTCTAAGTTTTGTTCCACTTCCTCGTAGTCTTTGGCATCCCATTTAGCCATTGGAGCTGCTTCTCCTCGCCTTTGTATGGGAGATGTTCCTGGAGGTCAATACGGCCCCACATCTGTGTCATTAAAAATAAATTTTTGATTAGTCCTTGGATAAACATAAAAATTTTTCATATAATGAAATTTGCAAAAACATTTAAGAAGAACAAAATGTGTACTTCTCACCTAATTCACCCCACTGAGCATCCTCAGGTAGGACCAAATTTTGATCCCCTCGAAAATCCAAACCGACATATGCATAGTCGTCGATCATTAGCATCTGAGTCCTCAACGAGTCAAAAAATGAATCATTATACTTGATTATAGGCCCTGCTACATGTCGAGCCATGAGGTTACACCACCTCAGCATCCTCGGATCCTCTGGGACTGGTAAACCCAAATCAACATGTAGTCGTAGCAGTGGGACCCTCTGGAGGAAGAATGATGCCAAAAGTGACCCGTATGCAAACTGCTTCAAGTCACCCCTTCTACACTTCGTCAATTATCTCTTCATACTCCGGAAAACTGTGTTTGACCAGTTAAAAACTCGAGGCTTTGTACACTCTATAGCGTATTGAAAATAGCTCTGGAGAGCCATGTGTGGAGCTACACTCCCAGCCATGTGTGAAATAGTAAAAAAATGGTCCGTAGGGTCAGATCTTGGACCCCCCAAATGACAACCTTACCCTTGCTTCTCTCTACCTCAAGAACATAATACTAGCGAACATACTCACTCATAGGGAGTCTGCCGCCTCTACCTCCAGTCAAAGTAGCATGGTATCCACGTCGTGACAACCCCATCAGAAAATAGATATCCTCGATATCTAGTGTCAACGTATGGACTCCCACATGAAATAACTTTGATCCACGTCCCACATGTGGACCAGGTATTCCAACAACCTGAGTTGGGCTCTCATACCTGGAATCCTGAAAATTTTCAAGAGCCCATAATCCCGGAGGGAAGCGACTGTACTCGGGTCATTCCCGACAATGGCATCCTCCTCCTCATGTTCTCTTTCTATCCATTCCAACATCGTGATGTTCAATCACGTGTAAAATATCCATGAGATGGAAGTCAACAACTTGTTTTAAACTCTTGCATAATTTTTATTAAGCAAAACCTCACTTTAAAACCCATTTTTTGGTCCCCATAGGTGGACCTTTTGCACAGTGTGAGATTCTTGCAGGTGACCTGAAGCCCACCTACGAGAATATTAGATTCTCATAGGTCCCACATGGGCCACCTACGAGAATGCTTGAGTGCATGTTCTGACCCTAAAATGGACTCAAAACTCTAAAAATTTCCCATAAAAAACAAAAATAAACCATGGAAAAGTTGGAGAATCAAGAGATTACCTCGCTGGTTGAAACCATTTGCCAAATGATCACTTGTGCCTCCTGCAATTGGGCAAAGAAATTTGGGGGAAAATGAGGTATGTTGGACAAGTTTTTGGCAAAGTAACAATGAAATGGTAAAAAGTCCTTTTCACCCATATTTATTCACTTTTTACTATTTTTTTTTATTTTTTATATTATTTTTATTGCTTTGTTTATAAAACCTAATACCCTAATAGCCTTGTGAGTGTGATTTTTCGCAGATAGTGCAACTTCGATGTCTAAACGAGGGGGTACAGGTGTTTTTTCTTTTTGTCGCATGTACGACTACTTTTTTAGGGTTTTTAAGAAAAAACCTCGAGCTCAATCTTCGTTCGTTCTCGCGCTCGAAAATATATCAGAACGTAACCGAGTA
>JASDQU010100741.1:829202-840191 GCA_032191745.1 Picea mariana | reverse complement strand
ATCACACTTACCACTCAAGCCAAAGATTATTCTTCCTCCAAAGAGAAGGTTGATGCAATACCTCATTCATTGGTCCAACCATCTCCCATGACTCCACCTACCAACGATCCTCTTCATCTTGAACAACCGAGCCTAGATACAATTCTTCGCCCTCCCCCAAAGGGTGTTGTTCGAAAATCGACTTTCAATCCTCATGCATGTGCTACCTAGAACTACAACATTGTCGAAGATCTAGCCCAAGCACCATCCGCGATGTTATCCCTCAAAGTCCTTCAGAGTTGTCCTATACAATGGAAGGCACTGTTGAAAGCTATTGGTGGAATCGACCCCACAAATACAAATTTAATAATTTTTTACTTGGAATATCACATCCCAAGGTTACCCCCTCAACTTGCATTCCAAATACAAGTTATTGTCTCTGACAAAAACATTTTTAGAACAGTTATTGATGAGGGTGCCTCGACGTGTGTCATGTCTATTACTTGCTGGAAAGCCATCAAATCTCCTCCTTTGACTGAATCCCACAACACGCTCAAAGGCTTCAATGGCTCTGGTTTTAATCCTTACAGTGTCCTCCCTTCATTGCCTATTACGTTAGAAGGAAAAATGGTCAACGTTGAAGTGGAGGTCTTTGACGCTCCTCTCGATTACAACCTTCTACTTGGTCATGGCTGGATCGATTCCATGCATGCAGTTGTGTCCACTCTTTTCTGTGTCATGCGTTTCCCACATCAAGGAAAAGTAGTTACCGTAGACCAATTGGCCTTGTTTCACTCTGATGCACGTACTGACAATGTACCTTTCATTGCTAAACCCCCCCTGGATATGAGAACGTCGGTGTGGGTCTTCTTAAAGATTCCTCTTTGATGGGTACTTTTCCCATTCCACCACCCGATGTTCCACATCCATTTTTCGCCTCGATCAACATGATATCCACCTCTATTTACAAAACCCCTGCGCCTTACGACCCATGAATGGTACCCAACCTCAGCAATCATCTTCGTTATGGCAACGAAATTCCTTTGAGTCCGGTCGAATCCTCTTATCAATCCACTCAATCAGCAACCCCTTCTACCCCCTCTCTTGGTGCTTTATCTCCGGATCCATTCCGCGTCATTTTTCCTACAAACGAGATGATTATGTCTGTTATGTCCCTGGAAGATACCCCATGGGACGATGGACATCATTGTTCCATCCTCTTCCTGGAACAATGCACCATCGAGGGTTACCAATGACTCTTGACCCCATCAACTGTTGTCATCATTTCTACCATTCCCGAGTCTACACACGATATGTTCTACGAAGGGAACTTAAGTAATATCTCACCCACCATCCCCCTCAACATATCCATAAAACCTGGAGTTGTCGAAAATGTGCATATCATAGCTTCATGTTCCCATGACGAAGTTGTCACCTACAAGTCTCTTTTCCAAGAATTTTGTGACATCTTCGCATGGAGCTATGAAGAAATGTCGGGGATTGAACCCGACATTGTGGTACATGAGATTAAGACATACCTGGGTGCTAAACTCGTTCGGCAATGACTTCATCCGGTCCACCCACGTAAAGCAAACGCTATCAAACTTGAAGTTGAGAAACTTCTCAAAGCTGGCTTTATTTACCCTGTGGATCTAACTGATTGGGCTTCCAATCTTGTTCTGATTGACAAGAAACAAGGCATAATCCATGTGTGCGTTGATTATAGGGACATTAACAAAGCTTGTCCTAAAGACAACTTTACTATCCCCTTCATTGACCAGATCGTCGACGATTGTGCCGGAAGTGAAATATTCTCTCTGATGGATGGTTTCTCCAGATATAATCAAATCAATATCGTACCCACAGACCAACACAAGACCGCTTTTATTTTTCCTTGGGCCACTTTCGCCTACCGAAAACTTCCATTCGGTTTAAAGAATGCCGACGCAAATTTTCAACGTGCTATGTCTTACGCCTTTCACGATATAAAGCACATCGTGCAGCCATATCTCGATGACTTACCCACTCATTCCATGCATCGTGTAGATCATCCAATACACCTCCGTGCCATTTTCCTTCGATGTCGATTTTACCATATACAATTGAATCCCCACAAATGTGTTTTTTTCTTCGAATCTGACCGACTTCTGGGCTTTATTATTTCACGTCAAGGGATCAAGGTAAATCCTTTAAAGTTTGAGGTGATTCTCAATCTCCCTCCTCCTTCCTCACTTCGTCGGTTACAAAGTTTGCAAGGGAAGACAAACTTTCTCTGTCGTTTCATCCCGAACTATGCTGAGCTAACTCTTGGATTTACGTGACTGCTCAAGAAAGGTTCTGAGTTTGTATGGGATACCACTGCCAACAAATCTTTCAAAGCTTTGAAACTGTCTTTGACACGTACCCCACTGCTCTTTCCACCTGATTACAGTTGGGATTATTTCCTTTACCTCGCAGCCTCAGACTATACCATCGTTATGGTTCTCGTCTAGGAGGATGATTCTCATGACAAACATGTCATCTATTACTTGAGTCGGATTCTCACGACTATCAAAACCAAGTATTTACATGTTGAAAAACTGGCCTTGGCAGTCATCCAGGTTGTTCAACGTTTCCGACACTATATCCTTTCTCGCAAAACTACGGTAATTTCTAACTGCAACCCTATGCAACACATTCTTACACGCCAATTTCTAGGGGGAAAATACTCCAAATGGATTGTAATACTCTAGGAGTTTGACTTAGAATTTGAATGCGCTAAGTCCAAGAAATCCTTAGTGTTTCTCGAGTTGATATGCAACCTTCACTGCTCTGAGACGGAAAATGTAGTAGCAGATTCATTACCCGATGAATCCCTTTTCCTGATTAGATCCGATGACCTTTAGTACAAAGATATCATCATATATCTCCAGACCCATACTTTCTGGCCCAATTTGTCTAGCACTGACCGTCGTCGAATACGCTACCAAGCCCGTCAGTATATTATACTCGGTGATACTCTTTATCATCGTGGGATTGAGTTTGTTTTTCGACGCTGCCTCACATATGACGAAGCCGAGAAAGCCCTAAATGACTGTCATTCTAGAGCCTATGGTGGTCACATGTCTGGGTATGCTACTGCCTAGAAGATCTTACAGGCAGGGTATTTCTGGCCTTCTTTATTCAACGATTGTATAATTGTTGTCCAAAAATGCCACGCTTGCCAAACCTACAACAATAAAATACGATCACACCCTACTCCTCTACACTCTGTGGTCTCCATTGGTCCTTTTGCGAAATGGGGTATCGATTTCATGACATGTCACCCTCACTCGGCCGGGGGGCATGGATACATTATTGTAGTCGTAGATTATTTTACGAAATGGGCCGAGGCGATGCCAACATTCGACAATACCGGAAGGACTGCGGCATTATTTATGTTCAATCACATCATTTCTCGGTTTGGTGTTTCTCAAGCTATCGTTACTAACCACGATGGCCACTTTAGAAACATCATGATGTCTGAACTCACTGAAAATTTGGGTCTTCACCATGAAAACTCAACACTCTATTACCCACAAGACAATGGCCAAGTTGAATCAATAAACAAAATCCTCATCACCATGCTTCGACGAATGATAGGGATTCACAAAACAAGTTGGCACACGATGTTGTTTTCGGCATTGTGGGATTACCGGACATCCGTTAAGTCTGCTACCGAGTTTACACCAATCCAGTTAGTCTATGGTCTAGAAGCCATCTTGCCGATTGAATGTGAGATACCCTCCCTAAAACTAGCCGTCAAACTTCTCCCAAACACTTCTGCTGAAGAAGAACGTCTATTGTATCTCATGCAATTAGACGAAACACGTCATGACGCCGCCCTAGTTATAGAAACCCAAAAGAAACACGTCAAAGCCCAATACGACAAACATGTCAAGCCACACGTTTTCTCCGAAGGTGATCTGGTTCTCCTTTACGAACAAGATCGGGATATGCTAGGAGCCAAAAAATTTGAAGATATGTGGCGAGGTCCTTATATCGTCAGATGAGTTTTGGAGAAAGGAGCTTATGAGTTAGTGGAATATGACGGTATCCCTTTGAGTGAAACCAGAAATGGGTTGTACTTAAAGAAGTACTATGCTTAAGATCACATGTGCATGAGTGCTTGTATTTTATTGTATCATACTTTTTGTTACTTATTGTATCATACTTTTTGTTGCTTTAGTATGCTTTTTCATTATTTGGTCTCTGCCCTCGATCGCTTATCTTGCGTTGTGCTTGGTTTCCAGATGTTGGAGTCTTTGCCACCCCACATTGGCTTCACCGATGGTGTTAGTCGCAGTACTTAGAACCTTGCTTCTACTGCATGGGCAATTTACGCCCCTACAAACGAACTTATCAGTCTACGAGGTGTGTGCCTCGGTCAGACGACCAATAATATTGTAGAATATAGCATCATCATCGAATTGTTGATTGATGTTATTTCACTTGATATCCACCACCTGGTTATACGACTCGATTCGCAGCTAGTAGTACTACAGTTAAGTAACGTCTATGCTATCTGAAGTTCTACTTTATTATGGGTATATTTACGAATTCGCCTCTTGGAACGTTATTTTGATTATATTGAATATCAACACATTCCTATATGTCTAAATACATTAATTGATGCATTAGCTAACTATGTGTTAGACAGACATTTGGGACATTTATAAACCAATCACACATCACATGTATAACACAACACAAAATAAGCTGGTAGAAGCAGTATATATGTATATAACGATCAAAAGTTTTTCCAAAAAGTTTTTGTCCAAGGATCACAATCTCAAAATACGAAGCCCATAGTTTCTACAAAAATAGCATCATGGATGATGCTCATGATAACACACAATTGCTTGGGCTACCCTATGGAGAAATCGACTGAGAGACTTTGACACGCCCATAGTATGGCGCTGGTAATATCTCGAGATCTCCCCAATAGCAATGTCTGGCACATCTGCGGTCAACCCCTCCAATTTTTGTTCCATTGCCTCATAGTCTTTGGCATCCCATCTCGCCACTGGAGCCACTTCTCCTTGCCTTTGAATGGGAGACATTCCTGGAGGTCGATACGGCCCCACATCTATGCCATCAAAAATAATTTTTTTGGATTAATTCTTGGATAAACATAAAAAAATTTCATATGATAAAATTTGCAAAAACATTTAAAAAGAACAAAATGTGTACTTATTACCAAAAGTGATCCGTACCCAAACTGCTTCAAGTCACCCTTTATGCACTTCGTCAATTGTCTCTTCATACTACGGAGAACTGCATCCAACTAGTTCAAGACCCGAGGCTCTGTGCACTCTATGGCGTATTGGAAATAGCTCTGGAGAGCCATGTGCGGAGCTGTGCTCACAGCCATGCGTGCAATAGTAAACAAGATCGTCTGTAGGGTCAGATCTTGGACCCCCAAATGGAAACCTTACCCTTGCTTCTCTTTGCCTCGGGAACACAATATTGGCGACAATACTCACTCATAGGGAGTTCGTCGCCTCTAACTTCAGTCAAAGTAGCATGGTATCCACGCCGTGACAACCCCATTAGAAAATATATATCCTCAATATCTATTGTCAGCGTATGGACTCCCACATGAAATAATTGTTGATCCACGTCCCACATGTGGACTAGGTATTCCAACAACCTGAGTTGGGCTCTCATGCCCGGAATCCTGAAAATTTTCAAGAGCCCACAGTCCCGGAGGGCAGCGACTATACTCGGGTCATTCCCGGCAATGGCATCATCCTCCTCATGTTCTCTTTCTCTCCATTCCAACATTGTGATGGTCAAACACCTGCAAAAGAGCCATGAGAGGGAAGTCAACAACTTGTTTTAAACTCTTGCATAATTTTTATTGAGAAAAACCTTACTTTAAAATCCATTTTTCGGCCCCCGCAGGTGAGCCTTTTGCACAGTGCGAGATTCTCGCAGGTCCCGCATGGCCCGCCTACGAGAATGCTTGGGCGCATGTTCCGACCCTAAAATGGACTCAAAACCCAAAAAATTACCAATAAAAACCAAAAATAAACCATGGAAAAGTTAGAGAATCAAGAGATTACCTCATTGGCTGAAACTGTTTGCCAAATGATCGCTTGTGCCTCCCGCGATCGAGCAAATAAATTTGGGGGAAAATGAGGTATGTTTGACAAGTTTTTGGGAAAAGTAACAATGAAATGGTAAAAAGTCCTTTTTATCCATATTTATTCACTTTTTACTATTTTTTATTGATTTTTATATTATTTTTATTACTTTGTCTATAAAACCTAATACCCTAATAGCCTTGTGAGTGTGGTTTTTCATAGATATTGCAACTTCGAAGTCTGAACGAGGGGGTACGGGTGTTTTTTCTTTTGTCGCATGTACAACTACTTTTTTAGGGTTTTTTAGAGAAAACCTCAAGCTCAGTCTTCGTTCGTTCTTGCGCTCGAAAATATATGAGAATGTAACCAAGTATACTTTTTCTCATCTTTTCGTACTCGTTATGGTAACACGAAAATGACGAACGCAAAGGAGTATCCTTTAAGCTCTTTTCACGCTCCATAAAAACGAAAAGATTGCCGAGCGATCTTGTTCTTTTCATGCTCGTTAAAGTATTTGAAGAAAATGTTCAATGGGCGATAGTTTATCACTTTTTCGGTCTCGTCGAACCTTTTACGAAAAAGGAATTGGGAGAGTTCTCTTTAAGTGTTTTTCAGACTCTCAAAACATGAAAAACCTCTGATTTTTCTATCCTTGGACTTGTTAAACAAACATCAAAATACCTGCAATGGGACCAAACCACTCCTTCCTAGGGTTCGTTAAATGTACTCCGAGGGACTCATATGAAGGATGAGCTTACATCAACAAGAATATGTTATCCTCCTCAAGCTTGTGTAAAAATAAATATGTACTCGCCAAAAATGGTGGGGGCAATTTTGGGAAAGGGATGTGTTTTCATATTCATATTAATGGCAGTAAGCGTTGCTCTTGAACATGACACCCCCTATTCGTCATTTGAATCCAGGTTGGGAAATCCATTTGTCTCTCGTCCGACTTGCTACAAGGTCATATCTTGGGTCGTCTTTGAGTCATTGCTGCCAAGTCCTTGGTCGTGTCATTCATATGTTCAAGAGAAGTTCAAATGAGCCCTCTATTGAGTTGGCCATCTACAGTTGTCCATTATTACTATGTTGGCCTTCCCTGTGTCTGTTTCAACTCTTATTTATACTTTGTTTCACCCTCAAAATCTGTTACTTATTTCGTTTCGTTGATGGGGGATACATCAAGGCCCTCCTGTGACGAGTCTTGTTCCATCGACTCCAACTCATTATCTGGAAATGAGACTTAGAAATCATTTAGTACCTTGGAACCTACATGTCTTAATGGAAGGTCTCTTCGCTTTCGACAAGGGTTTCACATCATTGATCCCTAATAGAGAGATTCCACCGAGTGCTCGACTTCAGCTCATTCATTCGCATTCATTCAGATTGTACTTCGGTACCTTGGGAGTCATTGATGTCAATGGTGATTTCCCTCGCACTTGTTAATAGTTTTCATCAATGATCGGTAATCAAGTGGTTTCTACCATGTTCGACTTCAGCACATGTAATCGCATGGCTAGATTCGTACTTTTAGGTGACGGGATTGAAGACCCTGGGTCTCATTTTTTTTATCCAGGTTGCGATGGAGTATGTATGATTTGTATCGACACATAGATCCACTTTGTATGTCACGTGGCTATGTCGTCTTAATTCAAGTCTTCTCACATAGATCCACAGTGTATTCCTGGTCGCTATGTAGCATTTTGACGACATGGATCCATGATGTATGATTGGTGGCCATGACCTACGTGTATGATTCCATTCATTTGTGATCTGAGCATGGGAATGCCTACCTCAGAACTGGTATTATATTTTGTAGATTCTTGGTTGTTTACAGGTTTTCGATTAGGTGCGCTCCTTGCTTCTAACACACACACGCATTTTACAAAGTATCTCGGTTGTCACAAGTTCCAACCTCATACTATGGGGGGAATTCTGTTACACATTATTTTGGTCACTCTGGTGATGTCTCTACAAGTGATGTATTCAGGCTCCCACAAGGACTTTTTGCCTGAGAAAAGTGGTTATTGTCTTCTTCCAAAAAATAGATTTTTAATATGAGTTCGCAGGCTGCCTATGTTATAGGGTATGGAAATCCTTCATTCTCGCAGGCAAACCACACTTAGGGTGCGAACTATTCGCAGTCTGCTCTATAGGTAGGGTGCAAACCTGTTTCAAATCTTGGAAAAGAGAAGAGGTCACGAAGGTTCTAGAAGGGAATCTTCTAGAAAATGAGTTGGCATTCGCATGGTTGGCATCCTACTGACTTCTCAGATTTAGTGGGATCATCCTCATCCATTTAACCGTCTCTCCTTCTCCTATATATTGACATGTTTCTCATGGAAAATGTTAAGTAAGATTGAATGAAGAATTGGTGAAAGAATTGTGTGAAGAACTCTGTTTGAACATAAGCTTGAAGACTTTATTTGGTCTATCAAGTTGTATTACATCTTCTTCATGCAAGTGTAGAGAAAGTGTGTGTGTTGAAACCAAGGGTCACTGAAAGGAATCTTGCGACATCAAGGCGATCCAGTTGTATCTTCTACTTTCATTTAATATAATACAACGGCATGTCCCTTTTCCATAAAATCACTCTTATTTTATTGCATAACTCCTTGATCATATGCATAGGTTGACATTGAATATACTTTGCTATCTTCACTTTGGTTGGTTTGTGTTGTCTTGGACCTAATTTCACAAGAGCACCGGAGCGAAGCGGGAACAACAGAGACCTAAGGAAGCGATATAAATGTATGTCACTCATTCCTTCTTATTAGTAGATTCAATGACTGCAACTTAGGGAAAGAGTCATGTCCTGTCTTGTTTTGTTCTAGATCTAGGTGGATCTAGGGAGATCTGTTAGTGTCCGCACCTACCGATTTATCCGATAACACAAGGTCAGAAGGATTTATAATATTTTTCATTTCCTTAAATGTTTTATTTTTACTAGCTTTGATTAGATTTTCAAAGATCAAGTGTCCCATTATTTTGTGCCACAACCATATTTCATCTACTTGACTCATGTAACATTCTTCTTCTTCTTTAATATCTAAAATATATACATTACTTGAAGTTCTTAGTGCAATAACTACTAATTTTCCTGATCCTTCCTTCATGATTTCACATTTCTGGGAGTAAAAAATGAGTATATGTCCTTGATCACTAGTTTTTATTACACTTAGAAGATTAGGCTTCCAATTTTCAACTAGTAGCACATTTTCTGCTTTRTTTTKCTTGTTTCCCAAAGTGACTGTGTGTTTTCCAAGTATTGTGGAAGATTCATTATCTCCAAATGTGACACTTCCTTTTTCCTTCTTTGTCAGATGGAGAAATTTTCTTTTATCTCCTTTCATATGCTTGGAGCATCCACTGTCAATACACCACTGACACTTTTTGTTCTTGGCATACATGGCTACTTTACATTTTGTTACCTTTTCTTCCACATGTTTTTCTTTCCATATATTTTTATATTTATTGTTAGGAATGATTTTCTTCAAGTATTGCATTGAAAATCTACATTCACTGACTTTATGACCATAATTGTTGCACTTGTGACATTCACCATTGTAATCTTGTAAAGGATTATAGTTTCTTTTCTCTGCATTATTCTTGTTTCTATTATATCTTTGGACATTTTTAGGATTGTACTTTATATAGGCTTTACAATGTACTGCTTTATGTCCAAAATTATTGCAAGAGTAACAATATCCAAGGAAGATATGTTGATATCTATTAGGGGGAGTTCTTCTGATCCTTGTGTTCTTTTTGTCTTCTTTTTCTTTTGTAGGGGGTGCTGATTTTTGTTTATTAGGAACACTCTTTAATGATACCATATTCCCCTTGTTATCTTCCCTTTTTAAGGGGATTCTAAGAGCATCTGCATAACTGATTAGTTGTTTGTTAGTCTTCTATTTTGCAAACATTGAATCTGGATCATATCCCAGTTCTGTTTTATCATTGGGTGATCTTTGACTATTAAGAATGTCATTCAATATTTTTGAATTGTTCTCAAATCTTGATTGGTTGTTACCTTTCTCATGTTCCCTCTTTAGTTGAACACTTTCAGTCTCTAGCTTCTTACAATCTTGTTGTTTTTCATTGAGTTGTTTAATCAAGACTTCCTCATTTCTCTTGGCTTCTCGAAGTTGAGTCTTCGGGTCAATGATGATTTTATTCGATTCTTTGATGGTTTCTGAAACTTCCTTTTATATTAATTGTTGTGCTTCTTCAAATTCTAGAAGTTGTACCCTTAGTAACCTGTTCTTATTTTTATACTTTCTAAGTTAATCCAGAGCATTGATTAGTTTTTCTTCTAGGTATACTTCTCCTTCATCCTCAAAGTTTTTTTCAATTTCAAAAGTATTTTTAGAAAGATTATCTTAGGTGTATATACCCATAAATATATGTTCTAACTCTTCATATTCACTTTCTTTAGATGAATTGCTATCCTCTTTGGTGCAAAAGGTATTCTTCTTTTTGTTTTTGGGTTTTCCCTTTTTATGGTATTTTTTATTGTAAGCTTCTTCATCATCATTATCTTCTTGTTTGGGATAGGGACATTTGTTAGAGAAGTGTCCAATTTTTCCACAGTTGAAGCATTTGAAAGGTAACTTCCCTTTGTATTTTCCAGACCCTTTCTTGAGTTTTCGTATAAAGTTGGCCTCTTCTTCATCCGATATATCTGAGTGATTTTTATTTGGCACATGCTTATGGTTCCTTGTTTCTTTTGATGCTTTGAAGGTTGTTTCCCTTTTTGATGACTTTTATTTCCCGATTCTCATTTCATATGCTATAAGAATCCCATGAAGTTCATCCATTGTAAGGATTTCAAGGTCTTATCGATATTCCAAGGTATATACCTTGGCATAATATCTCATTGGTAATGATCTCATCACCTTTTGGA
>JASDQU010100741.1:785420-823331 GCA_032191745.1 Picea mariana | reverse complement strand
GGGTGATAGTTTATCACTTTTTTGGTCTTGTCGAACTCTTTTATGAAAAAAGAACTGGGAGAGTTCTCTTTAAGTGTTTTTCATACTCTCAAAACATGAAAAATCCCCGAGTTTTCTATCCTTGGACTCGTTAAAAAAACATCGAAAGACCCGCAATGGGACCAAACCACTCCTTGCTAGTGTTCGTTAAATATACTCCAAGGGACTCGTTCGAAGGATGAGCTTACATCGACAAGCATATGTTATCCCCCTTAAGCTTGTGTAAAAATAAAGAGGTACTCGCCAGAGATGGTGGGGGAAATTTTGGGAAAGGGATATGTTTTCGTATTAGTATTAATGGAAGTAAGCGTCTCTCTTGAACATGACACCCCCTATTCGTCATTTGAATCCGGGTTGGGAAATCCATTTGTCTCTCGTTTGACTTTCTACAAGGTCATATCCTGGGTCGTCTTTGAGTCAGTGTCGCCAAGTCCTTGGTTGTGTCATTCATATATTCAAGAGAAGTTAGAATGAGCCCTCTATTGAGTCGTCCATATGCAGTTGTCCATTCTTACTATGTCGGCCTTCCCTGTGTCTATTTCAACCTGTATTCATACTTTGTTTCACCATCAAAATTTGTTACTTATTTTGTGTCATTGATGGGGGATACATCAAGGCCCTCCTGTGATGCGTCTTGTTCCGTCGACTCCAACTCATTATCTGGAAATGAGACCTAGAAATCATTTAGTACCTTGGAACCTGCATGCCTTAATGGTAGGTTTCTTCACTTTCGAAAGGGGTTTCACATCATTGATCCCTGATCGAGACATTCTGCCAAGTGCTCGACTTCAGCTCATCCATTCACATTCGTTCGGATTGTACTTCGATACCTTAAGAGTCATTGACATCAATGGTGATTTCCCTCGCACTTGTTAATGGTTTTCATCAATGATCGGTAATCAAGTGGTTTCTACCATGTTCGACTTCAGCAGATGTAATCACATGGATAGATTCGTACTCTCAGGTGATGGGATTAAAGACCCTGGGTCTCATCTTTTTGATCCAGGCTGCGATGGAGTATGTATGATATGTATCGACACATAGATCTACTTTGTATGTCACGTGTCTATGTCTTAATTCAAGTCTTCTCACATAGATCCATAGTGTATTCCTGGTGGCTATGTAGTATTTTGAGGACATGGATCCACGGTGTATGAATGGTGGCCATGACCTACGTTTATGATTCCATTCATTTGTGATCTGAGCATGGGAATGCATACCTCAGAACTGGTATTATATTCTGCAGATGCTTGGTTGTTTACAGGTTTATGATTAGGTGCGCTCCTTGTTTCTGACACACACACACTTTTTACAAAGTATTTTGGCTGTCACAAGTTCCAGCCTCATACTTTGGGGGAATTTTGTTACACATTATTTTGGTCACTCTGCTGATATCTCTACAAGTGATGTATTCACACTCCCACAAGCAATTTTTTCCTGAGAAAAGTGACTGTTGTCTTCTTCCAAAAAACACATTTTTAAGATGAGTTCCCAGGATGCCTATGTTATAGGGTGCAAAAATCCTTCATTCTCGCAGGCAACCCACACTTAGGGTGCGAACTATTCGCAGTCTGCTCTATAGGTAGGTTGAGAACCTATTTCAAATCTTGAAAAAGAGAAGAAGTCACGAAGGTTCTAGAAGGGAATCTTCTAGAAAATGAGTTGGCATTCGCATGGTTGGAATCCCACTGACTTCTTAGATTTAGTGGGATCATCCTCATCTATTTAACCATCTCTCCTTCTCCTATATATTGAAAGGTTTCTCATGGAAAAGATTAAGCAATATTGAATGAAGAATTGGTGAGAGAATTGTGTGAAGAACTTTGTTTGGATGGAAGCTTGAGGACTCTATTTGGTCTATGAAGTTGTATTAGATCTTCTTCATGCAAATGGAGATCAAGTGTGTGTGTTGGAACCAAGGGTCACTGAAAGGAAGCTTGGGACATCAAAGTGATCTGGTTGTATCTTCTACTTTCATTTAATATAATATAGTGGCATGTCCCTTTCCCATAAAATCACTCTTATTCTATTGCATAACTCCTTGATCATATGCTATCTTCACTTTGGTTGGTTTGTGTTGTCTTGGACTTGATTTCACAAGAGCACCGGAGAGAAGTAGGAAGAACAGAGACCTAAGGAAGCGATATAAAGGTATGTCACTCATTCCTTATTAGTAGTAGATTCAATGACTTCAACTTAGAGAAAGAGTCATGTCTTGTCCTATTTTGTTCTAGATCCAGGTGGATCTAGGGAGATCTGCTAGGGTCTGCACCTACTGATTTATCTGATAATAGGTATTGGTTATGATGTTTAATTTTTAGAGTGATGAGATGGGACCCTTCCTAAATTTTGGTGTTGTGTCTTGATTTCGAGGTCGATTGATTTCAAGAAAGATAACAAAACAATAAGTCACATACACTTTGGGTTGTCATTGAAAAGGTAGGTCTAATTCCTTTAAAGTGTACTATTTCTTTGTTGAATTTTAGAAGGCCTTCAACACATTACCTGGGGACTTACTTGTTGAGCAAATTCATGCATTGGGGTAACCTATCTCCTTGTTTTTACATAAATGAGACTTTATGAGATTGTTGTGGGAAAATTTTGCACATCTTGGGGTGTCTCCAAGCATACAGAGAGTACCAATGGATTCAAAAAAGGATGTCCTCTTCCCTCATTCTATTTGGTTTCTATGTTGATGAAATCCAAAATTTTATCAAGGAGTCCATTTGGGGGAAGGATGAATATTTTATTCATTGGGGCCTTATCTCACACCTACCATTTTTAGATGATGCAATTTCATTATCCTCCATTTTTTAGGGGTTATAATGGCAATTGGATGCATTGGGTCGGATTTATGATCTTTGGCAGTTAATATTTAATCTTGGGAAAACCAAGTTTGAGGTTTTCAATACAATCAAAGAGTCCCTTTGTAGACATTATCTTTCCTTTTAAGGGTAATCTGTGGAGATCACCACCTCCTATACTTATTTGGATCTTGTCTTCACAGAACCCAACATTGGCATGAAACATGCATCCCAACCATAAGTTCGTTGAGGGTTCGCATATCTAACTTTGTTAGAGAGACAATTCTTTCAAATTCTCTTATAGGACATTCCATCGAAGATGAAGAACTTCAATGCCATCACTAAGTGTAGTGTCTTATATGGATCTAAGATTTGGAGCCCCAATCTTAGTTACATGTAGTGGTATCACTTCAAAAGGATTCAAAGTATCATTCTCTAGTGTCTTATAATAAAAACAAATCACCCCTCGATATGTCATACAAGCTAAATTTGGTACATACCCCCTTCACTTTGAGATAGCCTTCAAGGTCCTCAATTATCTTCACAAGGTACAATAAATTGTTGACTTCCCTTTAGGATAGGTGAGATTCGCATACATGGCACTCTTCTCTTATGAGAGGCTCTCCTTGCTTATTCAAGTAAGCTACTAACCTTGTTGATCTTTTTAGGTGTAATTAATACTTGAAGTGGTGGGTATATCAATAAACCCCTTGATATGCCATACAACATAAATTTGGTACATACCCCCTTCACTTTGAGATATACTTCAAGCTTATCATTTATCTTCACAAGGTACAACAAATGGTTGAATTCCCTTTAGGATAGGTGAGATTCCCATACATGTCACTTTTCTCTTGTGAGAGGCTCTCCTTCCTTACTCAAGTAAGCTAGTGACCCTATTGATTTTTTGAGATGTAGTTAATTATTGAAGTGATGGGTATATCAATAAACCCCTATTACCTAAGAACTTAAACATTAATCTCAGAGCCCATAATCCCTAATATATTATCCATTAAACTACCTAACCCATAAGCACCAAATTCCTTATTTCTTGACCCTTTGTTAGGGAGTATTAATTTACAAAGTCAAAAAAATTGGTTTCGTTGATTAAGTCTTGTGGTTATATATTGGCTTCTTAAAATCCATGTGTCAAGGTCCTAGGATCAATGTCCCATGATTTTTTGTTTTTAGTTCATTAACTTATGAGTCATGTCTATAGGGTTAGAGTTTCATTCCAAGTCATAGTTAAAGTGGCCAGTCTTGTCCCAAGGTCAAGTAAGTTTCTTACATGATCCTTTTTCATCATTTGAGAGGGTGAGTCTTAAAAAAATTACACCATGTCATAATAGGGTCATGTGAGAAGGTTTTCATGTGCACTAAATTTTTTATATCTTTCTCAATCCAGTTTGTACCTTTTGAAAACATGTAACCAATCAATTTCAAATGCACTACAAAATCTCCTAGATTTCCATAGCGACTAAGCTATCATGTCAAATCACTTTAAAGCTCTCCATAATGGTCAGGAAATCGTGGGAATGAGGTCATGTAAGTTGGTACAGTGATTTTAAATCAAGGTTTATAGGTCATGTGGACTTTCCTCTTTTAAATTATAGAATTTCTAATTTTCTATGAAACTATGACAATCGCTACGAAATTTCCTAAAGTTGCTGCGAAACTATGCTAGTTATTCAAGTTTTATACAAAACTAGGCACATTGGTGTTAATGGTTAGATTTTCTTTGTTTGTGGGCTATTTTTATTTTTTTGTTTTGTTTGAATAGTCAGCACTGAATTGGGCGCCATTAGTGTCGGATTTAGCACTGACTATTGGAAACAAATGTAATCAATTTGGGGCGCTAAATGGGACACAAATTGCGCCTAATTTATTGCCTAGTTTAAAATTCTTCAATCCTTCACTTCACTTCACATTTAATCCTCCTTTGTATGTGATTGATATTTGTATAATGGTGCAGTTGAGTGATGCATGTGGGTCTATTTGGGCTGGAAATTGGACATGGCCTAACTTACTTTCCCTTGCTCTAGACCTCAACCCCTTCTCAAGCATGAGCGATGTATAGAGTTGGGAATTATGTTGGTAATTAGTTATGTTAGTCAATTAGGAAGAAGTATGGAAACAATGGAGCATTGGCATTGAAAAAATGAGTGTTGCGTCTTGTCTGAGCTTAGAGAGACAAGGAGAGGAGTGCAAAGGTGTGAGAGGGAAATAATAGAAACATAGTGTAGTATAATCGATCATTTTCTATATAGGTGAAAATATTAGTTTGAGAGGCCCATTAAAAATAGAAATTGCACTAGGAACACTTACATAGTTAACACGACAAAGCACACACTAAAAATCTAGGAATGGGAAGAACGAAGTTGAAGTATTGGTAAAACTTTGATATTTTTTTCGTATGTATATTGTCTTTCTTGGAGGACTTGGACTTGGTGTTGAGCTTAAACTTAGGCTTGTTGAAGAACTTAATCTTCTAATAGTGCTTGTCAAAGAATGAGGATAAGGTGTTATGTCATTTTCTATTTGAAAAAATCATTGGTTTTTCTTGTTTTTATCCTTGTTTCCATTGCCACAACCCCTCTTCATTAAAGAGTGCATCATGAATTTCAATCATCTTATTGGTTAAAATATTATAAAATTTGTTTGTTCTTTTCCTTTTTTTTTTTTTCTTTGTTTCTTTGTAATCTAGGGTTTTTACTTGGTTGATATATCAATCTAGGTTTGCTAGATCTAAGTTTGTTTTCATTGCTATATCTACTAATACCTAGATCTAATTGGAGATAAAAGTTGATCTCATGCTACATATTTCAAGTTGGCACTTGTTTTGTCTATAGACCTTGTTTACATTTCTTAATTATGGGATATAACCCTAGGTGAAAAGGTAACTTTAAAACTTGTTGAATCTCATTATCTCTTTGGTTACCTTTTAAATTCATGCTTGGAAGTACAAATTGAATGCTAGTCTTGTTAAATACCCACATGCAGATGCTTATAATCCAAGATTAAGTTTCCTCCATGATCTATATTATTAGGGAAAATAAATCGGTTCCTAATCCTAGTGAACGATTTAGTTAACAAGTGAAATGTTTTGTGCTCGAAAGGCCCGATGGCCAGGGTTTAGTGTCTCTATTTCAGATATGAATACATTTGTGGAAATATAAGGTGTTGTATGGTATGATAACCTTTCTTTCTTTTCTCCTAAAAAATATCTTGAGACCTATGTTATATTTCTGAGCACTGTTTACAAGGGTTTGTGACTTGTGTAGAGTCAAAATTATAGACCTATCTTTTTTCTTTAATTTGCAACATTTTGGTATATTGTGCATCTAAAACAAATTTTAAACCAAATTGATTCTAAGGGAGGCCCAATGACCTCACTAAATACCAAAGCATTTCCCTCTCTTTGTTCATTGTTCAGGGGTTTGTCCAAACTACATAGGTTATAATCCATGCTTGGTCAATGGTATATGCTTAAAAAATACTAATATAGCTGGCTAAAATGACATTTTACAGATTTCTATTTCTTTATTTTATGACCAACAAACTGTGATTTTTCTGTGGCTTTACTTTATGTTTAAAATCTTGTGAAAACATATATTGTAAATTACTCTAAATCAACAAAAATAGAATTTCATTCCATGATATGAGTCGACAACCTCCTTGAAAGATCAAGCACATGCTAAATATAGGGCCCCAAAGCTAGGGCACTCCTCACGAATATATCTCAACCATTGAATTCAAAACACACTTTCCAAGGAATGCACCTTAGGTATATGTACACTAGAGTGAGGGCACACTATCTCAAGGAGTATCAATCAATGAGCAATAAAATCTAGGGAAAACCCTTGGTAGATGGGTACCCCTCTCCATGAATGTGATAAGGGTAAAAAAAGAGTGAACCATATATGTAAGACCCTCATCAAGCCCAGTTCTCTATCAATATCCATATGTAATATGCAAGCCTCCAGATATGCAATGATTACGCAAGAGATGATGCTAAATGAAAAAATAAGTATCAAATCCACAACCGATAGCCATCGAGACCCACATCCCCCAAACAAAACGTTCTTGGGAAGGGTCTTCAAAATAGTACAATGACTCATACAATATGAGGGGTAACATGTAGAATATGTCAGCCATATGTAAGACAATTGATTTAGGAGACCGCTATTGCAAGATGAGGCAAGAGGGAATATTTAAGAGTTATTAGAAAAATTGCAAATGACAGCATGTCATGCTTCAAGCAATTAAAAAAAATCCTTTGTGAAAAAAGGGATAAGTTAGCTCGCGTGGTAGATGAAAGCACTATATATATATTACCAAATGAAGCACTGTTACACCATATATGGACTTCATGCATTTTTCAATGGAAGACATCATTAATGCACGTATCTCACAATGATTTGAATAAACACGTATCTCATAATCATTTGAATAAGCAACTTTGTTCACTTCATTATTTTTAATTTGTTTGGATTTTAATGTTGGGAATACATTTTTTATTATGTTTTATTAAGAACTAAACATAAAATAATTAAACAAAATAAAATATTTTAGTCACCTAGAATTAGGTGAAAATTTAATAAATTAAAGTTATATTTTAGTTTCCTATTTCATATCAAAATATAAATATTCAATCTCAATGATTTAACTAAGTTTTAAAATCCTCGCATACCGTCAATGGATTCTCCTAGTCTAACCATGTAAAATTTCATCGCATATAATCACATTTTGAAGAAATTTCAATGTTGGCACCATTCACTACTCACTGTACTGGGTCAGTTGATGACATTGTAGATGAGAGTGTTGGAAGACATTCCATGACATTTTAGGAGAGTTTCGACCAATATTTTGTAGATGGGAATCATGAATTGTGAAAATGATCATACCACATAATGAAGGTTCATGCAAACGTGGAGGGTGTTAAAGATTATGCCGGGAGATCATGCATCCTTGACTCTTGAAACTATCACATACCATCAAGGCATGTGTCTCATCTAACCATGTAAAATTTCAACCTAACCCCTAACCCCTAAGCCATTGAATCTTAAAGCCTTAATCCCTAATCCGTAAGCCCTTAAGCCCTCAACCTTAGTTAGTCACTAATACCTTAACAAAAAATCCCTAAATCCCCTAAACCCCAATCCATCGACCCTTAAACACTTAAATCCTAACCCCTAATCCCTTAATCAATAAACCCATATTCCCTAAGAACTTAAACATTAATCCCCTATCCCATAATCCCCAAGACATTAACCATTAAACTACCTAACCCATAATCTCCAAATCCCTTATCTCTTGACCCTTAATCCCTTAAACCATAACCTCTTATTCCTTAACCCTTAATCCATGTACCCCAAATCACTAAATCACATAATCCTCAAATCCCCTATCCACTTAACCCCTAACACCTCAAATTATTAATTATTTAGGCACATTTGGCACTAAACCCCATTCACCTGTTACCATGCGACAATGGTGGATTACATTGGTGATGGGCATGTTGAAAGACATCCCATGACAATTCAAGTGAGTTTCAAAAAGCATTCCATAGATGTGAATGATGGATGATGACAATGATACTGCATGATGAACGTTGATGCAAGAATGGATGATCTCAACGATTATGTGGGGACATCATGTATCCTTTAGTCTTGAAACCCTCAGATACTTTCAAGGCATGTGTCTAGTATAACCATGTCAAATTTCAATGCATATAGGAACAGTTTGAGTAAGTTTCAATGTTGGCCCCATTCACTACTCACCTTGTGACATTGGTGATTGGCATGTTGGAAGAGGTTCCATGAAATTTAAACAGAGTTATGACAAAGCCCTAAATCCAATAACCCCTAATCCATTGATTCTTAAATCCTTAATACCTAATCCCTAATTAACCCTTAAGCCCTCAACCTTTGTTAATCACTAATCTCTTAACAAAAAATGCCTAAATACCATAACCCCTAAGCCATCAACCCTTAAACACTTAAAAATAATCCTTAATCCCTTAATCCATAAACCTCTATGCCCTAAGCACTTAAACATTAATCCCCTATCCCATAATCCATAATCTATTAAGCATTAAACTACCTAACCTGTAAGCGCCAAATCCCTTATCTGTTGACCCTTAATACCTTAAACCCTAAACCCTAATCCATTAACCCTTAATCCGTGTACCCCAAATCCCTAAATACCATAATCCTCAAAGACCCTATCCACCTAACTCCCAAAACCTCAAATAATTAACCCTTTAGGCTAATATGGCTACATCTAGTGCTACTTCTATTGTAATTTTTGGCACCAAATGGGGCGCTAAAGAAGGCGCTAAAGGGGGCACTATTTCTAGCGCTAAAGGGGGTGCTATTTCTGGCACTAAATGGGGTACAATTTTCATCACTAAATGGGGAGAAATTTCCGCCGCTAAATGGGGTGCAATTTCCGGTGCTATTAGCGCCTAAATTTTGTGGTTAGTACAAAAAAAACCATAAATAGATCCATCCCGATAAATAGCCCCAACTTTTTAAAACAATTGAAGAAAAATACACTAAAACCAACTTTGGAAGAAAAAAGAGAGAAAAAATGGGAGCAAATCATAGAGATTTGTTATAGTGATATAAAATCTCACTCTATCACTACTTTTTGATCCATTGTCAATGTGTCCACTACACAAGCTAGCTTCTGGAAGGTAGATGGGTCTTTGTTCATGCGATACAAGTCAAGTATTGTGGCAATTAATTGCCCTAATATTTAAGGCATTTAAACATGTTGTATTTAAGTTTCTTTTAATTATAAACCGCCTACTTGGACATTATTCCTTTGACCTTGTTTCACCTTGGTGAGTTTCATATATCTCGTAGTAAGTTGAAAATATTTGGGGAAGGTTTGTGACTAGGGGTCCCTTAAGGGGTTATCATACCATTCCCCACCACACTTACCACTTTCCTCTCATTACACTCCCATCATATTGTCCTCTTCTACGCCCTTTGACTTTAGTTACCCAAGAATGGAATGTACCTGATTCCATGGGAAGAAGGGGATGAAAGCCTATAGGGATTGGTGTTGGATAAAAAGATAAAATCCTATATATAGACATCACATATGCCTCACCCATGGATCCCTTAGAAATCAATGAAAGGGTCACCTAAAAAAATAAATGATAATGAATGCTTAAGGGGTTAGTTGGAGGATGGGAAGTCTCATTACTATTTGGACTATCATGATCATGGGTATTTAGTGGTATGACATTACCATCATTTGGTCACCAAGCCAGGGTAGTGGCTCCCAGTTACACAATTGAGAGAAAGGGGTCTCATCATGAGATAGCCTTCTCATTTATGCGAGGTACTTGTGAGTGACACTGTCATTATTTGGATACGATGCCAGGACAATGTCCTTCAACTTGTTCCTTAAAGCATGAAATAAATAAATAATGGAAAGAAAATCGTCTTGACAAAAGTGCATCACAAACGAAGGTGCCACACACCCTCTACAAAGGAACCGATTAATGAGATAATACCATATCTTGTATGTCATGAAACTCACCGAACTATGAAGTCTAAACCTCTTCCACCTCATCACCCACTACATAACATTGGAAGGCATACTTGGGAGAATCCTATACTTGAGGGCTTTGGTCTACTCAATAGGACTCCTATGACACCCCTCCCATATTTAAACTTGGTCAATTATATAGGGTTTTGATAATTTGTTTAATTTTATGAGGTATTTTTGATGCACATGTTTAGGTTCCTTTCTTATTATATGTGGTTGAAACTTGCCATGATATCTTTGACTTGATATATTTGGAGGGCGTACCTTTTTGTTTAGCAGGACCTTACTTGGTAATCAGTTTTGGGAGAACAAGCATAGCTTAGGCTTCCATGGGGAAATAATCCCACATCATCGATTCCTAGGGCCCACATGAAAGATGATAGTGGCATTCCTTTGGAGACCTATAATAAATCATTATGGGCCTAACCTAGCCTCTACCACCCAAACGACTCACCTAAGAGAGGAAAAATGTCACCTCCTTGAGGGTTGACATAATGAAGGGGCTAGAGTTTGGTGGTGATGGAGGTACACATTGACACTTGGGATATTTTTATTTTAGGAGACAGGGATTGAAACTATCACATGACAAGGAGGCTCAAGGAGCCCCAACGACCTCCATCTTCCTCTCCAATGACTTGCTCACGTGCCAAAATGTCCCCTAAAGGAGTGACATCATCTTGTTTTCAGGGTTTCTTTTGTGTTAACACGAAAATTAAATATTATTATTTGATGCAAAGGGTAATATAAGAGTTGTTGGCCCCTTATCTTAATTTTTAGCCTTGCTAAGTGGACAAACTATGTTTTAAGGTTTTTGTATAAATAGATATCATGTGAATCTCATTTCATAACATAACTCTCCCATTTTGAGAGGTACTTGGCTGAAATTTTCTCCCTCTTTGGAAAATATATATCTATTATGATTTTTTTTATGGTTTATATTTACTATTATATGGATGGATTATGTTCTAGCTTTCTTGGAGGATTATTTTCTTTCTTATAGTGGAATTTTCTTGGTAAATTAGGGTTTCATCTTGTTAATGCTTCAACTTGGTAAGTATTTCATGGTTATTGCTCTCTTTTCTTGGTTTTAATATTAATGTGATGATATATTCAGGTGTATAATGGAATAAACCCCCCTCCAAGTACATTTTTATTGTTTGGAATAATCTATTGTCAAAACGATACTAGGAGGAGTAAAAAGGTTTAGACCCTCCTATGTTTTCCTTGTTGGTTAGGGTTTTCCTTGTGGACTAAAAGGGTTTACACCCCCAAGGAATTAAATAATCCAACTTTTTTTATCAAGAGAATCCATTTACCTAATGGTTAGAGGAACTAGTTCAATTTCACTAGAGAAATAAAATCTTGCATTTCTAAACGTGAAATTTTGGAATTTTGAGATTGTCTAAATTGGAAAGTGATCATTGTTCCTAAGGAACCTTTGAGCCACCGAGGAGTTTTGTTTCTAAAAGTATTAATTTATGTTGTTACATATTAAATATACATAAATTAGGGATGCATAAACCCTAAAAAAAATCTCTTAATAACTCACAAACCAACCGTCAGAAGTTGCTAAAATCTGCCCCTATAATCTACTAGTCTCAGTGCACTTTTTGGGTGGATTGTTGCCAAGTTTTGGTGGTTGAATTCTTTTCTATAATAAATTATTTTTTACAGCCACAAGGATGATAATTATCACTACAGTAAAGTTTTTATGACATCCTGTCTTTTATTCTAAACTCTTTATTTATTATTCTTGAGTTAAATTAGTCTTTACTAGCTTGTCTTTTTCTTATTCAACTAGACTTTTACAACTTATTTTCCAACACTTATTATATTTTACATGCTGATATATATCACTTATTGTTTCTGAATCTAGGGATAGCAATATTAACTTCATTTTCCACCTAACATATTACAAACATACTTGGATTTTCTTGCATCTCGGGAAGGTACAAGCACTCTCAGTAGGTACCCAAGTACTTGACAACCTTGAACCTTTCCCAAGACTCATTCTTAAGCTTTCTTACATCTAGTAACTTGACCTATAGGGTATTTCATTCATACATATCACATTCCATATCATTTCCCCCTAGGGTCACCGATATTTCCCTTTTGAGGTGACCACTTCACCTCTAAAGTGACGGGAACACCTATCGAAGGTGACAATGGGAAGGTGATCTCTTAGTTGTCGTCATTTTGGTGGGAAGTTTCTAAAAAGCATACCCTATAATCTACTAGTCTCAACGCACATTTTGGGTGGATTGTTGGAAAGTTTTTTTGGTTGACTTATTTTATGTAATAAATTATTTGTTACATACATAAGGATGATAATTGTCACTACAGTAACTTATTTATGACAACCTTTATTTTATGCTAAAGTCTTGCTCATTCATTCTTGAGTTAAACTAGTCTTTACTAGCTTGTCTCTTGTTTATTCAACTAGCCTTTTAGCACTTATTTTGTATCTCTTATTATATTTTCCATGCTCATATATATCACTTTTTATTTTTTCATTTCGTGAAAACAAGATTAACTTTCTTTTCCACCTAACATATTACAAACATACTTGGATTTTCTTGTGCCTCGGTCAGGTACAAGCACTCTCAGTGGGTACCCAAGGACTTGGAAACCTTAATTTCTTACCAAGAATCATTCTTAAGACTTATTCCATACATTAACTTGAACTATAGGGGCTTCCATTCATACATCTCACTTTCCATCTCATTTCCCCCTAGGGTCACTAAGATTCCCCCCTTGTGGTGACCACTTCACCTCTAAAGTGAAGGGAACACCTATATAAGGTGAAAATAGGTAGGTACTATCTTATTTGTATCCATTTTGGTCGTTGTATCAGGATTTTCCCAACCTACAACTTGTGCGATAACATTTTTGCACCATTCCCGAGGACAATTTTGAATCCTCTTTTGAAACCTAATGACACTTTTTCAAGCTATCGCAAATACTTTTCCCTAGTTTTCCTAGAGACTCCACCTAAGGGAATTTCACTTTCCACCCTTGATGATATCTTCTTGAATCTCATCTGGAAACCCCACTTTCCACGAACCCACCTTTTAGTTTTTTCCACCTTTCCATCCTTTGATGAACACTAGTCTCATTTGGTGACTCCATTGAGGTATTACTGTAAGTGATGGAAACATGGCCTCATGGGACTTACCATGGGAATTACATAATGTATATCCTTCTCTTGATGCTCTGAATATCCCTGGATATCCAAATCATTTCTTCACAAAGTCGAGGGAAAATTTCCCTCAATTCAATGGTGATCCAGCTCTAGCAGTCACCCATGTCGTGAATTATATGAAGTATGCTTCAATCCTAGATGTGCTACATGAGGATGTGATAATGAATATTTTTGTATCTTCAATGGAATCAATCAAAGGAATTTGCTTGCACACTCATGTAATCGAAAGAGAATCCCTTCTTCAACCAAGCTTGTTGAAGAATTTCTCAAGCACTATCGACCAACTACCCAAAATTTGCAAGATACTTTCCAAGAGCTCAAATATGTTCTTTTCAGATAACGTTTTCATGTAGATGAGGATGAATAAAATATTGATTAATATCTCGATGAAGAAGATCTGGATGAGACATATTATGAAAATGAAGTATCTTCCCTTCCACTTGACGAGGACATCTAGATCTCTGCTTCTCTTGCATATCAAGAAGAGAACATGATGAGTTATAATCCTTTTGAAAAATTTGATGATGATTTGTTCCATGATTTTGGAGATGAATAAAACTACCAAAAGGATCTCAACACATTTTCTATTACAGAGGGCATGAATGAGACATTGTTATGTTCTTTCCCTTTTGAATAAAATGAATTTCTCGAGCCTTGTGAAGAAGTAATCAACTCCTATGATGCAGATGACTTCATGGAGAAACCCTCAGATATAGTTGATGACCACATTGGTGATTTCATACAGGTTGGGAGACGTATATGGGATGTGGGTTGCTTCATTATTGATATATATCCCACTTATGAAAATGAGGGTAGCTCTTAGGCATAGGGGATTGAGGTGTCATATTCAAAGGAGTGGTATTCATGCATGTATGATTCATATATTTGGCAGCTCGATGATGATATGGTCACAAAATGATTCCATCCTATTGAGGATTTATTTTCACAATTTACTCATGATGAATCTCAACCATCCCCTAAGAATTGTGATGATTACTTTTCAAGTGACCCAAGCCTATTCTATGAATATTTCTACATGTTTTTGCACTCAGATGGACACCATATCATGATAATCCTAAAGCAATCCATGGCTCATCCTGTCAAATGAAAGTGTTATCACATTGATTCCTTGGGTATATATTTATATATAATGAAGAAGCAACATTTTCTGAGTATGGAAGAATAATTTTTCTCTGCACCCAATCTTCCTCTTTTGGAAGCCATGTAATCTTCTTCTGATCTCTCATCTCCTCTTAGTCTTCAATGAGTAGCTTAATTTGTGAGTGAATGAAGATGAACCATCGTCTATATACGATATCTCTCTTCAGATATGGGTCGATCGAGCTTGTGGCTACTTCTTTAGGAATGATTTCTTGGATGATTAGAGTTGTGGATATTCTCTCCAGTAGGATTTTGTCCTTCCCACCCATATCCATGAGTTTCATTTCACAATTGATTATATATTAATTTATGCTCATGATCATTATGTGATTGACTTATATTTGTTGTTTTACATGATTAAGCATAGGGGGAGACACCTTGATGAGATGATTGTGTGGTTTCATTGGTTGTATGACTTCACTTGACATCATCTATTGCTTGAGATTCATGGCCCCAAGGCCCCAGGTAAGTAAGTAGGTCATCTTTATTTCCTTGCATTTTCATATTGATTTCTCAAATTAGTTTATATGCATTTCATATTTCATATTTCTCTACTTTCATATTGATTTCATGCTTAGTTTAGAAGTTTTTGAAAAAATGCTAAAATTTTCTTTTCTAGATTAGTTTTTATTTGGATTTTTATGTATATGGATGAAAGGTGATATAACCACCCTAGATTTTATGGTTCTTTTTTAGTGTAGGCATAGATCTACCAAGAGATGTTGAGATTCTCATGCACTCTACAATGAGCACATGTCCCCAAGTAGGGTCCATATGTTATCCCCATTTTGTGGGATAACTAAGGAGATAATGTCTTGAGGCCCTCAAGTTGCAGATATGGAGTGCCGAGAGACTACATGACTAATAGTTTCCACTTTCACATAAAACATTCCACTCTATCACCACTTTCTGATCCATTGTCTATATGTCCACCACACCAGCTAGATTTTATAAGGAAAATGGGTCTTGCTCCATGCAGTTCAAGTCAAGTATTGTGGAAGTAATCACCCTAATCTTTAAGGAATTTAAACATGTTGTATTTAAGATTCTTTTGATTATAGAACAACTTCTTGGACATTATTCCTTTGACCTTGTTTCACCTTTGTGAGTGTCATATATTTCCTAGTAAGTGGCCAACCTTTGGGGAATTTTTATGACTAGGGATCCCTTAATGGGTTATTGTACCATTCCCCACTATACTTACCACTTTCCTCTCATTAAAATCCCATCATATTGTCCTCTTCTAGGCCCTTTGACTTTAGTTACCCAAGAAGGGCATGTAGCTCATTTAACGGGAAGAAGGGGTTGAAGTCCCAGAGGAATTGTTGTTGGATAAAAAGATAAAATACCTATATGTAGACATTCCAAATGCTTCACCCAGGGATCCCCGATAAAGAAATAAAATGCTTCTTTGTAAGAAAAGGGGAACCTACAAAAATAAATGAGAATGAATGCTTAAGGGGTTAGTTGGAGGATGGGAGGTCTCATTACACATTGACCTATCATGATCATGGGTATTTAGTGGTATGAAATTACCATTATATGGTCACCAAGCCAGGGTAGTGGATCTTAGCTACACAACTGAGAGAAATGGGGTCTCATCACGATCCAACATTCTCATTTCCATGAGGTAATTGTGAGTGACACTGTCATTATCTAGACACCACTATTACACATTATTTTCATCACCCTTATGATCGTTAATGATGTAAACCTATTTGTTGCCTTCAGAGGGGGAATTGACCTGAATTCCTAAAGAAAGAAGGGAGAATAACTTTCCCTGAGAGAAGAAGTTGTATTTTCCTTTGTAAAAACCCTATTTAGGAGGATTTCTGTAGGATGTTATATACACAAGGTGTGGAAATGCCTGATTTAAGCAGGTTGCACTATTGCTAAGTTGCAAAGTTTCTGCAGGATGCACTATAGCTAGGGTGCAACAGCCTTTATATGTGGGAAAAATGAGTGTCTTCTAGATGCTTCTAGAAGGAGAAGCTTCTATGGTGAGGTGGCCTCTGAATGGTTTGGATCTTAATTGCTTTCATGATTTAGTGGGATCATCCTAACCTCCTCACCTTATCCTCTTCAGCATATAAAAGGAGAGGAGCTCTCATATATAAAGTTAGTTTGATTGAGCTTGGGAAATTTATGTTGGCTTTGAGCTTTGCTTTGTCAAGATATATTGTGAGTAGCTATCAGATACACAGTCTCAAAATCCATTAGAGAAAGAAGTTTGTGGGAAGCAGGGAACTGTTGAAAGGAACCTAACGACATCAACACATCTAGTTGTATCATTCTTCCACATTATATAATACAATAGTATGTTTCTTTCCCATAAAATCATTAGCATTTTATTACATGACTCCTTGCTCACATGTTTAGGTTTTCATTGAATAAACTATTGCTCGTTTGTTTGTGTCATTGCAGATCTGATTTCACAAGAGCACCAGAGCGAAGTAGGGACAACAAAGATATAAGGAAGCAATGTATTAAGGTATGTCATCCATTCTTTATTTGGTAATAAATTCAATGATTGTAACTTAGGGAAAGTGTCATGTCCTGTCTTGTTTTGTTTTAGATCTAGGTCCATCTATGGAGATTAGTTTATGTCCACATTTATCGATTTATCCTACAACAAAATTAGCGACTCGACTGGGGAGACAGATTTTTTTCCTAGTTTGTCTTGCCTTCTTTCTTTGATTGCTTGAATTATGTCTTCTGAGTCACTGGGAGATCCATATTGACTCTCTGACTATCAAACCACACTGGAAAAACCTTCATACTTTTCATTTTTTTCATTTTTTATTTGATTTCTGCACCCTGCTTTGAGGGACAGTGGGGCGATATAAGATTTTTGCACCCTACCTTTTTGACATAGTGTGGCGTTTCCGCATTGTATTGGTTCTCTGGCCTGTGGAAATCAGGGATTTTCGCACAGTGTTAGTCTACAACTTGCAAAACGTTGTCAAAATTTTGATTTTTGATGGTTTTTTCCTTACCCAAACCTTGGATTTGGTTTTGGGGTGAATTTTTGGGTTTGATTATGATCTGTTTACAGTCTCCTTGATATCTTTGAAACTTGTTTTATTCATCTTTTCTCTTTTTTCTTTTTAAATATTTGGTCTCTTGCTTTGAGTTTATTTTAGTTATAAAACATTGTCTTTTCTTTAGAATTGTTTGGTTAAAGAACTTCTTTTTCTTTTATTGAATAGTTCGTGTTAAAAGAGAAAATTGTTTGGGTTTCTTTGTTTCATGTCGATTTGCTACTTATTTTAGCTATCTTTGAAACAAAAAGTTTTAATTTCTTTCTTTACATTAGATTGGGGGCATCCTTGCATTTAAAGTAGCGAAATTGCATGATTCTTGGCATTTTTTGGTTTTAATTTTTTTGGGCCATGAATTGTGTATGGGTGTATAGTCTATTTGTCTCATTTCTTGAAAATCTTGATATTGATAAGTTTAGTAAAATTTTGGGACATTGTACATATGCGAATGGTAAATGTTTTCTCCTTCTCGTAGCATAGTTTTTATCGAAATGAAAAAATTGCAGCTTCATCTCTTTGCATAACTTTTGAGTCGGTAAAAACACCATATTGTCCACGCCATTTTTATTTTGAGTAACAACAACCATAAAATAAAGTTCTTACAAAAATTGATTAGACATTTTTTATATTTTTTGGTAGAAAACCTACATTAGATTAGTTGTAGGTCTTTGGAATAGTTGTGAAAGATAACTTTCCAAAGCTGCAAGCAAACATAGAATCTTCCATTAGGGAGCGATGAAATCCACTTATTACATTTTGTCCTGGGAAGCCATTTTCACACAAGTGTCATTCACGAAGTCACATTGAGACTGGAAGAGTTACTCACCCTGCTTTGCTGGTCTTGGTGTAGAGATTGTGCGTATTACGGGGGTCACTTGAAAGGTATACCCACAATGATGAGTGGAATCCTTTTGAGTTGATTTCAGGCTAGATACCCTACCTCTGCGCATGGATCAGAATGTCGACTGTTTCCCTAAGAATCATTGTAGTAGTTGGTAACCTTCGTGGCCTATCTCTTTAGGATATTTACACAAGGTAACTGTGGAGGGGCAAGTCTTCACGATACCTGGAATTCACATTGGCCAAAATCACTCGGGATCCTTGGAGGGTAAATCCACAATTACTGCATGGAAGCTTGCACCAAGGCATAAGTCCGTTAATCAGGTTGTAAACGTAACTTTTTCACCCACTCTATCTCATCCCCTTCTTACATTTTTCGTGCAATGTTGGATTTAATAACCAACTAGTGTGCTCATTGTGAGAAGGTTTTGTTTGCTTGATTACTTACTAGATTTTTAGCATGTGTTGTTTGTTTTCCCTAGTGGATTCTATATTGGATTTTTGTTTTTAATGGCGTCAGTTCCCAGAATGACCAATGAAGGAACCTGTTCTCTAAGGGAACCTTTTTTTTTTCCTTCTTATAGAAACATTGGTCCTCCTCACATCGCTACTTTGAGACTTCAAGGTATCACAATTGGATTACCGACATGGTTGTTTTCCACTCAGGTAGTCCCGAATGCAGTTAGTTATTCATTTGTAAGCACTCCCCCCGAAGAACCTCAACCTCATGTTGATCATTCACCTTCTTCACCAGTAAGATCTTCTTTTCCTTCTTCACCTGCAAGGTTTTCTTCCATTTCATCTTCTTCCCCAAGTGAAAGCTCCAAATCTAGTAACTCGGTGGATAAGAAGAAGAAGCAAGGGAAGAATAAGAAGAAGAAAAATAAACAAGGGTCCAAACTTCAAACCACTTCCAGAAATGTTGGAAAGAAACCAGTTACTGTTGATCATGTTGGGAGTGTTGATGATGCCAAGAACACCAAAACAACCCGTAATCCCAAGTACCCTTCCAGGCCTTGTAAGGGTAGCCATCTTCTTAAAGATTTCCTTGGTCTATCCAAGGTTATAGAAGCATGGTCTACACACCCTCGCCAACCCATGTCATTAGCCTCTGAACAACATGTTGATGACCTCCGATGAACTAGTCATGATATAGTTGGGAAGAAGAAAAGTAGAGACAAGTTCCCATGTATGTTATGTAAAGGGCATCATCTAACTCATGTTTTCCCTCATATGCAAGAAGCCTCAAAATTCTTGGAAGACATGACTATCTCACAGCCTCAACTTCCATCTTCTTCTCGCGAGCTTACTCTTGACCCACCTGTAGTTGATGGAATGATCAATCTGGTCCCTTCGTCGGTCAGTTCGATCGATGATATCATCAATCTGGTCATGTCCTTAGTTGAACCAATTGACAAAGTGATCGATCTGATCCCATCCTTGGTCGATCCCACTCTCCCTCCAGAGAGTGAAACCCAAGCGGTCAATCCGTTTCCACCAGTCAACCCCATTCTCCCCTTGGAGAATGCAATCCAGGTGGTCGATATGATCTCATCATCAATCGATCATACTCTCCCACTCTAGAGTAAACTCGATACTGCTCACGTTTTTCTCATTGATACAGAATCTACTGTACCAGGGGGAATTCCTCCTTCTCCTGTGGAACCCCCTCCAAGTAATGAGGCCATCCTTTTTAATTGGGGTGGGCTAACTGGACCTCGTCTTTCCCCTCAGATTCCTTTCCAGATTATAGTACAGGTTTACGGTCAGGACGTTCCTCTGATGTTGATAGATGAAGGTTCATCCGTTAGTATTTTGTCCTCTATTGTTTGGTAGGCTTTGGGTTGTCCTCAACTTGTGTTGGTTACGTAGAATCTGTTAGCTTTTAAAAGAAGAACCAGTCAACCTTTAGGGACCCTTCCTCAGTTTCCTTTAACTTTGGGCAGGAAAACTGTCTTTACTGACGTTATGGTAGTCCAAGGGGAGAGATTATGTCTATTCCATGAAAGGTACTGTGTCCACTCTTTTTCGTGTGATATATTTCTCTCACGATGGAAGAATTGTGACTATTGACCAACCTTCATTCATCGATCCTGACTAGATGACCTCCCTAAATGGATTTTATATGCAGACAGTATCACCCCTGCCATAGGTCAATTATGTAGCGTTGTCTCCCATGCCTTCAACTATTGATGAAGATGCACCTCTTACTATATGCTCAATATATTATGACTTGGATCCGGTAATTGACATGGTGATCTCTTTGATAGGGCTATTGGAGCCTGACCTCCTTACCCCTATCGTGACCCTTGACACGTGTTCCTTCCAGAGTGTGTTTCTTCCGTCAAATGAAGATCTCTTGTAGGCCATGACCAATTTTGGTCCCTTGACATGGTGTCCTTCTAGAGAAATATCCTCTTGGAAGCCAATATCAAGAAACCAGGCTTGAGCATGGTTCTCTGATTTCAAGATCATTAAAAAATGAAACCAGTTGTGAGGATAGTTTTCGCGTCTCTGTAGCAACCTCTTTAAAAAATGAAACAAAGGTTATGATTATAGTTCCTGTTTTTGTGTCAAGATCGTTAAAAAATTAAACAGAGGTCTAGGGATTGAACCTGGATTCTCGAGCATAGTTCCTATCCTGTGTCAAGCTCGTTAAAACATGAAACAACTTCCCCCTATTTGTTAAGTGAAGTCCTTTTTCTAGTACGTGAATCTTCCTTTCGTCCACCTTTGCAGTTGGATGAAATGAAGCTTTTGGGGGGATTCTTCTAGCCTCTGGACTTCATGCTGAAGTTGAGCCACTAACTTCTTAAGTTGGGGGATAAGTATCAACCATGTGTTGGGAAGTCACAAGCATAGTTTTCTATGGTTCAAGCTTGTGTAAAAAATGAAACCAACTACCTGGAGCATAGTTTCCTCTAGTTCAAGATTGCGTAAAAATGAAACCATGTCCAAACATAGTTTTGTTTTGTTTTAAAGCTTACATAAAAATGAAAACAAACCGAAGATTTGTATTTTTTCTTTCTCATGCTCGTAAATACATGAGATTAAGTTACCGAGCTTAGCATTTGTTCTTTCGTGTGCCCTTTAATCTCTTTTCAGACTCTCTAAACATGAAAAGATTGCCGAGTGATATTGTTCTTTTCAAGCTCGTTGAAGTATTAGAAAACATGTCTATTGAGCAATAGTTTATCTCTTTTTTGGTCTCATCAGACTAATTTACGAAAAAGGAACTGAGAGAGTTCTGTTTAAGTGTTTTTCAGACTCTCTAAACATGAAAAACCCCTGATTTTTCTATCTTTGGACTTGTTAAACAAGAATCGAAAGGCCCATATGGGACCGAACCACTCCTTCTTAGGGTTTGTTAAATATAATCTGAAGGACTCATCTGAAGGATGAGATTACATTACAAGCATATGTTATCCTCCTCAAGCTTGTGTAAAAGTAAAGAGGTACTCTCCAGAAATGGTGGGGGAAAAATTGGGAAAGAAATGTGTCTAAACTTGTATTCCATGGAAGAGTCGCTTTTGAACATGACACCCTTTCACTCGCCTTGTGTCTAGGTTGGAAAATCCACTTGTCTCTTGATCATACTCCTTTATAATATTACAAGTTGGTCCGTGATCCCCATTTTTGAGTCATTGTTTCCAAGACAGTTGTCTTGTCATCAATATATTCAAAAAAAAGTTCAACCCAGAAATCCTTCTATTGTGTCGACATTTTCTGCACTCCTTAAGCTTTCTATTGCATCGGCCATCCCTGTTTCAGTCCTGAGTTACTGGTTACTCTTATCTACTTCAAATCTTGTTACCTGTTTCGTGTCATTGATGGGGGATATATTAAGGCCCTCCTGTGAGGAGTATTTTCCTATCAACTTCAACTCATTATCTAGTAATTAGACTTAGAAACTAATTGATACCTTGGAACTAGCATGCCTCAATGGTAGGTTTCCTTGCTTTCGACAATGGGTTTTCATTATTGACCCATGATCGGGAGATTCCATTGAGTGTTCGACCTCAACTCATTGATTCACATTCATTGGATTGTACTAGTGTACCTTGGGAGTCATTGAAATTATTGATGATTTCCCTCGCACTTGTTAATGGTATTCACTAATGACCGGTAATCAAGTGGTGTCTACCATGTTCAACTTCAACACATGTATTTGCATGGTTAGATTCATACTATAGAGTGGTGGAGATGAAGACCCTGAATATTTTCTTATAGATTCAGGTTACATTGGAGTATATTCAGTTTGTATTGTTGCATAGATCCACATTGTATGTCTCATGGCTATGTTCAAATTTGAGTCTTTAACACATAGATCCATAGTTTATTTTTGGTGGATATGTTCAGATTTGAGTCATATTGGCATGGATCCACAGTGTATGTTTGGTGGCCATGACCTGTATTACTTGACATGGATCTTCACATGTCAGCATTTATGCTTTGATTCATTTGTATTATGAGTATGGAAATTCCTACCTTAGTGATGATATATTATTGTACTATATTTCCATGTTTGTTGGACGGTTTTTGACCAACTGTTCCTTGTTCCGTACACACACTCAACAAAGTATTTCAGATATCACTCTGTTCTAACTTCATACTTTGGGGGGATCTCTATTACACATTATTTTCTTCATACCTATGATCGTTAATGATGTAAACATGTTTGTTTCTTTCAGAGGGGTCAGTGGCCTGGATTCCTAAAGAAAGAAGGGAGAAGAACTTTCCCTGAGAGAAGAAGTTGTATTTTCCTTTGTAAAACTCTATTAAAGAGGATTTTTGCATGATGCTCTATACATAGGGTGTGGAAATTCTTGGTTTCCACAGGTTGCACTATAGCTAGGGTGAGGAAATGCCTACTTTTCATAGGATACACTATAACTAGGTTGCAGAGTTTCCGCAGGTTTCACTATAGCTAGGGTGTGGAAATTCCTGTACGTGGGAAAAACGAACATCTTCTCGATGCTTCTAGAAGGAGAAGCTTCTATTGTGAGGTGGATTCCGAACGGTTTGGATATTACTCTCTTTAATTATTTAGTGGGGTCATCCTAACCTCCTCACCTTATCCTCTTCAACTTATAAAAGGAGAGTAGCTCTCATGGAGAAAGTTAGCTTGAGCTTGATTGGGTTGGAAAGTTCTTGAGTCTTTAAAACTACAAATTTGTCTTGAGATTGTTAGCTAGGTTATATTGGCTTTGATCTTTGCTTTGTCAAGATAGATTGTGAGTAGCTATCAGACCCATGGTCTCCAAATCCTTGGAGCAAGAAGTGTGTGGGAAGCAAGGAAGTGTTGGAAGGAAACTTACGACATCAAGGCATCCGGTTGTAATCTCTCTTCCTATTATTTAATATAATACAATGGCATTCTTATTTCCCATAGAATTATATTTATTTTATTGCATAATTCCTTGATCATATGCATAGGTTGTCATTGAATATACTTTTACTGCTTTCACTTTGGTTGTTTTTTGTCTCACTGTAGGATCAGTATTACAAGATCACCAGAGCGAAAAATGAACAAAAGAGACATAAGGAAGCGACATTTAAGGGTATGTCTCTTGTCTTTTGTTCGGTAGTAAATTCGATGATTAGAGCCTAGGGATAGCACCATGTTCTGTCTTGCTTTGTTCTATATCTAGGTGGATCTAAGGGGATTGATTTGTGTCCGCACTTAACGACTAACTTGATAACAACCACACCAAGAAAGTGGCCTTCAACTCATTCCTTAAAGCATGAAAGAAATAAAGAATGGAAAGAATATGGGCTTGGAAAAAGTGCATCGCAAACGAAGGTGCCACACATCCTCTACAAAGGCACCCATGAATGAGATAATACAAGCCCTTGTATTTCATGAAAAACATTGACCTTTAAATTCTAAACTTCTTCCACCTTATCACCAACTACATAACCTTGAAAGGCCATCCTTGGGAGAATCCTCTACTTGCGGGCTTTGGTCTACTCAAAAGGACTTCTATGACACCCATCCCATACTTAAAATTGGTAAATTGTATAGGGTTTTGAGAATTTGCTTAATTTGATGAGGTATTTTTGATGCACATGTTTAGGTGCCTTTCTTATTAGATGTGGTTTATAGTTTTCATGGTATCTTTGACTTGAGATATTTGGAGGGCGTACCGTTTTGTTTAGCATGACCTTGCTTGGTGGGCAGTTTTGGGAGAACAAGCCTAGCTTGGGCTTCCATGGGGAAAGAATCCCACAAGATGGATGACTATGTCCCACATGCAGGATGATAGAGACGTTCATTTGGAGTCCTAGAAGACATCATGGTTAGCCTAACCTACCCTCTACCACCAAAATGACTGTCCTAATAGAGGAAAAATGTCACCTCCTTAAGGGTTGACATCATGAAGGGGATAGGGTTTGGTGGTATTGGAGATACACATTGACACTTGGAATATTTGTATCAATGGAGACATGGATTGGCACTAGAACATGATGAGGAGACTCAAGCATCCCCAACAACCTCCATCTTTCTCTCCAATGACTTGCTCAAGTGCCAAAACATTCCCTAAAGGGGTGACATCATCTTGTTTTTAGGTTTTATTTTGTGTTAAATTCATAATTAAATATTATTATTTGATGAAAGGGGTGATATAAGGGTTTTTTACCCCTTATCTTATGTTTTACCCTCGCTAAGTGGAAAAACTATGTTTTAAGGTTTTTGTATAAATAGAGATCATGTGAATCTCATTTCATAACATAACTCTTCCATTGTGAGAGGTAGTTGGCTCAAATTGTTTCCCTCTTTGGGAAATGTCTATCGCTTATGCTATTTTTATGGTTTATATTTACTATCGGATGGATGGATGATGTGTTATCTCTCTTGGAGGATTATTTTCTTGCGTATGGTGGAATTTGCTTGGTGAATTAGGGTCTCGTCTTGTTAATGCTTAAACTTGTTAAGGATTTCATTGTTATTGCTCTCTTTTCTTGGTTGTAATATTAGTGTGATGATATATTTTGTAGTACAATGTAATACACCTCCCTCCAAGTCCATTTTTATTGTTTGGAATAATCTATTGTTGAAATGATACTAGGAGGAGTAAAAGGGTTTACACCCTCCTAGGTTCTCCTTGTTGGTTAGGATTTTCCTTGGGAATTAAAACGGTTTACACTCCCAAGGATGTAACTCATACAATTTTTTTTATCAAGAGAATCCATTTACCCAATGGTTAGAGGAACTAGTTCAATTGCATTGGAGAAATAAAATCTTCCATTGGTAGATGTGAAATTTTGGAATTTTGAGATTGTCTAAATTGGAACGTGATCTTTGTGCCTAAGGCACCTTTGAGCCACTGGGGAGTTTTGTTTCTCCAAGTATTTATTTATGATGTTACAAATTAACTATACATCCATTAGGGTTGCATAACCCTAAAACAAATCTCTTAATAACTCACAAACCAACTTTCAAAAGTTGTCAAACATATACCCCTATAGTCTACTAGTATCACCACACTTTTTGGGTGGATTGTTGGCAAGTTTTGGTGGTTGAATTATTTTATGTAATAAATTATTTGTTACATACATAATAATGATAATTCTCACTACATTAACTTGTTTATGACAAACATTCTTTTATGATAAAGTCTTGCTCTTTCATTCTTTAGTTAAACTAGTCTTTACTAGCTTGTCTCTTGCTTATTCGACTAAACTTTTAGCACTTATTTTCCATATCTTATTATATTTTACATGCTTATATATATCACATATTGTTTCTTCATTTAGAGAAAAAAATATTAACTTTATTTTCCACCTAACATATTTCAAGAATACATGGATTTTCTTGTGTCTCGGGAAGGTAGAAACACTCTCAGCAGGTACCCAAGGACTTGGAAACATTAAACCTTTCCCAAGAATCATTATTAATACTTATTCCATATATTAACTTTACCTATATGGGATTCCATTCATACGTATCAATTTCCATCTCATTTCCCCCTAGGGTCATCGGGATTCCTCCCTTGAGGTGACCATTTCACCTCTAAAATGATGGGAACACCTATCTAAGGTGAGAGTGGGTAGGTTCTCTCTTAGTTTTCTCCATTTTGGTGGATGGGTTAGGATTTTCCCAACCTAAAACTTGTGCAATAACATGGTATAAATACCAAAGTGAAAACGTTGTTACTACTTTCCCTATATATCCAACTCAATCAATCAAACAAGAGAGAAGAAGAATATGGTGTACCTTGTTTCGATGTTTGTCCCTCACTTATGCAATCCGTAGGCTTGATCTCCAAGCTCTTCAATGAAAATGGAATTCTGTAAAGACTATCAAAAGTACTCTTCCTTATACTCTAAATGATTAGACAAATCATATCTATCTTTGAATATTGAAACGATAATAAACAAGAAAATGTTGAACATGTGAACTTGAAGGGAATAGGCCAACTTGATATTAATTGGAAAGCCAAAAGAGGAACTTATAAAGAATGACTGATGATGAAGTCACTTATCCAATATCTCCTYGTCCATCCCTTGCATTAATCTTGACATAAAAATGTTGATTTTTCCTCCAGAATCAAAGGTTTGATACCTAAAATGTTCTACCATTCTCCTTGGAAATACCTTTAATATATAGCCTTGAGAGGAACAACCACCATGAGAAAATGAAGGATATAGTTGAGTATATGCCCCTTAATATRGGATTATATCCTAGGATAGATCCAATAGGGTATAATTTCACCACAACAACCTCATCCAAGTTGGAGATGACCCTTAGAAAGAAGTGGAGGATCCCTTGATTTCCTCTAACCAAAAGTGGTGCTCCCTTTGAGTTAGAGACAAAACACCACCCTATAAAGTGGCRCTCACATAAAATTTCAAAAGGGGTKCCATATCATGAAGTGGAACTCCCTCAACATGGCCAAGGGGTGCCAACCTTCCTAATTCCCCAAAAATGGTCGATTTTCCAAGAAAAAGGTGTGTTTTTGGCGTTGAAATGATTCGGTTCTTCCTCCAATATGACTTAGGGTTCATGAAAATGTCTTTCATGGTGTCAAGGGGTTGTGAAAATTAGTAAATTTAACAAGAAACTTATTAATATGCATATGACACTTGCGATATTGCATGCAACACTTAAAAAGGTGCATACGTCACTTTTCGACACTAGTGACACTTAGGGTGCAAAATTCAAGTGTGACATTTTGGTGTATTTCTCATAAAGTGTGAGGTCAGAAGAGAAAATAATGGCCGAAACACTTTACAAATTACTCAATGAAAGGTTGTTGGAGTAGGAGAACCTAGGAGAATATGCAAACACTCATCAATCAATATACAAGTATGTTCCATATCCGAGGCATGCATACCTATGCTTGGAATACGAGATAACTCAAAGCATTGCCACTATCCAATACACTACAGATGCATGAGAATATTGAATAAGGATATGGACTCGAGAGATACAATGTGGATCCATACCTCCATGCCATGAGCTGATCACAGTCACGAAAAATACACAGTGGAGTTATGAGAAGACAAAACATTGCCATAGATCAATACAATTTGGATCTATGTAACAGTATATGTATCATTAATATTTCTAGCATGGTGTTTGTACTAAAATATTTTACATTCTCAAATGATCTCCATCTCATTCTGGGAAAATCACATAACATAGTGAGCATCCAACCCAAGGTCTTTGTCTTGATCCTGATGTTGTATGAATCTATCCATGTGAATAGATGCATGTCTTCACTATAGGGAGAATATGTATGCACTCTAATATATCTAAAATAAGCATGTGTATGCTTCTATTTTCCAATAATAGAGAATATACACCCTAGGAACCCAAGTAAAAATTTAAAATCCCTAGGTCTAAAGCTTGAAAATGAATGTTAGGGTGCTGAAACATTAAATGCAACAATTGTTGGAAGATTGGTTGTTGTCATTGATGTCAACCCTAGCCATTGGATTTTGTACCCCATAGTTGATCGAAGTAGATAGACAAGAAGAAAATTACACATGCAGATAAAATACCCATGGATGGATAGTATAATTCATGCCTCTTTTGGTGGTATGTAGCACGTCACGTGGATCATCACGATTGAGGAGAAATGAATTTTTGAAGATGATAATGTGAATTGAAGTAGAAACTACATGCCATCCCTAATGTTAAAAGGAAGTGACATAAAGAGTATAAATACATCTCATTATACATTAATATTTTAATACACATAAGTTTATTAATGAAAAAGGAAATATAAGTCAAATTTCTGAGGAAATCTTAAGTAAAGAAGGCCAAATTTCAAGGGAGGATGAAGTCTTTTGGTGATGTGTTCCAAGCTATGTTATTTATAGGTCATCTTACCATTTTATCTATAAATTTGTTTCTAGAATGATTCAGATGGTGAAATTCGGAGGCTATTGAGAAGACATATCTAGGTACATGTGGTAACAATTCCATCTCTTTATTGGCTATAATTTTGGAGATACACTCTGTGAAAGATAGGGTTTTTTACTAGTCTTGAAGCTAGTCATAAACAAGTGTTCCGGGTAAAAAAGTTATAATGTATTCATAGAGAATCCAAATGAAGTGAGACCAACTGCATTGGAAAGAGAATAGGCTGTAGTTTCTTCCATATGAATTTTAGAGTCAAAAGTTAAATATTGAGCACGGGTAATTATGTACAAGTTTGATCTTCTGAATAAACCATAATTGAATAAGGTCTACCATTTTCTCTATAACTCCTTTTCTGGGAGGATTCAAGGAGTGAAACTTGGAGGAGTTTTAGAGAATACATTGAGTAATATTATCTCTAGGATCAAAGTATTCCAAGAAGTGAAGAATTGTAGATGTTGAATAAGTCTCAGGAAGCATTATTAGGTTCTATGTGGTGGTTGGTTGATGGTGATGATTTAATGTAAATTTTTATTATGTCTCATATATTGTTGGGTGGAAGGAAGGGGAAAGGATGGAGAGGTCAACCCTCTCTGCATATTAGAGGATTGTATCTTCATTTTGGAGGTTTATCTCTCCCTTTATATTTGGAAGTTGTAGCTACCTTTGGAAGTCATTACTTCCTTTGAACAATAATACATGATTACTTCTTATATACTATGGATAGTGTATTGGTGTATATCTTATACTATTCTTCATTGTTCATTAGATAGTATTCATTGTTGCTTGGATACAAAAATAATACATGATCTGATTGAAGTACAAGTTCAAAAATACTAATTTCTCTAAATACTGATTCACCGCCCTCTCAGTATTTCCAACAATTGGTATCAGAACAAGGTTGCCTTCATAAAAGTTTAACAACTAGAGGGAAAATCTTGAGAAAATATAGATGACCATAAGCACATTCCAAATGGGATTCAATGATTTGATGGAATAAATTATGGATACTGGAGTGATAGAGTGAAAAATTACCTAACAACTTTGGGAGTAGACATTTGGTACTCAATTTTAAATGGCTATGTAATCTTAAAGAATGCTCCAACCGATCCAAATGAGAAGAATCTTATGAGTTGTAATTCAAAATCCAGACATGTTATTCGAAGAGCATTGGTACCAACCATTGCTAGCAAAGTGATGGGATGAAAAAATGCTAAAGAGTTATGGGACAAACTCAAGAGTATCTATGAAGGTGATCCAAAAGTTAAGAAGGTCAAGCTTCAATGACATAGTTTAGAATTTTAAAATTTGAAGATGGATGAAAAGGAAGATATCACAACCTATTTTATTAGAGTTGATGAATTTTTTAATGTTATCAGAGGATTAGGTGAAAATATTAATCAATCCTTGGTTGTAAAAAAAGTGTCAAGATTACTTCTCTTTAAGTATGATGCTAAGGTCTCCGCCATTGAAGGAACTAGGGACTTGACCAAAATGACAATGGATGAATTACAAGGGTCTCTTAGAGCATATGAAATGAGAACAGGTACAAAAGGTGACCAACCAAACAATGAAGCAACCTTTAAAGCCATAAATAAGACAAAAGAAAAGGATAATTACGTTGATGAAGAAATCAAAAATTTCTTAAAAAGGATCCATAAGGGAACTAGAAGATACTGTTGGACACACCTACCACACTTAGAGGGGGGGGTGAATGAGTGTGGGGATATTTTTCCCAAAAATTCCCTCTTACAAAAAACTCATTAGTTAGCATTCAAAATTTACTCATTACTCATTGTTTTCATTAATAATCAGTTAGATGTGAATACATATTAAAAACATATATCAACAATATATCATCAACAAATTATCTCCACAAGGAACACAAGATGTATGTACAATTTTTCTTTTTATTACGGACTTCAATGCGGAGGTTTTTCAGCAACAACTGAATAGAGTACAACTCTAAAAGAGAACCATATCTATATGAAATACTCATCTTACATTCTCAGCACCAACTAGGATGAGGAAACAATCCTCAATAGATATCAATCTGTACCATAAACAAGTGCATCAACCATGCACCAACCTGTGCCAAACAACATGTAATCAACCTGTACCATACAAAAGTGCATCCAACCATGTACCATGTATATACCAATCATGTGTCAACTACTCATCAGAAATGACTCATCAATATGTACCAACATCATCAACTATACACCTCATGTATGTGCCAACTCATCAACTGCTTGTCTCAACCATGACTAGTTTTGGATTAGTCAACAACCCTAACATGACATAATCATAACTTTGTCCCTGTAATGAATAAATATCAAAAAATGATACACAATGTTCTTCAGTGTGTTTTATGCAATTCCTTCATATTTCACTACTTGGAACCTCTCAGAAAAGGAGTTATAGCAAAAATGGCATACCTTGCTGAATTCTGGCTTATTCTAGAGAGTGAACTTGTAAAGTGTGCCCCGCACGGAATATTTGTTGAATTGATATGAAATTGTTACAAAGAATACTATATACTCTAATATAACCAACACAATTGTTCTCATTGAATGTGGATATTGTATGGATAAGTTATGAAGTTTTTACCCGAAGCACCTATTTTAGACTAGTTTCGGGACTAGCCACAAACCGTATTTTCCAAGGAGTGTATCCCCAGAAATACAACGACCCACGAGCTAAATTGTTTACCAAATATACTTGGATATGTTTCCTCAATGTAATATCAATATCATGGTCTGAATCATTATATAAAAAATGTTATTATGAAAATGGTGAGACGACCTGTAAATAACATACCTTAGAAAGCATCATGAAAAAACTTTATCCTCCCTTGAATTCTGGCTGTCTTTTCTTTACCTTCCCTCTAAAATTAGACTTATATATACTTTTTTTACCTCATTCGCCTATACATATTCAATATTCTCTGGTGTTTCACACCAAAAATTCTCAAGATGCTCTCACATGAAGCTCTCCACCAATACTCCAAAAGATATTCTCACAAGAAGCTTTCCATTAATCCACAAAAAGGATGATCTATAAGAGACCATTTCTATCTTATTTATACTTTCATCCTCTAGGTCACTTTACCCATTTTTAGGTCACTTAACCCATTTCTAGGCCACTTAACAAATTTTCCTTATTTTAGGGTTAACCACTTTCCATAAATAGAAAGTTCTCCAATACTTTATCATTTAAATATTCCTTCTTGATTTTGTCACCTTACATTATCATTTCTTAATTTTGTCACTTCTCTTTATTATTTAAATAATCCACCTTGACTTTGTCACTTTACTTTATCATTTAGATAATGATTTCTTCTTTTAGGTCACTTTTACTTCTTTGACCTTGGGGGCTTCAAGCCTTCATGTGGGGGTCCTTCATCTTTGTAACGCCATAACTCTCAAACCATGAGGAGTTATGTGAATTTCCACATACCACCAAAAATGGAATGACAAGCATTATATTTCTAGGATAGTTTCACTAGAAATTTCCTTCATCTTCATCTCATTATTCCACATACAAGCATGGGTCCTCCAACCATTCTTCTAGGATAACTCAATTCGCAAAGCATCTTCTCATGATAGATTTCACCATAAGGGGACCACTTTGGAATTCATTTATTTTTGCACCTTATTAATCATGATAATACAATAATGATAGCATGGGTGCTCCAACCATTCTTCTACGATAACTCAATCCGCAAAGCGTCTTCCCATGAGGGATTTCACCATAAGGGGACCACTTTGGAGTTCATCCATTTGTGCACCTTATCAATCATGATAAGACAATAATGAGTCATCTATACATTTTTCCAATAGTGCATCATTTAGCAATGACACCACATCGATCCATCTTCATCATGTATCAATGACAACTCATTGATCCATATTCATCATATCAATGATAACTCATTGATCCATCTTCATCTATGCATTCTCATCAAGGAAAATACATATTACATTACATTAATAATCAATCAATCAATCCTTTGGCATCAATCAATCACTTGACATCAATCAATCCAACCATTGGCATCAATGACAACAAGATCCAACAATCTCCCCCTTTAGCATTGATGGCAATACCAATATTGATGTCAACACTAATTACCAATTATTGATGTAAACATGTAGATAAGGCATGCTCTACATCAATATTCAATGTGACAATCTCTCCCAAATGTGACTATATCTCCCAATCAATAATCATCAATCACATCAATGTGACTATCTCCCCCCCTTTGACATCAATGGCAAAGGGCCATTTTCCTCTTGGGGCTGCTCCACCTGCTTGAACTTTCCTTGGGGTTGCTCCCCCTGTCTGAGTGCCTTTGATATTCCTATGAATAATCTTTCACCTTTTGAACAAGGGATATCACTCTAATGTAATTCTGAAAATACATCAAACATACTCCCCCTATGACCATCGCTCCTCCTGGAATTATGCCTTTGTTCTCTTTCTTCAAATATAGGGATATTTTCTAGGTATGGATATGATTAATATCTCCTCCTAGGATCATGGGAAGAAGAATGACTCCCCCTATGGGTATGTCTCCCCTATCTTCTCTACGAGATGAATAATGTGCTACCATATAACAATCCTTGGACCTATTCATGCATCAAACTCATGTTATACCAAGCATCATGAAGCACAAGATATGTCAACAATGAAATAAAGAATCATGAGAAAATGATCAACCAAGCACATCTTGTACAAAAATGTGTGCTCATCATGCACAACACCTATGTACATCAACCATGTACATCAACATCATGGAATGTGCCAAAAGATATCATCCATGGAATGTATCAATCATATGCCTCTATCAATATGCCAACATGTGCATCGACCAATATGCCAACCATGTGCATCCACCAATATTCCAACCATGTGCATCTACCAACATGTCAACCATGTGCATCTACCAATATGACAACCATGTGCATCTACCAATATGCCAACCATGTGCATCTACCAATATGCCAACCATGTGTCATATCACTCATGATATATCTCCATCATGAACCAAGTACCATAACCATCTATAAAAAAAATACCAATTTTTGTGATAATAAAGTAATACAAACAACATAGTATCATCAAGCATATGCCATATATGAGTGTACCAAAACATGTACACCACCATGCAAAAATACCACAAAATGATGAATCCCATACATGTATGCCAAATCCTCCATAAAACATGTGCCAATCAACCTGCTAGTAGGTGCCTCTACCAGTGCACTAGAAACGTACCAATCATGCATCAACTATAGATAAAAAAATTGTGTACAACATGATCACATCATCAACTCACCAACAACATTTCCCAATGTGTAGCCCATCCATATACTAAATGCATGCATCAAGCTTTCCAAAAAGTAATCTTCCAATACATCATCAAGAGATATCACATAACCAAGGTGTCATAACTTCACTGTCATAACCATCATTGTTCTTAAAAAAAAAATGAATCAATCCATACTCATGGGTTAGTGCCATGCACCCAAGATTTTAGTTTACATCATCACCTTACATAATCCAATATGGACTCATGAAAACTTGCAACAAAAAGTGTCATCAACTGCAATAAACCATGTCAGACCCTGCATCACAGAGTTATACCATCACATCAAACTCCAATCCCTATGCATAGCCCTTTTTCTTAGGCTTCACCACATATACGCGACCTGTTGCACATACAACTTGCATATATACGTGACCTATACAAGGTCAGCCTACATATGTACTCAACTGATACCACTGTCACCTGTGTATGCCTCGGTAGATGACACTTTTGAACTTCCCTTCAGTGTTTCATTCTTTTCTAGCTGCTCTGTCTTCTTCACCCACCTCTGTAGATGTCATTACTCCTTAGAGCTTGATCTCTGAGCATCCATCTTTTCAAAGATGTCTCCCTTCCTTACTTCATTCATTCTTCTAGCCATGCTATGTGAAGTCCTCATCATGGAATTTCTTCTTATGTTCCATCACTTCTGGGATTTGTGGTCAAATCCACTACAGCTGTAGCATATAATGGTGTTACAATTAACATCAATGTGTCCTAATTTATCACATCTCTGACACCTTATGGTGTTATGAAATCTTCCATTATATCTTGTGACCATATTCATTACATGAATAACAATGCCCATGAAAAACACTTTCATACCTTTGCTTTGGTGTCCCAAGGATAGCTTCTTGCTGTCTTCCTTGCTTTGTTCTTTTGAAATTTTCCTTGCCTTGTTTATATGGTTGCTTTGCAACATTGTCTTACTTCTTTGATGGACTTACCTCATGCTTATTTGAGGTTCTTGCTTCAACATGTGTAGCTTCTTCTTTGTATCGAAGTCCTGATTTATCACATGGTGATCTTTGACTTTCCAAGAACTCATCCAAGATTCTTGAGCTATTCAAGAATTTGTTTGACTTCTCTACCTTCTTTCTAAGGTCAAAAACTTAAGCTTCTAACTTATGACATGACTCTTCCTTTTCATTTATTTGATCATTCAATAGTTCCTCTACCCTTTTGGCTTCTTCAATTTGGATCTTGAGATGGACAATAGTTTCAAAACTTTTTCTAATCTCATCATCTACCTTCATATCTTCTTTTTCATTATTTAGTATTGTGATCTCTTCTTCCTTTTCTTCTAATTGAGTCTTACTACTTTCTTCTAGTTCTTTGAGCATTTCTTTTAACTTCAAGATGTGCCTTTGACTCTTCTTGAGAAACTTTTTAGTGTTATCCGAAAGATAACTATAGTATATATAATAGTGGTCATTGCTATATTCATATAGACCTCTTTCAACTTTCTCTTTAAGCTCCAATAGTTTTTCCTCTACGTCTTCCATGGGATAACAATCAATTGACTTTATCCAAACTACTTCTAGATTTTCTTCTTCACTTGTAGAGAAAAATTCAACATCATCACATAATTCTTTGCCTTCATTTGAAATGTATTCAAGATCTTCCTTTTTGCCAACATCATCACTTTTAGAAATAATGCAACCAAGAGTTTTTGGAGATTCTTTACCTTCATGTGTCTTGATGGAGTTGTCTTCGATGTATTTCTTCTCCTTCTTGCTTTGATATGTCTCTTCTAGCTTTAGCCATAGATCCTCGGAGGAAGTGCATTGCCTCATGCTCTCTTTGATAGGGCTTGAGAGTCCACTAAGAATGGTCTTGAGAGCCAATGCATCATTATTCTTTCCTTCTCTTTGAGCTGCAAACTTTGACTTGTTCCTCAAAGGAACTGATCCACCAATGGCTGCCTTCCAAATTGTTGCTCCCATTGTCTTGAAATGTAATCTCATCTCTATTCTCCAAGTATAATAGTTTTCCTCATCAAGGATTGGAACTTCATCATCCATTTGTGTGTCTATGGATCTCGTTCAAGATTTTTAAGGCTTGTAGTGAAGGCTCGCTCTGATACCAATTGTTGGAAACACCTACCACACTTAGAGGGGGAGGTAAATGAGTGTGGGGATCTTTTTCCCAAAACTTCCCTCTTACAAAAAACTCATTAGTTAAAATTTGACATTTACTCATTACTAATTTATTTAATTAATAATCATTTGGATGTGAATACATATTAGAAACATATATTAGCAATATATCATCAACAAATCATCTCCACAAGGAACACAAGATGTATGTACAAATTTTCTTTTTATTATGGACTTCAATCCTGGGGTTTTTCAGCAACAATTGAATAGAGTAAAACTCTACAAGAGCACCATATTTATATGAAAGACTCATCTTACATTCTTAACACCAAATGAGATGAGGCAAAAATCCTCAACAAATATCAATTTGTACCATAAACAAGTGCATCAACCATGCACCAACCTGTGCCAAACAATATGTAATCAACCCGTACCATGAAAAAGTGCATCCAACCATGTACCAAGTATATACCAATAATGTGTCAACTAATCATCAACAATTACTCATCAATCTGTACCAACATTGTCAACTATACACCTCATGTATGTGCCAACTTACCACCTACTTGTCTCAACCATGACTAGTTTTGGATTAGTCGACAACCCTAACTTGAAATAATCATAACTTTGTACCTGTAATGAATAAATGTCTGAAATTAATACATAATGTTATTCAATGTGTTTTATGGAATTCCTCTAGGTTTCACTACTTGGAACCTCTCAGCAAAGGAGTTATAGAAAAGATGGCATACCTTGTTGAATTTTGTCTCATTCTAGAGAGAGACCTTGTAGAGCATGCCCCGCACATAATATTTGTTGAATCGATCTGAAACTGTTAAAAATAATACTATAGAATGTAATATAACCAAAAAAATTGGTATCACTGAATTTGGATCTGTTATGAATAAGTTATGACGTTTGTACCCAAAACACCTTTTTTAGACTAGTTTCAGGACTAGCCACAAACCCTATTTTCCATAGAGTGTATATCCAAAAATACAATGAACCACAAGCTAAATTATTTACCACAGATACTTGGATATGTTTCCACAATGTCATATCAATCTCATGGTCTTAATCATTATAGAAACAAAGTTATTATGAAAATGGTGAGATGACCTGTAAATAACATACCTTAGAAAGCATCATGATAAGAATTTATCCTCCCTTGAATTCTGGCCCTCTTTTCTTCCCCTTCCCTCTGAAATTTGGATTATATATCATTTGGTTACCTCATTCACCTATATATCTTCAATATGCTCAAGTGTTCTGTTAGGACCATATATTGTACCCTTTTTGCCCATATTTTTTGCCATGGTTATACCCTTCATCACCTATATTTAGACTTATATTATCATTCCACTTGATCATTCCAAGGTACATAACGTCCTTTCTCATTACTACACGTTTAATTTGTTTTGC